>JAOTOL010001192.1:0-361513 GCA_034440575.1 Imbricaverruca yamaguchii
TGTTTGTGGGGTCCATTTGGCTTCATGTGACTGTGGAAAAGGGCAACAGCAATAAGCTGAGGATGGGAGCTTCGTAAAGATCAGGAGCCATGCAACATTCTCTGCAATGGGAGATTCTTAATGTGGTTTGTGAGTAAATCAGCACAAAATTTCAGAAATTCCTTATTTTTGGTGACTTTAATCTAAAAGGATATGAAAATGTTGGTGTTGGCTCCCCATCATGTAAAATGTTTAGGAATATACCATGAAGAGGACCTGTTTTTGCACCAATTTGTAATGGAACCCAACTAGGCAGGCCTCATTCTTGAGACCTTAGTCTTCAGATTTAAGTGATTTAGTTCAAGACTTTACTGTAGGAGAAAACTCTGGGAAGAAGTTACCATGACATAGTTAGATTCAAGGAACAGGTAGAGGGGCACGAACAAGGATATTTTGGCAAAGGTGCCAACATTTTTAGCAGGGCAGACTTTGATTGCATCAGGGCAGCTTTAATTGCCATAGAATGGGAAGAATAATTATCCAATTCAAATACATGTGAAATGTGGGAAAAGTGAAAATCTTACTTGAGGGAAATTCAGATTAGACATGTCCCTTGAAAGCAAAGGTGCAAAAGAAGGGTAGGGGTAGCCATCATGGCTTATGCCAGATTTGACAAGGGCAATTAAGGCTAGATCTATACATTTAGAGTGTTTAAGAAAGCTTCAAATATCATAAATATAAGGTCGTATCAAAAAGCTAGAGATGCTGTATAACAGAAAACCAGAGCAGCAAAGCAAGCAAAATATTTTGATTTGCCTAGGAGCTGTAATGGGCATAGCAAAAGTTCCTTGGTTTTTACAAGCTGAGTAAGTCTTGCACAATTGGTTCACTGGAAGTAAATGGGACTATATTGGTGAGGATAGTGAGATGGTTGTGGAGCTGAGCAAGCGGTTTAAATCAATGTTTAAATGGAAGATATGACTAATCTGTCAACCTTACACCACAGTTCAGTGACAGGTGATGGATAAATGATGTTGATTTCATCGATAGTGATGTTGTTTTCAATCGTATACGGAAAATATAGCCAAACAAGGCAGCAGGATGTGATGATATTTATGCAAGGGTGTTTCGGGAAACTGAAAAGGAACTGGCACTTCCACTTAGTATAATATTTTGTAGATCAGTTTCACAAAATGAAATTCCAACCGATTGGAAAAGGGCAAATGTAATTCCTATTTTCAAGAAAGGAGAAAGAGGGAAAGTTGAAAACTAAAGGCCAGTAAGTCTCACATCCATAGTCTGCAAGGTACTCGAATGAATTATCAAGGATAGAATAGTTAGTTATCTGGAAGGTAGCAGATTGATTAAAGATACTCAACATGGGTTTAGAAAAGGACGATCGTGTCTCACAAACCTCTTGGACTTTTTAAACTTCGCCACAGAAGAATTTGATCAGGGAAATCAGGTTCATGTAGCATATCTTGACTTTAGTAAGGCCTTTGACAAGGTACCCCATAAACGGTTAATGACACAGCTTCAGTCCCATGGTATTGCAGGTAGCATCTTAAAATGGATAGAGTTGTGGCTTTCAGATAGACAGCAAAGAGTGATACTAAATGGTACAAAGTCATCATGGCAAAATGTTCTTAGTGGGGTCCCCCAGAGGTCAGTACTGGGGCCACTACTGTTCATTATATTTGTAAATAACATTGAAAGGGGCCTAAGCAGTAAAGGTTTGAAATTTGCGGATGATTTGAAGGTCTTTAGGGCAATAACAGGTCAAGATGAGGATATCTCGCTGCAAAAAGACTTAGACAAACTTGTGAAGTGGTCCGAAGAATGACAAATGAAATGTAATTTTGATAATAAGTGCAAAATCATGCATGTAGGTAAGCACCATATGAAGACTCCATACTTGATGGGTGGCCAAGTGCTATCAGTGACTCAACAGGAGAAGGATTTAGGTGTTATCCTAAACATAAAACTGGGGGCATCAGAACAGACCAAGGAAGCCAGGAAGAAGGCACTGAGAATGCTCGGGGCAATAAATAGGAATGTATCATACAGCAGTGAGGAAGTGATCAGGAAGCGTTACTGTGCATACGTCAGGCCACATTTGGAATACAGCATCCAAGCTTAGTCTCCTAGCTATGAAAAAGGATTGTTGGCTTTTAAGAGAGTACAAAAGAGGGCTAGAATATGGTTAATGGCATAAGCAACCTGGCATATGGGGAAAGATTGAAGCAATTGAATATGTTTTCACTTAGATATAGAAGGCTGAGAGGAGATCTCATCCAGGTCTTTAAATTTGTCCATGGTCTGGAGAAGGGATATCTTAGGGAAATGTTTGAATTGAACAGAAATGATGCAATTATAGGTCATAAATTCAAAAGTAAAGTTAACCACAGCAGAACAAGGTTAAGGCAGACTTTCTTCACCGACAGGGTAGTGGAACACTGGAACCAGCTGTCAGAAAACATTGTCAGTAGCAGCACATTGAACATTTTTAAAAACAACATAGACAATCATTGTAAGAATACAGGGCTTGCTTTTCAGTATTACAGGGAGGGCTGATTGACAGATTTGGTGGGCAACTGGTTCAGTGTACAGAGTGCAACCAAGAAGGGCCCTTGTGGCTCATAGTTGCACTAATCTTTTATGTCTTTATGTCTTTATGTCTTTATGAAGCCACTGCGACGAAACGCGTGGAATTTGAAGAATTAAAGCTAACCATTGTCATTGAGGCTTGGTCTGACATGTATCGGGTTAAATGTTATTCGAGGGTTGCTCACGGGCTATCCCGTGACACCAAACATGGGCAGCCTTGTGAGAATACGAAGAAGCACGGGGAGACCGATTAAACAAGTTCGACCTTTGACTCTGCAATTTAATGATTTCTGAACGGTTTGTTTGAGTACCTCACGACATGTTGCATGACACCCACGTAATGAAAATTGAAGACATAGCGACGAGGCACGATTACTTCGAGCACTTCAAGATAACTTCGATCTTGTGGTTTGACATTGACATGTCCCGGTTTTAGATGTTACACGAGGTTCACCACGGGCTTGCTTGATTCCAGATGTGGTAGGTTAAGGCGACTAAAAGTATGAGGCGACCAAAGAACTCGGTTTAATCTTTGACCTTTGAAATTAGTTGATAATAGTGGACCTGAGTATGCTTTGGCGAAAACCCCCCAAAAAGTGGGAGGCGGCCGAAGAAATCAACTTGAATTTTAGGCAGTCCAGATTATTGCGAATTATCAATTTTCTGTCATCGCACAACAAGCGAATTCGAATGAGATCTATGCTCTGCAAATTGAAGCCATGGCGATGAAAGGCGAAGCCATCGAAAAAACTCAATCAAAGCTTTGACATTGACATGTCCCTGTTTGAAATGTTACTCGAGCGTTCACCGCTGGCTCTCGCTTGATACCAACTTGGGATAGGTTTGAGCGAAAACGAAATAAAAATATCGATGCAACCGAAGGATCGGCTCAACCTTTGACCTTAAACAACAACTTCATTGCATAGCTTCCTGATACAGCATAACAAGCAACAGCGAATTACGCTCATTTGATAGAATTTGAAGCGATAGCAACCGAATCGCGCGTTCGGTCGATATCGCTTTAACATCGCTTCTAATAAATCACGCTAATGTTGACTTTGAAGTATAACCTTGGCATGCACCGGTTTGAAATGTTACACGACGGTTCATCACGGGGTTACCGCCTGTGGCGGTAACCCGTGAAAAGGAACTGGCAAGGGTATTGCAGGAAGCTGAAAAGGAACTGGCAATTCCACTTAGTATAATGGAGTATTGTGTAGATCAGTTTGACAACATGAAATTCTAACAGCTTGAGAAAGGGCAAATGTAGTTCCTGTTTTCAAGAAAGGAAAAAGAGTGAAAGTTGAAAACTACAGGCCAGTAAGCCTCACATCCCTAGTCTGCAAGATACACAAATCAATTATCAATGGTAGAATAGTTTGTTTTCTGGAAGATAGCAGATAGATTCAAGATGCTCAACATGGATTTATAAAAGGGCGTTCATGTTTCACAAATCTTTTGTACTTTTAAATTTCACTATGGAACGATTTGATCAGGGCAGTCAGATTGATGTAGCATATCGTGACTCTCGTAAGGCCTTTGACAACGTACCCTATAAACAGTTAATGAGCCAGCTTCAGGTCCATGGTATTACAGGTAACATCCTGAAATTGATATAGTTGTGGCTTTCAGATACGTAGCAGAGAGTGAATCTAGATGGTACAGTCAGCATGACAAAGTGTTCTTAATGGAGTAACCCAGGGGTGAATACTGGGCCCACTATTGTTCATTATGTTCATAAATATCAGAAAGTGGCCTAAGCAGTAAGGGTTTGAAATTTGGTAATGATTTGAAGGTCTTTAGGACAATAACAGGACATAATGAGCAAGTTGTGCTGCAAAAAGACTTAGACGAACTTGTGAAGTGGTCCAAAAAATGGCAACTGAAATGTAATCTTAAATAGGTGCAAAATCAGGCATGTAGGTAGGCAGCTTATGAAGGCTCCATACTTGATGGGTGGCAAAGTACTATCTGTGACTCAGCATGAGAAGGACTTAGGTGTTATTTTGAACACAAAATTTGGAGCATCAGCACAGACCAAAGAAGCCAGGCAGAGGGTACTAAGAATGCTTGGGGAAATAAAGAGGGATGTATCATACGAAAGTGGGGATGTCATCAGGAAACCTTACTGTGCATATGTCAGGACACATTTGAAGTACTGTGACCAAGCATGGTTCCCTGGCTATAAAAAGAGAGAGAGAGAGAGAGAGAGAGAGAGAGAGAGAGAGATAGATAGATAGATAGATAGATAGATAGATAGATAGATAGATAGATAGATAGATAGATAGATAGATAGATAGATAGATAGATAGATAGATAGATAGATAGATAGATAGATAGATAGATAGATAGATAGATAGATAGATAGATAGATAGATAGATAGATAGATAGATAGATAGATAGATAGATAGATAGATAGATAGATAGATAGATAGATAGATAGATAGATAGATAGATAGATAGATAGATAGATAGATAGATAGATAGATAGATAGATAGATAGATAGATAGATAGATAGATAGATAGATAGATAGATAGATAGATAGATAGATAGATAGATAGATAGATAGATAGATAGATAGATAGATAGATAGATAGATAGATAGATAGATAGATAGATAGATAGATAGATAGATAGATAGATAGATAGATAGATAGATAGATAGATAGATAGATAGATAGATAGATAGATAGATAGATAGATAGATAGATAGATAGATAGATAGATAGATAGATAGATAGATAGATAGATAGATAGATAGATAGATAGATAGATAGATAGATAGATAGATAGATAGATAGATAGATAGATAGATAGATAGAGAGATAGATAGATAGATAGATAGATAGATAGATAGATAGATAGATAGATAGATAGATAGATAGATAGATAGATAGATAGATAGATAGATAGATAGATAGATAGATAGATAGATAGATAGATAGATAGATAGATAGATAGATAGATAGATAGATAGATAGATAGATAGATAGATAGATAGATAGATAGATAGATAGATAGATAGATAGATAGATAGATAGATAGAGAGACAGAGAGTACAAAAGAGGGCAACAAAAATGGTTAATGGTATAAGGAACCTGGCATATGAGGAAAGATTGAAGAAATTGAATATGAAGCTGGAGATCTCGCCGAGGTCTTTACATTTGTGCATGGTCAGGAACATGGATGTTTCAGAGAAATGTTTCAATGAAACAGAAATGATGAAATTAGAGGTCATCAATTCAAAATTAAAGTTAATTACAGCAGGACAAGGTTAAGACAGTCTTCCTTCACCAATATGGTAGGAGAACACTGGAACCAGGTGCGAGAAAACGTTGTCACTAGCAGCACACTGGATTTCTTTTACACAACGTAGACAACCATTATAAGAACAAAAGACTTGCTTTTCGGTATTCCAAGGAGGGCTGATCGACGGATTTGGTGGTCAACTGGTTCAGTTCAAAGTGCAACGAATGAAGGGCCCTTGTGGCTCATAGTTTCATTTATCTTTTATGTCTTTGTCTTTAACTATCTTGTCATCTTTGAAAGTGCCACCATTCTTCAGCGTTTGAGAAAAGCTAAGCAAGGCGAAGCTTGCCAGCAAGGAGAACACCCATAACTGTGAACATGATAGCATGTAGTCCAGAGATAGTGCAACAGAGAAAACAAAACATACTAATAATAATTGTGAAGAAGCATGGGAACAACCACCAAGGGAGCCTTGGATGACCAGACATTTCTCATCATGATTGGTCAGATGGCAGCAATATGTCATCATTGGGTAATAGCATGGCATCCTGATGACATTCCTGGAATTGAGTGGAGCCAACTGATTGCTTTCCAAAATCAAAGAAGGGGCACATAGTGCTATTCACTAATTCCTGCTCCTTTTGTTATCAGGCTCCAAACATTTTTTGCATATATTATTTGGAATCATTCGTTCCAGGGTACCAATTTTGCCTAATTATACTGCCATACTTCTATTTTTTTGCAACCTACATAGCAATGTATTTAACCTATAGATCCTCCGAATCCAGCTTCGGTAAGTGTATCCTGAGCCATTGTTCTCTATTCAACTGTACGCTTGTGTGCTTTGTTGACTCAGCAGTTTATTATGTGTTCGAAATACTTCCCTTGAAAGATGTTGCAATATTTGGAAGAATGGGCAGACGTTCTACATGTACTATTACCATGTCTCAGCAATCATGGATATGTGCCTCCCGTATTATATTTCAATGATTGTGAGCCCCACCGTGATTGATAGCCAATATTTGTTTCATCAGGTTCCTTATCAGTATCTTATATGTTTCCAGGAGCGATGTCTTATCTCCAGACTCGCGTGCTCACTCACACGCAGAAGGTGAAGAGTATATACAAACGGGGACTTCGGCTAATGGAGATGTACCTACACCACAGGTTTGTTTGTGTTATGGTATGTTGCATTGGCATATATCCAGAGTTGGTAGTAATGTTTATGTTTTTGTGTGATGTGTGGTTATAGATCCAGGGCTGATAGTAATATTTGTGTTATTGTGTGATGCACAGGCATATATCCTGGACAGGTAATAATGCTTGTTGCACTGCGAAAGCCTTTTCGTCCTTTTCGAGATATTTACCATCACAATAAAGACACTTTCTGCAGTTTAAAGACGTGTATGGGGCGAGGACATGTTCCTGGATCCCTGTACCGACGTCTAGTCCTATGGTTTGTGTGTTTATTGGGTAGTCCACGACGCACTTTATGCACATTCACGGCTAATGGCGCCGCCCACACTGTTTCGCCGGTGGGCCGCGGGATTGGGAAATGTCTTGTGTGGCACTAGTGTCGAACCCGGGACCTTTGGTACCCATAGCCCGAAACCTTACGCCCCATATGATCCTATGGGATGGGACGCAAGTTGTATGCCGACAACGATGTGGATGGCCGATCATGTGCGTGCCGCACGAGAGTCCTGCAGCCCCGGCTTGCCCTCGCTCCTCTGTAACCTTTAATGACATCCTGCACTGATGCTAGTTTCTGCCGGAACCAAGGATGGCATTATTCGTTAACAGTTCTGCATGTTTGTTTTCCATCCCAGCTTGCTTAACATGCCATGGAATGGTTTGTCTCAGCATTTAATCGGTCACCGATGAATTATTTCTGGTAGCCTGTTGGATGCATGAGATGCAAACAAAACGCTTCCAGAATTCAGAATGCAAGATAAATTGATCACCCCTTGCACGTGCTTGTCCTTCAAACATGTT
This sequence comes from Imbricaverruca yamaguchii, assembly GCA_034440575.1. Taxonomy (NCBI): domain Eukaryota; kingdom Metazoa; phylum Arthropoda; class Thecostraca; family Neoverrucidae; genus Imbricaverruca; species Imbricaverruca yamaguchii. The sequence goes on from JAOTOL010001192.1 coordinate 7,834, forward strand.
GGTGCGATAGACGATGTGCTTTACACGATATGCATTTCCGCTGGTTCCGCCCCGGCTTCTACTCGGGTCATTCGTCACATCTTTACATATGCCGGTGGCACTTGCCGACTACGCAGTCGTTTGACATCCTGGGTGGCCTCGCAGGCACCACTTCCGGTATAATGCCGTCCTGCTTCGAGCCGAGTTTGACAAGAACGCCACCGAGAAGGACATGGTGAAGGTGAAACAGCTGATGGAGGACGCCGAGTACCAACTGTGGAACAACCAGCATTATCAGCCCAAGCAATGTGAGTGTGCTGCCGTTGTCAACCCAACGATGTGAGAGTACTGGCATTGACAACCCAAGCAATGCAGGTTGGTCAGTTTTACCCTCACAAAATGTGTAGGTGTGTCAGCCAAGAGAGCTACCAGCCGATGTGCACAGACACTGTGAGTATATCATTTGGACATCTCAACAAATGAAGATGCGTAAAAAATGGCACAAAATGGTATAAACGTGCCAGGACCAGTAGTCTATCTGTGTTACGTGTGTACCGGTGCCATCGTTAAAAGAGCGAAAACTGGTAAGCTGGGGTGAAAGCACACTGCCATCACTATCCCAGGGTGTGGTGAGTGATAATGTCATCACCAGCCAACACAAGTGTGGTAGAACCTTTACTCTGGATCACCGCGCTGTGTTCTAGAACCATCACGCGGAGTGGGTGTCCCAAGAACACACCAAAGAAATGCAGGTGTGACGATGTTACGTCGTGTTCCTCACGCATTTGTCATGAAGAGGGTGTGCGTTATGAACACTGACGCGAAAATGTGGACATATTTTCGTCGAATGCCGTGTTAACATACCACTTTGACTTTGTCTGTTGAGGAAGTCATGAGCATGAAGATCATGACCTCTGGCACCTGTACTCACCATTGCTGTTACGTGAACATTATGGTACCTTTACCACGATAGTTGTGTCAAATTTGACCCCATTTGCCCCCTATCCTGGTAATTCAAATTGCTGGATGAAATGACTGGATCTGTCATTGACTTCTGAATCATTAGAAATACTCTATCGTTCCCTGCTGTGAAGTATTCTTTGAATCGCTAAATGCACACGCGTAATCTGCATGAAACCAGGTACAGATCGTGTCAAAAATGGCGAGGGTTTGCTCAGCAAGGTTTTACGGGAAGCTAACGTCCAAAAATCCATTCGATCGTATCGTATGCCCAACACTGTGAGCTGTTGTATGCGTTTGGAGGCTGGACGTCGCCACGGCCGGGGATTACAGAAATTTCTCTTCAGTCACCGTTCATCTAACTGGCTCAAATTTCCTACACTCACACAGAGTAGGTATCAAAATTGAGAAACGCCTTTTCGCACGTGTCAAAGAAACTGCGTCCTCCGTGATCCGGGTGTGCCCCCCCCCCCCCATATTTTCTCAAAGAACTTGGACCGCCTTTATGGGCGCAAAATGACCTCAATAGCCGAGACGCCCCGAAACCCAAATAACCAGCTAGCGGAGTGGCACGTGTGCAGCAGCGCTGACGTCGGCTGTGTCCGACAGTCCCCGACTCTCCGGGCGGAGTGGCGTATGACCGCGTGGTCATCCCGCCCGACTGGGTGCTCGACTACTGGCACCCGCTCGAGAAGGCCATGTACCCCGAGTACTTCGCGCGTCGCGAGGAGCGCAAGAAGGAGTACGTCAAGTGGTGGGACGAAAAGTACGGCGCGCCCGACGCCGGCGACAAGCTGCACTGAGGCGCCGGTGGCGCCACGCCGCGGACGGCGGAGGAAGTGTCGCCCGTCGCGCACCGCGGCGCTAGTCTTGAGTCTCCCATGTCTTGGAATGCGGAGGTGTCGGACGTGGAACGATGCGCGCTGCGTGCTGTTATGTGGAACGGACTGCGTACTTGTAAATAGGAATATGTGGTTGGTATGTACAGTTTATCGCGCGACGCTACTTCTTGCCGCGCGGCACGGTAAGGTCATGATTGAAATGGTGCCGCGTCTGTCGACTGGGCGATTCGTTATCTGTCGCCTCGTGTGATCACTACGACTGGTCAATACAGTGGCGGACTGTCGACCGGTCCGCATCAACGACCCGCCGATAACTTGATTTGTGCGACATCGAAATATGTCCATGAACTCGTGTCGAACGTGAAATTTGCCGCGCACTCCCGGTGCAGTGGTCCCAACAGTCTGCCACCGGGAACGACGAACCAATCCGCAGCATATCATGCAGTGTTTCCAGGAGGGGTCGCGCGTCCAGCTGGTGGAGCTAGGCTACATGGACTGCAACGACAGTACTGACCAGGGGGTCATATTTGCCATTGAGAAACAGCGTCCCAGTGTTGATTTCCCACTCAGATGTGTTCCGTTCCATGCATGATTTTGCAGAGCTCCCCAAAATGATTGCGTTCGTAGCATATCCAAGTTTGATAGCATTGGTACCACATCAAGGAGCTAAAATGTCGACCGTTGCAACCAAAGAAAATTATATAAAAAAATATATATATATATATATATATATATATATATATATATATATATATATATGTATGGTACTATATATATATATATATATATATATATAGTGCAAACTATTTTCGGAAACAGTATTACAGTGCTAATCAGGGACGTACCTGTATGACGAGAAGCGCGCGTGTCGAGAGGCGTTCGAGGCATCCGCAAGTTTCGTGTACAGTTTTTCACTGCCAGGTCTTTTTGGTCAGATCCGCCTTCTCCGCCTTCTTGGGAAGGTGGAGGTCATAGATCTTCTAACTCGCAAACTAAGCATTGCACGAAAACGAACGGGCCACCCTCGGAAAGCCTTCGACAAGTAGGATCCGAAAATGGGATTGCATGGGATTTTTAAAAGATAGTCTTGAGAATATAAATGTCAGATTTTATGTATGTTCAGGAAACGTTTTATACTTGCATATCAGGGTAATTCATCATAGCATCATACACTTAACTTTAACGTTTAACGTTCCATAACCACCTTTTGATTTTTAATGAGCTTGAAGAGCTCTTTCATCACTGGATGACCCTGATATGCATATCATTTAATTTTGATAAGTGCAAAATCATGCATGTAGGTACGCGGCATATGAAGGCTGCTGAGCCAAGTACCAAGATGGGTGGCCAAGTACTATCGGTGACTCAGCAGGACTTAGGTGTTATTCTGAACACAAAATTGGGGACATCAGAACAGACCAATGAAGCCAGGAAGAAGGCACCGAGAATGCTTCGGGCAATAAATAGGGATGCATCATACAGAAGTGAGGGAATCATCAGGAAGTTTTACTGTGTATATGTCAGTACACATTTGGAATACTGTGTCCAAGCATGGTCCCCTGGTTACGAAAATATTGTTGGTTTTTAGAGAGAGTACAAAAGAGGGCTACAAAAAAAAGGTTAATGGTATAAGCAACCTGGCAAAGATTGAAGAAATTGAATGTGTTTTCACTTAGATATAGAAGGCTGAGATCTCGTCTCATCGAGGTTTTTAAATTTGTCCATGGTCAGGAGAAGGGATACCTCAGGAAAATCTTTGAATGTAACAGAAATGATGCAATTAGAGGTCATCAATTAACCACAGCAGGACAAGGTTAAGACAGTCTTACTTCACCAAGAGGGTAGTAGAACACTGGAAACAGCTGCCAGAAACCATTGTCAATAGCAGCACATTGAGCATCTTTAAAAACAACATCGACAATCGGTATGAGAATAGAGGGCTTGCTATTCAGTATTCCAGGGAGGGCTGATCGACGGATTTGATGGGCAACTGTTGAGTGTCCAGAGTGCAACCAAGAAGGGCCCTTGTAGCTCGTAGTTGCACTGATCTGTTATGCCTTTGTCTTTAATTTATGTCCCGCAATACAACAGACAGTATTTTAGCCGTGCACTCGACTTAAACCATGAAATAGCAGTGTCGGCAAGGTTAAAATGATGTTAAAAATCATAGATATTACACAAACAGGAAAATAGGCAAAATTGGCCGTGACCTGGACCGATACAAAATGCGAGATATACGCTTTGAAGGTGGTGCTCACTCGCACCCTGGTCGCAAGTTTCATTTTAGTATATCTTCATGCGTATGGTTGACCGATCTTCAAACTTTTCTGTAGGTGTTCTTTCACCTGAGCTAGGTCAATGAAGACCATGCGCGGTCTAGCGTTGAAATTTGTACGGCAACAGGTACCGAAAATGTTGCGGCACAGCTGGCAAGCAGCCGGCGAACCAGGGCCAGTTGTTCGAGGAGTTGGTCGGCCGTTGACCATCATTCAGGTATATTTAGGAGTGAAAGGAGTTACACTCGTATTGCTCCCGATACGCTGGGACCACTCGTATATAGCGCTACAATCCTGTCCCGGGTGGCCATGGCTGCTAGGCCGCCCGCTGGATCTCACCAGCTGTTGGACCATCACGCCCATTCCTCGGAGCTCGGGCACACATGATTAGTCGATCCACCTGCGCCACCTGTCAGCCGAAGACTTCCACGTCTCCTGTGTCAGTCCTTAGCAAGGTATGTCGCAGGAATTAGAACTAGTCTAATCCATCGGCTAGGTTGGCCCTGGATAACGTTAATACGTGATAGGCTGGCCCTGGTTAACTGGAAGCACATAGCGTGTGTTTACTCGAACACGCGACGCTCGAGCGGAATCCGAAGCTTGCTGCGTTTACGAAGGCGGCTGCTTATGTTTGGCCCAACCGAACTCCAGCACTTAACCCGAGAAACAAGAGAACAAAGACGGGACATCCATCAATGGCAAGGCGATCTCTTCGAACGTTTGATACAAAGTTAAGTGATGTCAAGGTGAATTGTTCGGAGTGGGTGATGGGAAGCACGAATGCGGGAAATTCATGCAAAGCATCTGTTGTGTGAGAAGTAGACGATGTAAACAAAGCAATTTATATCCATTAGTTGGTGATATGGACTTTAAGGCGCGACAACCACGATGATCCTCGAGTGCAATACCTCTGCCTTACAGACGCCAAAATTAAGTAGACAAATACGGATAATAAGACCAATTAGTGGCAGAGTATGCACGCATAAAACGGTGCACAGATTTCTTTCGGATAATCATTATCGCAAGCTACAGATTTCAAGTTTGCTCTAATATACTAAAAGTCAACAAATCGCACATCACGGCAATCATGTTCACAATGACTGTACATCTCTGGAATAGCACAGCCCCCAGCATATTAAGTTAGAATAAACAGGATATCATGCCCATGAGACGCGTTGCATTCGATAGCAAGGCCGTACCATACACTACATGACTGTATTGCTTCAGGGAATCTAACTCGAGGTGAACTGCGTTGCACGACTACCAGTGCGGGGTCTGACGATATTCTCCTGACTCGTAGTGCACTGCCGGCTGGAAGTTCACCAGGACCCAACATACGCCAATACGCAGCATGTGTGCAGCTAAATAACAGGCATAAATAAATATTATAGACTAGATTATTTGGTGGCATACCAGCTACTAACGGACATGAAAAGCATGGACCCAACCAACGGCTCCGACTTCACCTAAGCACAAGTATGCACCTGAACTCGAACACACACAAACAATTACGGACATGAAACCAGAAAATAGGCGACACGATGCTCCGACAAAGCCTAAGGTGCCCATGAATGGGAAGACCCAGGAGCGGTAGCACCGTCAGAGACAGGCCGGCTTTCATCTGCAGCCCGACAGAGGTTCATGACACTGGGACTCGCCCTGCGCTCGAGTGGGCTGTCAGCACGATAGTCCAGTGCACGAAGGCCACGATACAGAGATTACGCGCACACCAGTCGCTGGCACGGTTATGATGATCATGGCGTGGAGAGGGCCGGTGAGGCGACTCGGCATCTATTCAACAGGTGCCGACGTGTCGCACCGCCACCGGATGTGTGAATGGTCACTGAAATGTCCGGGACATTCACCTGCTCCATTCACACGTGGCTTCACTGGTGCGTCAAGGGCCACTGAATTAGTGAACGGCGCCAGGAACAACTCGCAGGAGAGCTTCACACTTGGTGGTGGTGGTGGTTATTGTCGCAATGCCTGCATGACCCACGTCGACCGTTGAGTCATGTAGCGTCGCCAATCTCTCACGCCAATTGGTCGCGGGCGAAGAGTAGCGACAGGTGAGACTCGAGCTTCACACTTGGATATTTCACAAGACAAACCCGCGTGGCACCACAGCGGCACCCAGATGATGCCTGACCCTGGCCAACACCACCCAACGGTCGCCTCACGCCCGCGCGCCGCTCACATGGCGTCAAAGTTGAACCTGTGCGCCTCCTGCATGCGCTCGCGGCGGTCCTGCCTACGCTCGCGCCAGTGCAGCAGGCCGATGACGAGCAGCGTGAGCGCCAGCGTGCCGAGCAGCGCCACCAGCGTGGCGATGATGGTCTGGCCCGGTGTCACGTACAGCTTGTTGATCCAGCGCGACGGCTGGCCAGGCGGGTGCGGCACCACGATCATCTGCGAGTTGGGGATCACCTGGGTCCACTGCTGCGTCAGCGCCCGCTCGCTGCCCGCCAGCCGCGGCACGCCGATGCTCAGGTCGTCGACGAAGTTGGGGCTGCGGCCGAGGCCGAGCACCGTGTAGGGCAGCTGGAGGGCGTGGTGGCCACTGCGCGACAGCTGCGCGGCGGCGAACGACCAGACCGAGCCGTCGATGAGCGTCATGCGGCCGCGCATGGCCGGGCCAGGCTTGTTGGTGCCGTACGGGATGCGGATGCCGAAGCTGCAGTTGCCGTAGCAGCCGCCGTCCAGCACGATCACCTTGAGGAAGAGCGCGTCGTAGTCGGCGCTGTTGCGGTCCACCGACACCGTGTGCACGCCGTCGACCAGGTGCACGACGAACGCGTCCAACAGGCCGTCATCGCCCAGGTCGTAGAACGCGGCCGCCGGCGAGTCGGAGTAGCCGGCGAACGTGCCCCACTCGGGCCGGAAGCCGCGCGGCATGGCGCACGTGGCGGCGCCCGGGCACGCCACGTTGCTGAGCAGGAAGGAGCGAGGCTGCGCCACCTTGCCGTCCTTCCGCGCCAGCGTCATCAGCAGGTCAGGAAAGCCGTCCAGGTTGTAGTCGCCGACGCGAGGCGTCATCGTCTCCGCGTAGAGGCCGCCGGCGGGCTGCGCGAAGCCCCACTTGCCGTGCACGGCGTCGTCCATCTCGAGCAGCAGCGGCACCCAGCCGCCGTGCCGCTCCACCAGCAGCGAGCTGTTGACGCAACGCGCGTCGAAGCACACGGGCACCACGTGCTCCAGCTGGCCGTCCGAGTCCACGTCGAAGAAGGCCGACTGGCCGACGTGCGCGGCGCCCGGCGGCAGCGCCGTGACGCGGCGCCGCGTCCAGCGCGTGCCGCGCTCCCACAGCTCGTAGCCGGCGTCGGTGGCGACCACCAGGTCGGCACTGAGGTCGCCCGTCAGGTCGACGAACGAGCTGGCGGCCGGCAGCCGCAGCGGCGCCGACTCGGCGTGGTCCAGCACCACGGTGCGCACCGTCCGGTCGCGGCCGAACACCCAGAATGTGCGCGAGCCGTTGCGGCTCTGGCCGAACAGGTCGGTCACCATGTCGCCGTCGTAGTCGACCGCCACCGGCTGGCCGCGCATCTCCAGCGACGCGTTGTGGCTGCAGTTGAGCCGGCGCGTGTCGCCCCACAGCACGAAGGCGGTCAGGTCGTGCGGCCCGGCGCTGTCGGCGCGCGCCACCACCAGCACGTCCATGGCGCCGTCGCCGTCAAAGTCGCTGGGCACCAGCGAGAGCAGCGTCAGGTCGCCGTACACGCAGCGCAGGTTGCGCCGGCGCACCATCGGCGTCTGCGCGTGGAAGACGAGCGCGATCTCGAGCGCGTGCCGGTCCTGGTCGAGCACGAACAGGTCCGTCTGCTTGTCGCCGTTGTAGTCGCCGAATGCGGCCAGCAGGAAGTTGCGGAACGAGCCGAGCACCTGGCCGCTCACGTCGGACGCCGCCGACGGTGGCGCCGCCAGCAGTGTGACGGACAGCAGCGGCAACAGCAGCGAGCCCATAGCACGCATAGGCTGGCGGCGGGCAGGTGAATTGCCACGTGACGCCTGCAACAGGGTAGCAGTCACCCCAATGTGGACACAAGTTCGCTAGAGTGAGTGATATGAGCATATGGGAGGACATTCTGCAATCCTCCAACAGTGTCCCCAATGCTATGCATTGAGGTAAATATGACACCCAGAATTTGACAATTACCCCATTTTCTCTCTTCATTAGCAATCTTCGACTCCTCGTCTATTCTGAAAGATATGAAATCAAGGAAATACACTCCAATTCGATACTAATTTGTTGCGTAACTTTGGGCAATATCTTTATCCTGTACCCATGATATCATCTAGATCACTGTCAGACAACAAGGTGTACATGAAATACCCTGCATTTGTAATTTCCAACAAGTTCAGCTTGAATACACCCTCTTGCATTGCCTTTTGAAGAACAAGTCACCGTAATAACCTGGTGCAAAACCAGTTATGTGACACTGCCAAAATGTCATTACATCAATCAGCCAAGCACATAAGAGCTTGATGTTACCAGATGATCTGTAATAGGTGTATAGAGGGCAGGACTATTTATTACCATGTAATCAAATAAACCCACAAACACTGGTGTTTAATTGTGTATGCTTTTCATTCATATTCACAGATGCTTAATTTAGGGATACCAATATTAATGCTAACAATAATACTACCATTATATCAACAAATGGCCTTGTATAACAGACCACATTGTATGTAGTCTTCTTTACCTCAAATTGTATCACAAGATGCCTGTGTATGAGAATATGCAATTATGAACATAAACATAATACTAACACATTCAAAAAGCATGATGGTGATACCATTTGGCACAGATGTCTATTCAACATGCAGGATTTTCTGGATATTTCATCACTCATAGATAACTAATGAAGACGTGGGAGGGCATATCTTACAATGCAGGTAAGGTGTCACATGTTTGAGGCCACCATATAAATGCAAGTGGGAAGATCTAGAATCCCTGTTTATTTTGATTTCTCAAGTTGCAACTGACCTGAGAGCCCTAAAGGTGACCTAAAAGCCCACTGTTCAGGTAAAATTCAGAGTGACTGAGAATGCATATATGATCAGGAAATATATCTTGTATGAATCAGAAAGAACAACAAATGTATAGCATCCTATTGGCAAAGCTGACTACAAACCAAGGGATCATGTCCAATCAAAGATGGAAGAGGCCTGTCTGAACTCTAGAGCACACAAAAAAACTACCAATCATGTCTAACCAGGGATGCAGAGCCGGAGCTGCCAGGACATTTTACTTCGAGCCGGAGCCAGTCAGAGCCGTCAAAAGCGGGGAGGCTCACGTTTGGGATGTATGGAGCCAGAGCCGGAGCCACTGGAACCAGTACATTTTACCCGGACCCAGAGCCAGGATACTTCACAGAAGCTTTGAGTCGGAGCCGTCCAAAATTTGCCCGGCTCCACATCATTGTGCCTAACACACATTCTGACTTGAAGCAGTGCATTTAATCTGCACATTTGTCAAACAATGACAAATGTGCAATTATCTCCTGGACCCACCAGTAACTGAGCAAACTGCACAATAATTTTGTGTTGTGAAAACTATGCACGCTGTAGCATACAGTGTACCATACAGCTATATTGTTTACAGGCTGATTCATGATGCACTTTAGGCACATGCACTTCTAATGGTGCTGCCAACACTGTTTCACCAGTGGGCTGCAAGATTGGGAAGCATCCCAGGTGGTGTGAGTGCTGAACCTGGGACCTTTGGTGCCCAGAACTCAATACCTTAACCACTTGGCCATCCCCGCCCCAGTGTACCCTACTGCACTATGTTCCCATGCTGTTGGCAGCATCTTACACTAAAATTCCAAAAGTAGTCCAGACAATCATAAATCCACCCCTGAGCCAAATGTATACCCAATAGGTAGACATGCATGCACAATGTAATGTGCATGTCTAGTGGCCAAATTGCAGAGCACAGTGGAGTGCATGAATGACTACATGGTATGACTGCATCATGCTTATGTTTACTGATTGATTATTTTGGCTTAGGGGCACATCAACTCCTACTGGTTATGTAGCACTCATGCATCATACTAATAAGATCTCACCAAAGCATGCTATATTTTGCATTTACTGTATACTAAAATATGACAGTGCTCAACAATTTGCATCAGCATTGTGGAACTGCATCCACAGACCTACCTACATCCAGGCAAATCCTGCAATATGTCAATAGTCTAAGGCCATGTCTGATCCTGTGTTTTCTGCAATGCCCATTACCAAGTTCAATGTGGGATTTTGCACAATGCCCAGCTATTGCATTTATGTTATTTGGAGCCTGTTTACATTTTATGAGCATGGCATGACAAAATTCTGAAGCATGAACTGACTACCAAATCCTGAAGTAGAGTGAAGCAATGCATGCTATTAAAACTAGAACCAAAATACAATAGATATCCCAAGGTTACTTCAAGATATCTCAACCCAGATGCACTCTTATGAGGCAGAACAGAAAACCATTTGTCAGTTTTCCTTGCAGAAAGCATTCCAGAAGCTTCCAAATAATGCAAGCAGAAAGGTCCAAAGGTTGTATATACTATAATCAAAGGTATATACAAAAATACTCCAAAATATTTAGTATTGCCAATAGACATGCTTTTAGCTTGAAGCAATATGTTGCATGTCAAGAAATAATTGGAAAGTTGTTTCTGAGTGTGATTAAGATAATGTAACCATTCATTTCTACTGCATAGGCAACTGAATATTTTGAAAGTTTTCATGGAAAAAACACTTTCTGAAGGAATGATGTTAGACCAAGCTAAGGTATATTAGGTTTGGCTAGATGAGGTGAAATGACTGACAATGCACTGGCAAAATTTGGTGAAGTGATGTTTTTTTTGGGGAAGGCAGTATGGCACATTCAGGACCAAAATGGACAAATAAGGTAACTTATTTTTCCAGGTACAGGCATCATGGGTATTTTGGAAAACTACAAATGTCAACATTAGATCCTGCAAGTAATAATCTACAGCAATGTATTATTTCAATTTAGCAACCATACACTATGTTATTCTCATATATTTTGTATGCCTCAGCATGATCATGCTTTGTCAAATATCCAATGTTCATGATCTAAGTAATGCACATTTACCTAGGAGCGTCTGCAACGGGTAATCTTCAAGTATCACCCCTCACACTTTCTTTATATCAGCAATGCATCTGAGTCACCATTAGCTGACTGCCAGTCAGCTGTTGGTGACATCATCCAGATGTACTGACACATCTCCAGCCAGGTGTGATGAATGACCCCACACTCCGCAGCATCACAAGTAATATTCATAAGGGGAGAAAACCTAACCTAACCTAAGTGAACCTAACCCTTGGAAATATTTCTGGTGACTCCCTTGGGTCATTCAGTGGGCCCAGCTGGGGGTGTTTTGGTACGCTTGAATGACATCACCAACAGCTCACCCTTTACAGCACTACTCACCATAATCAGCGCATAAGTGTGTTAAAATAATCTAGAGCGGCGCCTTATCAATCTCGTACACGAACCATTTACAGCACACTCTTTACCTCGATCAAAACAATGCAACGGGTGGTTGTAACAAGTGAGCCATAATCGCCTCTCGTAAATTTTCATAATTTACTTTTTTCTTGCCAAACTTCACCACCAAAAGCAATCGCCGATCTAGGGGCGGAATGGAAAAATACACGGGTGGAGTTCGACTATTACGGGGTGGCACTTCAGCACCGCCTGGGAGTAGCTGAGCACTCCTTAACTTTTATAAATTCAACGTTAGTATCTATGGAGATATGTCGCTGTTCGGGACAAAAATTGAGTCGTGACCGAAAGAAACTGCGGTGGTGCCCACAAATTTTCGTCCGGACTACAAAAAACTCAGGTCAGTGCCCAAAAAAAGTACATTGGGCCCGAAAACTCACGCTGTGGCTCCAATTATATTACTCAGTTATATTCCCAACTAAATACAACGGGGCACGAGAAGCCGTGCCGGACTCCAAAAATCGCGCCGGACCTCAAAATCACGCTTGGTCCTATGAGATGTAGGTACCTATGTCGGGCCAAAAAACTCTGCGTTGAGGGTACCAAAAAAGCATAACGGGGCCCCGAAAGCTCGCACCGAAGTCCGAAAATCGCACACTGGTTTCAAAAATCGCGTTTGGGCCTTAACACGCGCCCTGGAGGGCCTCGTAAAATTACGCGCACTGGAGGGGGGAGGGGCGGATTCCGCCTCCCCCTAGGATCTCGGCTCCTACTGGGGCTAGAGCAACGAAATTCGTAGGGTGGATGGGCACGGTAGTGAACTCTATTGTGTGCAAATTGCATGACCTTAGGTCAATATCTTCAAGGTCAAATGAGGTCAAAATATCAAAATGTTCTGGTTTTGCGTGGATTGGCTTGTCATGGATCACTGTGATTGTGTTTAAATGCTCCAAAATTGGCATTAATGATGTTTTAAACATTACTAATGATACAATACCCATGGACAGATTTGGCATTAATGATGTTTTAAACATTACTAATGATGCAATACCCATCACATGGCCAGATCAGCCATGTGACCTCAGGTCGCCTATATAGGAGCACTTTAGCAGGTCATTACCTGCTCCAGTTGCCGGAACCGGGCTGCCGACCCGACTGCTCGGTTGGGCGGTTCGGCACAATCGGCTTCGCAAAGAAAGGAGTGAAATACATGAATAAAGTATGGAAACGCTTAGGCACACAATGACAAACAGTAGATTTCGGGATGTGTAGGGAGTAACATGTAAAGTGACATCAATAGCATGACAGTCATTTGAATTTTGAGAACATTCCAGTTAACCAAGTTTGGTTCTATTAGCCTGTCATGAACTTCACCTGACTTGACCCTGGCGACCTGACATGACTTTTGAACTATATAGCACAACAAAATACGTCAAACAAATCGCTAGTGTTGTCAAAAATAGTTCCCTTTTGCCAATATACGGGAAGCGCATCAGCACCGATGTTTGTGGTCTGGCGCTGCGAATTGTTTTTACTTTAACAGCCCCTAACTTGAACAGTTTTCGGCAGATTTTCATTTTTCTTACTTCAAACAATACGCCCGTCATTTCCAAGTAGGGACGCAAAAAAAGTGGCGTGTATCGACCGGGACAAGATAGAGTTATGTACGAAAAATCGCAGGGGTAGGCGGATTTCACTATCCCCCCATCAGGACGTCTGTTAACCTGTCATAAACTTGACCTGACTTGACCTCGGTGACCTGACATGACTTGGAAACAATATAGCATAACAATGTACACCAAACAAGTCGCTAGTTTTGCCAAGAACACTTCCTCTTTGCCGATATACGGGAAGCGCTTCAGCGACGATATTTGTGGTCCGGTGCTGATAAATGTTTCTGAGTTTAGTGACCCCCAACTCGAAAAATTTTCAGTCGATTTTCATTTTTCTTGCTTTAAACAACGCGGCGTTCATTTGTAAGCAGGTACACAAACAATGGCGTATATCGGCCCGTAAAATCTGGAGTTATTTACGAAAAACCAGAGGGGTGGGCGGATTTCGCCCCCCCCCCCCCTCCAGGGCGCGTATTAATCTTCCCGTCGAGGACCAAAAACTTCATGTCGATGGGCCAGAAACACGCAAAGTAGCCGGGCCCAGAAAACTTGTTCCGAGGCATGAAAATTTGGCCAGGGGCCAAACAAGTCACGAAAATGCCACATGACATAGTTCGGGGCCAGACACAACATGCGTTGAAGCCCTAAATAAAGAGCTTTATATTCATGCATCGACCCGGAAATCGCGCCGTGGCCCAAAATCAACGGGTCACGAAAAAAAAATTAAGCAGGAACCCAGACAAATTGAACAAAGACTACGTATAATGAATTCTGACCCGGAAAATCGCTCCGAAATACTGAACATCCTGTCATAAGCTTATACAATTTTTGTAGGACCTCGAAAAATAAATCCCCAGAAAATATCACGGGCACCAACACTATCGTGGGGTGTCAAAATAGCACGTGGGGCAAATATATCGCTTCGGGAGTCTATAAAAAAAAATGCTCCGAGGTCACGAAGGAAACGTTCAGGAGAAAAGCTTCGAACAAGAAGGACAGGGAGAGAGAGAGAGAGAGAGAGAGAGAGAGAGAGAGAGAGAGAGAGAGAGAGAGAGAGAGAGAGAGAGAGAGAGAGAGAGAGAGAGAGATGAGAGGGGGTTAAAATCCGGCACCTAAAAACAATGGTGGTGCATTGCCCCCCTACGTTTACATGGAAAAACTAAGTTGTTATTAATTTACTTCATTAAAAAATGAGTTTCTCTGAAAAGGCAGTAGACAATATCCGGGGACATTTTAGTCGGGGTAGGTGTTCCCCTCAACATCAGCTTCCTCCGCTCTGACACGGATCCAGCTAGTTGCACCACTGGGCGTACTAATTGGCGTGCTAACGTCTTTCTGGTGCAGTGGGGCCCAATAGGCGTACCGAGGCCCGTGACCCACTACATGTTAGCTGGCAAAATATGAAGTGTTTTAACCGAAATCGGAGGAAACAATCAAATTTCCCCTCAAGCTGTAAAATAACAGCCTTCTGGATCCACCACTGTCGGTGTAGAATTGTGATGAATGTAGGGAGACAACGAGAACATGCTCCGTTGACTCCTCATATCGGATGAAGAGAGCTAGGCTATAGCTTAGCTCGCCACTGGTACAACAGCAGGGGCGGTCCGTGGCACCAAAATGAGGTGAGGCAGAAAAAATCGCCGGATTTCGACCAGTATTTTTCATAATTACCCATTATTAGTATATGTTGAGATGAGTATGAACAACTGAATTTGGCGCTGCAAGGTGCCAGACCTACCACCATCGTTCCGAAGTCAGTGGATTTCAACCCTCTCCCTCGTGTTCAAATGCTTCCGAAATTGCTGGGAAGTTTTCATGTATTTCCATTTCATAACCAGAAATTTATGGCATACACATACACACATATTATGTATATTATATATTATTATCGCTACTATTATTACTTGTATTATATATGCGCACATATATATATATATATATATACATACATGAATATAAAATATATATATATATATATATATATATATATATATATATATATATATATATATGTATGAATATATGTATATATGTATATGGGGAATATAGCCCCATATTGATGGAGTGCGTGCTCCAGGGTACCCCATGTTAAAATTCTAAATTACTAGTGGACAGAGCCAACATTGAGGGGGCACTTGCCCTTCAAAAATATACAACAATAAAAAAAAACACGCCTTGTCTAAACGTTTATGAATGAAAATGGGAAACAATCGTGAAAACCAGCTGCAGGTCCCGTATCTGCACATGGGTGATAAGGGCGTGCTATTCCAACCAGTACCGGTACCTCCGCCAGTAGCCCAAACATAATGTTGGCGTCTTTTCCTGGCCGGATGGGTACCACCCTCCCATGGGGGCACATGCCCCCAGTACCCCTACCCTTGTTTACGCTCCTGCACCGAGTGGGGAGGAATTATGTTGCAACGGTTATCTCTCACTTGCCCCTACTCCTCCTTCCCGGACGTGCTCTTCAGTTGGCCTGTCTCACCATGCTGTTACTACCCTTGGCAGCGCGCGATTCCTGCGGCGCTTGACATGAATGCAGTCAGCGTGGGTCCAAGCGAAACATTATAGTGTTAGAGAAAATTCGGCCCATATTCGTGGACAAGATTCTTCAAGCTTTCAATTGAATCCCATTTTGTCCCATTTCGATGGTATTTAAGATCGGAAATATCGTGTGAAATACACGGAAGTTTCGCTGGAGTGCCTACGGGACTGAGAAATTGTCCTGCCATGTGACGTCACCGATAGCCAAACAACATTGGAGGGCCCCGGCCTACCCTGTGCTTGTTATGAAACGAAAACGCAGTATATGGCAATGGGTGCGAGAGGCTAGCCTCTGCCGACTGGTGATAGAGCTGTTTGGAAGCTAATATGCAAATGATGCTGGTTTATTGATTGATTTATTGATTATTTGGGCTTAAGGGCGCATCAACTGCTACTGGTTATGTAACGCCCATATGTAAATGATGTAAATGTAAATGAACTTCAATTTTCACCATAATTATGGGACCAATTCATATTTGTTTCCAGTTTTACAAGTTCGCTATTTTCCAGTGAAGGAAAACATTATTTTATGAAAATAGCGTACAAAAATACTTCCCAGCTATAATCAGGTGAGGCGCTGCCTTAGTGCCTTACATGGGCCTTGTACAACAGTGGCGATGAGCTTCCACAGAGAGTCATAGTGTCCGTGAGGTTAGCAACAGCCACATGTGGCTGATGCTAACTGCTAATGAATGATCCCTTGAAATGTACATAAATGGATAAGCCAAATAGATTTCAAGCAAAGCGCAACGGCGGCCGTATTCGGCATTTTCTTTCCACCGTCAGCGACTCGAACGCCACTGGCGGCAGGCTTTGGAACCAACTGGAGTCTTGGCGTTTATTGCTATATAGGTGGCGCTAAGGATGTCCGTGAAGTTAGCAACAGCCGCAGCGAACGGCTCCAGCAGCTCCAGCAAGAAACAACCGTGGCAACTAAATTAATGCTATGGGGCAGATTTATGTCACAGCCACATGTGGCTGTGGCTTGCTTGTTGCTGGAGCCGTCTGCTGCAGTAGACGGCTCCAGCAACAAGCATGACTATGCCAACGAAATAAATGTTTTGAAGCAGATGTATGTAGCTTTTCGTGTTAGAGTGTTGCAAAACAAGTCACAGACGAATGCAACATTATGGAAATGTATTCAACAGCATGATTTAATTACTAAATCAGGTGCTTGTTGATAATAGCACGGTTTCGGTAAAAATCCATGATAGCAGCTAAATTAAGCTTATGACGATTAATTATATGTAGTCAGCTCTGATGTGTGATTCGTTTTTCCATACCTTATCATGCATAGCTACATAAATCTGCCCCATAGCATTAATTTAGTTGCCACGGTTGCTTCTTGCTGGAGCTGCTGGAGCCGTTCGCTGCGACTGTTGCTAACTTCACGGACATCCTTAGCGCCACCTATATATCAATACACGCCAAGACTCCAGTTGGTTCCAAAGCCTGCCGCCAGGGGCGCTCGAGTCGCTGACGGTGGAAAGAAAATGCCGAATACGGCCGCCGTTGCGCTTTGCTTGAAATATATTTGGCTTATCTATTTATGTATATTTGAAGGGACCATTTATCAAATCCTCTGTCAAGAAGTGACCAACTTAGAGCAACTGTCCTGCAGTTGTACAGTGAATCCTTTGCCAATCCCATGCAACAACCTGAGGTTTAAATCAGTATGTCTAGGAAGTTGGATTTCAAAGGTGACTCATGGCCAGTGAAAAGGTAGATTCTAGGACAAATTGTACGTAAGGACAAATGTGCGTATGGCAGATGGACAAGGACAAAGATAAAGACGCATTTGCAGGCCATCTACATTAAACTCGTGACTATTATGGCGTATTGTCGAGTTTTAAAACAGGTGTCACAGGAAAAAGAGCTGTAACAGGCACACCGAAAAATAGCATACAACAATTCCTCACACCAGTGGCACGGAAAGTCAGCAAGTACGGTAAGCATGACAAGAAGTCAGCAGGTATGATAAGTCAGCAAGAATGATAAGAGGTTAGCGAGCATGACAAGAAATCAGAAAGTAGATCAGGTCAATATGGCCGGTCCTATGCACAAATGCCGCCTTAAGGCCTGTTTACACGCGACAGAATTCCGACAGAATCGTCCGTCGGCAGACCCGACGTTCGCGACGTCGGTGGCAAAAATTGGCAGGCGGCGGCAAGACTCTGACGTCACGCTTCATTCTGCCAACGTCATGCTATCAGGATGATGTCACCTATCCAATGCACTATGCAGCGTCTAGTTGTTTGTTTACTGTGTCGTAAGTGATCTATCGCACTACTAATTGAGTCAAGCAGTACCACCCAGGTTAGTACCTCGAGAGCATTAATGGCTTGGTATTTGGCACTACCTCATTACAAGAAGGGCCCCTTCTCTTGAGGACGCGGTAATGAGGTTACCATAATAATAGGGATGCAAGAAAAATGTGTTACGAAGCTGAAAAAAGCTTAAAAAACTGGAGTGTTGAAAATTGTTCCTTATCCCTACCAGGATTAAGAAGGGCGCGATAACCGAGTGGGGTCTTTCTCCCCCCCCCAAAAAAAAAAAAAACTTTGATGAAATTCCTGATCTACCGTCGAGATGCAGCGGCGTGTATAGAAACGGACAAAGGGGGTGGAACAACCAATGTGTGTGAGGGGTGTCTCGGATAAGTTTTCCCTGGGGAGATCCGAATAAATGTGGAACGATCAGACTGACTGGGGCGGAGAGGGGGAATATTACCATAGCTCGGGTGTCACGCTCTCTCCCACAGCTAACTTGCAAATTACAAAGCACGCATATTGAGACCCATATGTCTGTGGATGTTACCCTCCCTATTAAGTTTTATAGAAATAAAATGGCATCGTCTAGAAATTAAGGCCATAAGTTTGGCGGATATAGACGTCCAGTGCGAGAACGCTGCCGCTACTGTTACGGCCGCTACCGCCCCAGTCTGTCGGGTCTGTCAGGATTCTGCCGCGTATAAACAGGCCTTAAGGCGGCGACCAAACGTAGGAACTGGCAGTTTCCTCATTTCGTGCAGCAGTTCATTATATAGGGCAGGACCTCTGGAACAAAAACGGCGCCTGACCATCTCTGTTCGCGACCTGGGGACGTGTAGGTCCCGCCTCCGGACGGTGTGGCGGTCACGGTGTTCAGCGACTGTAAAGATGGTGCCGGCTAATGAAGCCGGCTCCTGCAGTCGGATCACTCGTGAAGTAGGCACAGCGTATGGTATGAGGCCAAGTTCTCAGCGCTCATCCAGCCAAGACGCTCTAACCGATCCGTGACATGGTCAGATTTAGATCGTCCGAATACAACTTCTGCTCCATAGTTGATATTTTTTAATCCTAGACATGTTTTCAGGGGTTATTTCCGTACACCGAAATGCAGTGCTGGATCTGAGAGAGGATCAAGGCATGGACGAGCACCGAGATAACAGATGGTGGCAGGTGGTCTCTGAAATACGATGGACCGGTCAAAGTTCCGGAACATATCCCGGTAATGGTGGTAGCATGCAAGTCCCAGCTGAGGATGCGATCGAAAGTGAGCCCTATATTTTTTTCCTTTTGAACAGTTGAGCAATTGTTGATCGCGAACCGTTACAGGGAAGTCGGGGAGATTGCGCAAATTTTGTTGGCTGCCAAAGACTATAACCTGGGTTTTTTTCTAAAAGTGAGAGTTTAATCGGATGTGGATATCAGGGCGGTCTCAGTTGAGTGACGGGGCTGGAAACCATGCTGAGTGGAAGAGAGCGGGTGGTTGTTGGATAGGTCGACCTAGAGCTGCTGGTGGACTGCACGCTCCACAATTTTGCCAGTGATCGCGACAATAGAGTTCGATGGGTTGGATGGGCTGGTAGGGTCACCAGATTTAAAGATGGGATAAACTATGGAGTGCTTCCAGGAGATGGGGACGTCGGCAGTGGTGAGGCTGGAGTTGACCACATGCAGAAGCACACCGCCAATGACGTCAAAGCTCAGCCGGATCATGCCAACGCTGATGCCGTCCCCCCGCAGGTGTATGGGCTGTGCATGTCGGACACGATGGCGCGCAGCCCGGAGAGGGGCAGTGGAACTAGGCAGAATTTACAGGCACCTACTCACTGCAAACTACGAACCAGGCTCGGGGAGACATCCTGACCAGCGATCTCGTCAGCAATGCGTGGTCCTACGCCACCAATATAATCTTTTAGCTCGTCCAGGCGAAGCGTCAGGAGCCTCATGATGTCACTTGGCAACGCCCACGGTGGACCGAATGCAACGCCTATACCCCCTCACCCACTTTCCTGGATACACCTCTGCACATCGAGTCGCGACGAATGGCAGAACGCACCTGTCTGTTCAGCTCGCTGTAAACAGCAGAGCCGTGACCTGAGTAACGCAGCGCCTGCCCGCGGGGGACCATGACATATCTGGTTCTGGTCAGACAACGTCGAGGCGCTAGGGTTCCGAATGCGCAACGGCCTAACTGAATGGAGCGTGTCGGTCAAAAATCGGTAAATAAGCGACATAGAAAAACGTTCCACTTCGACTTGACTGTCTGTAAATGAAACACTCTCCATTAATCCACACACATCAGTTCACGACACAAAGCAGTTTGGTCAATCCGGCGGAAGCTACGAGATTGCACGGTGCGACACGCAGGACGGCAGCGAGGAAAATCAATAAAAACGCGAACAAATTTGTGCGCGCTAAAATGGCAAAATCGCGAACCACAGCGTGTGACAAGAAGGCAAACAATTTGCTGTGAAAACATCCAGCAGAAAACCGCTTGAATGAGTAAGTGTCGTTGCAAATTGGAACAGCGAGTATTCAGACAAACATTGCTCAACATATTTTTCGCAGTCACCAACGGGCTTTGCAAGATCGCGACTTAGGTCGCCGCAGATAATCACTTCGCAGAAAGGGTGATCAACGCAAAGCCGTTCGCACTAGGACTCTAGATCGGAAAAGCCCGCCTTTTAGCCTGCAGCATCGCGCCGGCAGGGGGAGGTGATGAGGGGGAGGAAGGAGGCATGTACGCAAATGTGCGTAAGGAATCGTATGTGTGCCGGACTGATTTGCCCCTCGCCCTGTTGTATTTTGTTGTTGTGTTTAAAATAAAGTCTGATCAGAACATGCATGACAACCGGTTTGAATGCTATACGATTTTGACCTTTTGTGATGTGCTGTTTTATCTAATTAACGGGAGGTTGTAATAGCAACAAGTGCATTGCAGATTACCTCAATAAAAGTATGTCTGTCTATCCCGTGCATCAACTCCAAAATGCATCAACTATGCCGAATGTACGTATGGCATACATACTTAAGCGCAAAAGTACGTCAGCACAAATGTTCGTAAGCGCAGATGTACGTAAGCGCAAATGTAAGTATGAGCCAACGTGCGCAAGTGAAAATGTACGTTAATGGAAAAGTGCGTGAAAGCAAATAGATGTACGTACACGAAAAAGCTCCTATGACAAATGTAAGTAAGTATGGAGTTGCGCAAGCGCAAATGTACATCAATGCCAAAGTACGTTTGAGCAAATATGTGCTAATTTAAATATAAATAACGCAAATGCAGGTAAGCTTAATTGCATTGATGGCAGATGTACGTGAGTAAATGTGTGCAACCAAATGTAAGTGTTGCAAACGAGCGTAAGCAGTTATAGGCAAGCATGCACAAAAGTAAACATGGTAGATGTACGCAAGCATAGATGTACCTGAGCACAAAAGTGCATATGACAAATGTACGCTTGGAAAATGTGTGTAAGAGCAAATGTACGTATGCACAAATGTAGGTACATTTGCCATACTTGCAATTGTTCTTACATACCTTGGCGTTTACGAACGTTTGGGCTTGCGTATCCTGGTGCATACGAACTCTTGTGTCTGCGTATTTTTGCGTTTAATTACTTTTGCGCCTGCGGACGTTTCCGCATACGTATATTTGCGATGAGGTACTTTTGCGCTTGCGTGGATTTGCTCTTTTGTACCTTTGCCCATACGTACATTTGCACACACGTACATTTGTCCTAAAGGACTTTTGCGTTTGTGTACATTTGTGCTTACGTACATTTGCGCTTATAGACTTTTTCGTTTACATACATACTATACCCAGAGACGCAGCCAAGGGGAGGGGGCGCCTGTTCCTGCCCTTAGCCACCAAAAATGCATTGCATTGAAGAAGAAACATTCAGGCTTTCGCCGTAGGAACCCAGAAATTGTCTGGGTGTTCCTTGGTCGGAAACTTGTAAGGAATTATGGCTGAGCATCTGTTCATACTCACGAAGTTGCGTGTCGGCACCGGCGTGACGTATCTAGGGGGCGGGTCACGGGGTCACGGGGGCCATGTGTCCCCAAAGGCTGATGCTTTTCGAACGTTTCTACTAAAATGGCACTTTGTCAAAATGTGAAATATTGTATGATGATTGAAATATTGTATAAGACAAACATTGTTTTAAGCGAACAACACGAATGTTAGGTGGTTAAATCAGAGGACGTATTTTAGAAATATGAAAAAAATGTATTTACCTCTCACCTTAAGCAGGTCCAAAACCAGTCTTCTGAGCCAGCTAAAGTGTGGCTTCTAATGGTTCATGTCCAATATGTCACAATGTTTGGTGTTCTTTATCAGGTATTCCAGTGTTCTGAGCAAATTTGTCCCACAGGAACCTCTCGCTAATCATTTAAAGACAGAACTGACGATATTTCATTCAACCTGATTGAGCTCTACTTTTTCAAGATGTCTACCAGATGTTTCTAGCTTTTTTCGGTGGTCTTCCGCAGAAAGTTGGATGTGGCATTGGTCCTTTGGATTGAAGCAACGGTGTTTGAGCTGTCATTTGAAGCTGGTTAGGAGGAGGTGGAGCGTGGAACCCATGTACGATCTGCGTAGCTCCGCGTTTGTCAGCTACGCGGGAGGCCACAAGTGAAGGTCGCACGTTTGTCTTTTTATACTTCGTACAACTCAGGTATACCTTTGCATGCATGCACTGGACATCGAGTGGGTTCGACGAGAAATTCAAGTACGACACATCAATTATGCCGTGCATGCATACCATCTAGTCCCATTCTAATATGTTACCGTGTGGCTGTGGGCATTGTTAATGCTTGGCTGTGGGCATTGCTAATGAGTCACACTTCGCTGTAGCATTATAAAATGTCACGCTCCTAGCGCGAACCCCAATACAATCAACAGTGTCGTGAGTAGGTGTGAGCGCGATGGCGGCCGTTTGCGCGCCGGATTCGGAGCCGATTGCGGCGCAGTCGTGCGCAAACGCACGGGGCACTGGAGCCGCACGCGCCGCATTGACCTAACCGCGCAGGGACTGCACCAAGTGGGCGCGCGTTGGCGCTTTATCTGGCCGCAGAGGGCGGCAAATTGGCTGGGCTCGCGCGGAGCGGCACGACAGCCGCGGCGGGTCGAGCAGCGGCGCGGCGGGTCGAGCAGCGGCGCGGCGCGGCGCGGCGCGGCGGCGAAGTTGGCGCGGTCACGCGGCGCCTGCCGCCGGGAGCCCGTGGACATCGGCACCCGACCACCAACTGGTCACCAGAGTCAACACTGGCGAACAGCAGTGGTCCAGATGTTTCGGGTCTGGGTTCGAGATGATGGATACAATACACGAACGTAATAATCTTCTACGCTTAACTTATATCCCCATTTCATGTATATTTATGCATCCTCACTTCCATTTCGTAGCGTGTTTTAAAAGTGAAAACTTCTGGCATCAGTATTAAGATACTGATGCCAGTATTAAGATACTGATAAAACCGATAACATCAGTATTAAGTAATTCATTTTTGTTTTAAATAGACGCAGGAAAGATACCGCAAGTTTGAACCCAGCTAGGAGTAATGCTGTAAATCAGTTTTTACTCATCATGTGGTGGTAAGGTGTATGGGGCCACCGTCTTGTCTCGTACTGGCCAGTTGGCTCAGTCGAGGCTTGCTGCCAGCAGCACTGTCAGCTGGGTCCGAGCGCGGCAGTAAGGAACGCATGCTTTTCACACAACGTCGTGTGGCTGTCTTCGAAAAAGAAAGTGCACGCGGTCCGTCATGAGCATTCCGCGAGCTGGAGGTTGTGGGACTGTCCCCTCCTCACCGACGTTCGAAGGTGACACTTCCATCCGTCCTCTTGTCCCTGGGTCCCTGGGTCCATAGTTATGTGAATTCACTGACCAGCATTTAAAAAGAAATTTCGGATATGTTGTGTCCACTA
The DNA here is from genome assembly GCA_034440575.1 of Imbricaverruca yamaguchii. Taxonomy (NCBI): domain Eukaryota; kingdom Metazoa; phylum Arthropoda; class Thecostraca; family Neoverrucidae; genus Imbricaverruca; species Imbricaverruca yamaguchii. The sequence continues at coordinate 31,706 of JAOTOL010001192.1, forward strand.
ATCGTGATGCTTTGCTCATGGTGCCCGCAACAAGGCAACTTACTGATACGGTGGCACATAATTGTATATGACAGTGTCACTCACTCAGTCCTCCCGATCACATTTGCTGCGTCGGAATGACACCGGCGGTGTATTTATCCTTGGTGAAACATGCGAAATTTTCCATAGCGAGTTCAAAGCTAACCAGTGGTGAGTGAACAACACGTTGCTTTATGTCATATGACGAAATATATAAATAAATGCCTTTTTCTCCTTCTCGCTCTCCGGTCCTTTGATATTTTTATCTGCCGGTCGTGAAATCCTTCACTTCTTCGCCGAATCCGGTCCCCCCAACTAGTTTTGAGTGGCCACATATCCAAGGTAGGGTTACGTATCTATGCATGGATGCAAAGGTATCTCGGGAAGTTGGGGGGGGGGCAGGGACCTCTTGAGATCTGGCGCGGCCGTTTCAGTGAGTCATGGTGGTGTCACAAACTGGTGACCCGCGCAATCCTATATTTAAAAAATGCAATTGCAACAGCAAAGTATGGTCGGTGGTCGGTAGGTACTTGGTAGTTCTGAACACCAGTGTAGCTTTCGTATATATATATATATATATATATATATATATATATATATATATATATATATATATATATATATGTGTGTATATATATATATATATATATATATATATACATATTATAATATATATATATATATATATATATATATATATATATATACATAATAATCGCAACATATATGTACACTGAGGATTACTCAGTCTTCGAATGCCACCACGTAAAGTAAGCATGCCATTACAGGAATAATTTGATTTGGCGTGTTTTTCACTGTATCATGACTTCGTCACTTCGGTGTGGTGAAAGCACACCCTTTCCGTTCCTTGGTGGTCCTTGCGGCGGTGCCTTTATGACGTCACTAATTCTATGCCCGCTCACGTCCCGAGATCCGCCGGCGGTCGCCCCGCCCCTCCCCCTGTGCAGTTTCCGAGGGGAGTGTCCTGTGGCGCCCTTTATGTAATACACTCGGTTTTTTTGCGGTGACAGTAGATGCTGGAACTGTAACAGAAGTACATGTTCGTGAGATTGTCAAGACAGTTATCGGTTAATCAATGCACTCCTCATGATTCACCGTACGAGTAGCAGGTATTTTGCGGCCGCGCAGGGCGTCCTGGGCAAAGTGCAGTCTCCCACAGTTACCCTGGTACGCAACTGGCGGATGTGATGGGCGTTGCTCGGAGCGACGGAAAGCACGGACCTGCTGTCCTAGCCTGTGTCGATAATTTTCCAAGTGATGTTATCAAAAGCGGCTACTGTTTCTATTTTACCTTGATATGTGCCTAATAATTTGGCATGAAATCATATGGTTGGGCATGCGGCATTTTTCTCAGAATGCGCTTAAAAAAGACTGTTTTCGGCATTCGGCGCCATATTGGCTGTGAAAGCCAATCCAGATAAATAAATGAAAAAGTTCCTCTGTTTGGTCGCCTCGACGAAGCGAATCGATCGAAACCGATCAGTATTGTCGAAAAATCGATAGTTAAGAAAATATCGGCTATCTTATGTCTTCTAATACACCAGCAAATGACCATTTCGGGGAATACCAGGAACTCTGACGTTTAAACAAGTACAAATCATGATACAGCCGCGGTTTCTGCACTTTCTCATTTGAAGACTTCGGCATCACTCACTGGCCATATAAATATAGACAAAGTTTCATACTTATTCGCTGTTTGAACTGCGTACCAGCATGATTGAGGGGGGCTGCTTTGTACGCATGTGCATCACATGCCAAATACAATGTTATCTGGAAAGGCTATCTGAATGTCTCAACATGTAACGAATAGGTAGCTATTCTGACTGGACGGCATAGAGAACCCCAGTTCTATCTTTCATGGAACTCACAGTCGTTTTAGCATATTCTACACGTCCCTCTTAGCAAAAGCTGCCGGTGCATGTACGTACACTGTGCGTGTCAGATCATGGCCTGGGAGACACTGCATGCAAAAACATCTGGTGTATCGTTTAATTCATTGTGGGGGCTTACTATCTGATGTTGTTTCGCGCGAAGGTGCAGCACAACTGGCTGGATGGGCCGCGGCATGTGCTGCGTCATCTGTAGCTCACTCGGCTGCAGCATGGGGAAGTCGTGAGCATCGTGATGCCGTACCTCCACTCCAATGCCTGTTATGCCCACAGCGAAATGGTGCTCCAGACACTTCTCTATAGCGATAACAGAGCAGAGCGCCAGTTTGCTGTTGAACGTATCAGGTGCATCTGCGGCAAAATGTGCGTGGAGACTCAGTGTCCGTCCCAGAAGAACTCCGAGACTAAATGAGATCGCGGAACGTCTGCAAGAGTTGATATAGTTCATATCCCGGGACGGCGCCTTCGAACCAGCCTTCACGCCAAGCCACACGCTAAGCTCCGAATGTGAAGGCTATGTGGACATGCCAATGTCAGTTCCACAGTTTCCCGTGCACGGTCAGTCAATTGAACGATGCGTGAAACAGGTGTCGCTAGCTGGAACAAACGTGTACGGGAAGGAGAGGAAGGACGGCTACACCTTGGCTGACTACATGCACCGGCAGCTTTTGCCAGTGCTAACAACTAAGAGCGACGTGGATAATATTCTAAAATGACTGTGAGCTCCATGAAAGATAAAAGTAGGCTGCTCTATGCCATCCAGTCAGTTGTGCTCCGAACCTTCGCGCGATGTTTGCCTTGGATATACCAGTGTTCATTGATTGATGTCTGACATGTGTTTCTTTGGGGAAAAAATACGCATCTATGTTCCCATGGTGAATCACTTTTAGCGAATTTGAATCACTTTTATCACTGACGTATCTGATTTTCGTCTGAATGTGATGTGGAAAAGCTATCTGAATGTCTCAACATGCAACGAATAGGTAGGTATTTGGTATGTGATGCACATGCCTTCAAAGCAGCCTCCCTCAATCATGCTGCTATGTAGTTCAAACAGCGAATAATTATGAAGCTTTGTCTATATTTATATGCCCAGTGAGTGATGCTGAAATCTTCAAATGAGTAAGTGCAGAAACCACGGCTGTATCATTATTTTCACTTATGTAAACCTCAGAGTTGTTTGTATTCCTCGAAATGGACATTTGCTGTTGTATTAGAAGACATAAGATAGCCGATATTTTCTTAACTGCCGATTTTTTCTACAATACTGCGTTGTTTCAATCGACTCAGATCGTCGAGGCGATCAAAAAGAGGTACTATTTGATCCACTTATCACGATTGGTTTTCACAGCCAATACGGCGCCGAATGCCGAAAACAGTCTTTTTCAAACGCATTTTGGGAAAAAATATCGATTTCCCAGCAATATAATTTTATGCCAAATTGTTAGGCACATATCAAGGCAACATAAAAACAGTAGCCGTTTTTGATCACACCACTTTGAAAATTATCGACACGGGCTAATGCTGTACGCACAACGATGTTTCCGTGCAGTCGTCCTACTGAAGGCCGTGCTGTAGGCCGTCCTGTCGTCCTGCTGTAGGCCGTGCCGTCGTCCTGCTTTAGGCTATGCTGTCATCCTGCTGTAGGCCATGCTGTCGTCCTGCTGTAGGCCCTGCCGTCGTCCTGCTGTAGTCCGTGCTGTCGTCCTGCTGTAGGCTGTGCCGTCATCCTGCTGTAGGCCGTGCTGTCGTCCTGCTGTAGGCTGTGCTGTTGTCCTACTGTAGGCCGTGCTGTCATCCTGCTGTAGGGTGTACCGCCATCTTGCTGTAGGCCGTGCCATCGTCCTGCTGTAGGCTGTGCTGTTGTCCTGCTGTAGGCCGTGCTGTTGTCCTGATGTAGGCCGTGCCGTCGTCCTGTTGTAAACCGTGATGTCGTCCTGCTGTAGGCCGTGCTGTCGTTCTGCTGTAAGCAGTGCCGTCGTCCTGCTGTAGGCCGTGCCGTCGTCCTGCTGTAGGCCGTGCCGTCGTCCTGCTGTAGGCTGTGCTGTTGTCCTGATGTAGGCCGTGCCGCCGTCCTGCTGTAAACCGTGCTGTCGTCCTGCTGTAGGCCGTGCTGTCGTCCTGCTGTAGGCCGTGCTGTCGTTCTGCTGTAGGCCGTGCTGTCGTCCTCCTGTAGGCCGTGCCGTCGTCCTGCTGTAGGCCGTGCTGTCGTCCTCCTGTAGGCCGTGCTGTCGTTCTGCTGTAAACCGTGCTGTCGTCCTGCTGTAGGCCGTGCTGTCGTTCTGCTGTAGGCCGTGCTGTCGTCCTCCTGTAGGCCGTGCCGTCGTCCTGCTGTATGCCGTGCCGTCGTCCTGCTGTAGGCCGTGCTGTCGTCCTGCTGTAGGCCGTGCCTTCATCGTGCTGTAGGTATGTGTGCCGTGCTGCGGCCAGCTTGTTGCTCGTGAACATGTCATGGTAAGCAGGAGAGGATTCAAGGGGGACACTGCCACTCTCCTCACATTAAAAGTTAACGCCAATCTGACCTGGAATGACACCCCTCTGGGAATGTTTGGGGGCACCCCCACCTCCTAACTGATTTTTCTTCAGGTAATGCCGCCCATTGAGACGTAAAGGACTCAGTATGTTTCAGTGTCCTCCCTCATCACCTGCAGCAAATATTTTCCGTCGGAAACGCCGAATCTGGCGCCAAAAGCACGCCACATGGCAATTCCTGGTCACGCCCCTGATGGGACGTAGGGCTTTTGCCACTCACAGCCGCTACTTGTGCTACAAAACGGATACTCTGCGCAATGACACTGCGGGGGATCCTGCCTAGAATGTCCGTCCGAAATGGCTTTTTTGCTGTTTTCTTTTTGTCATCACATGTAAGAATAGCTACTTGTGTTTCTCGTGTAATGTGTCTGACGATGCTGCTATTTTGATTATGTTCCAAACCTCGGCCAGTGAGTGCGATGTACGGTTCCGAAAGCTGGCTTACACCCAAGCATATAATCATTGGCTTAAAGTCAACAGCCCTGCTACGTGACCGTATTGACGTCCGAATCAGAATTCTGCATCAGCATCATTCGTCAGTTATGGCGGTGGAGTTCACTGAATCTTGTCCAAAACTATTCGGTGACTGCGTGCTCTGACCATCGGGCGGTGCCACAGGCCGCTCGACTATTAACGAAGGCATAACTCATGCACCGGAATCGAACGGCACCAATATAACCATGTCATCCGCACGCTGGCAAAAAACATCGGCCGCGTCTGCCCTCTCAGGTATTCGCCTGCCCCCAGTCCACTCCAATTGGGCCCGGATGACTGTCGGTGCGTCAGTGTTGGCGCGGCCCCGGCCTGCTGGGGCCCGGCGTCGGCCGGCGCCCGGATGGAGTGATTACACGCCAGCAGCGCCGGTTATCTGTCGTCGCTGTCGCGCCCGGCAGTAAATTACCGCCGACTACCTGGCTCAGGCTTTACGGCCCGCCGGCGCGCAAGCCCTTGTTTCGCGCGGGGCGTCGCGCGCTTTTTCGCCGGCGCTCCCGGCGGCGCGCATGATATCCAGAGAAAGGGGCATAATCGTAAACGCGGCCCAGGTAGCCGGCTACCGCCTGATTGATGTCTTTATTGGCGGCGTCTCGGGCGCCACTGCCGGTCGCCGTCCGACGCGGTCTTTATAGGGTCGCCGGCAGTAAACACTGACACGGCGTCACACAGGTGAGCGCGCGAGCACACACACACACACATACACATACACACACACACACACACACACACACACACACACACACACACACACACACACACACACACACACACACACACACACACACACACACACACACACACACACACACACACACACACACACACACACACACACACACACACACACACACACACACACACACACACACACACACACACACACACACACACACACACACACACACACACACACACACACACACACACACACACACACACCCACACACACACACGCACACGCACACACACACACACACACACACACACACACACACACACACACACACACACACACACACACACACACACACACACACACACACACACACACACACACACACACACACACACACACATACACACAGTCCGTCTGAAGTCGCGGAGTTGAGCTCACCGGGACCATCACTGGACGATTAGCTGATTCCTGTGACACTTGAGTCATCGGCCAGCTGGCACAATCCTGCTGGATTGGTGGGGAAAGGAGATGAGCTATTGCCGCTAGCAGAGGCATCAGTAGAAGGATGTGTGATCGTTTGGCAGCTTGTGTATTGGGTGTGGTCTGGCGTGCGCCTGTGGACAAACGGCACGACAAAGTGCGCTCGGGCTGATTTGCGGGCGTTGCATGCTTGTGCAGCCTTGTACCATCGCTGTTTGTTTGTCCATCGGATGTCTGATGTCCCTCTATCCCTCTGACAATATTAGGTTCGGAATTTTGGGATCCAAAGCAATTTGCGTCTCTGTGAGATAAACGTGGCCGTCCAATCCGATGTTGACACACACAGGTACTCTAGAACCAGCTTTGACACACATTAACTCCATGTGCCTGCGTTAACTTCTAGTCAATAAAGGTCAAAGGTCAGTTCATCAGAAGTGGTCCAAACTGTTTCATGGGGCAACTTAGGGTGCTGAATTTGGGTTCAGCGTTGACTGCTACCCTCTAGGGCTCAACAGTATACGCCTGGGATCCGAAAATCAACACAATATATTAGCCATCCGTGACTTGACCTGCCCTACAATATTTATTTTGCAAGGTTGTCGTGCATAGTTCGCAATCTATTTGGATCTAAGCTTGAAAGGAGTAGAATCTGCCGAAGTCCGCCGGAACAGGTTCCCGAAGAATCGTCACAGGTCAGCAACCTAACTTGACATGAAACGTTTTTCACCAAACGCCCCGCAATGAATGTCCGCATGTGTGCGCATAATTTGGGCCCATTAGGCCACGCCCTCCCCTCCCCTACACTTGCATGCCATTTGTAAGCGCTCCCTGGGCCACCGAAGATGACAAGATGCCCAAGTCCTGCTCCGATCAGCCGTCGCCTGTAAACGACATTTCGCCAAGTCCTGGAGAACAGGGCGGTGTTACCACTGGAGCGTTTCCAATTGGAGAAAGCGAACCGCATGCGACGATAGCCAATGTTTGATACCAAGTGTTTGATCAGCTCACGATTAATGCCTTGTTTCAACTTCTTGGGTTATTGGGTGACCTCTAATATTACTCCAAAACTTGTGTAATGCTAAAGTGTTTTATCTTCTCTAATTACATGTGTAACAGCGGTCAGATATACACACTCTGGATGTCTTCACTAGTATTTCTCAATATTCAGGAAAGTCATGTGTAATTTGCTTGAATTCGACTCATAGGTGAGGGGTTAGGTGAGGGTAATAGGTTGACATACTCATAGACATCTCATTAATGTTGCCTGAAGACACTATCGTGTAGTACACATGGGCAAAATCAGCCGCCTAGTTCAGTCTTTGGGTGCACATCAATCATATAATTACTCATAACTCCACAAAGGTAATCTGACGTCAAGTTAGGTCATTGATTCGGGATGATCTTGGAGAGATCAGCAGCAGCTATTTGAGTTTTCAATCACCATACCACATCGATCACTGATGATTTTGAGGCTGTAAGTTAGGTGAATATATAAATAATTGTTAGATGAATAATTTCCCATACTGGGGAAAGCTATCCGAGATATTCCTCTCTTACGTCATAAGTCAGCGGCCTACCACGAAAATTTCAATTTTACGTCATGAATTTGGCAGAGGAATGCGTCATAGCCTATACCAAGTTCCGCCCGTGTTTTCATGATTTGATGGAACATTGACCTAACAAATAATTGTGTATGCACGAGTCTCCTGCGGCCACCCACGGATGGTGGCAGGGCCAATAGGTATCTTGGGCGTCATCTCTTCACAATGGGAGAGACAATGGCTGAGATTACCTGCCTCTAGCTTCCTCAGTATCTTCGTACCTCGACACAATACTGATACTAGCTTTTTTTTATTCACGATTCAATGATAAATCAAGTGAAGTAATCGAACATCCATCAAGAGGACTAGAGAAAACGAAGAACACCGGTCCCACATGAGAGGTGTGCCAGATCAGTTCAAAGGTCACCGAGTGAGAGAACCATGGGTGTAACCACGGATTCTAAATGGAGGGAGGACAAACCAGGGACGCTGTATGTTTGAACAGGATAGAGGAATCTAGCCCCGACTCCCCCGAAAAAAATCCCTGGATTTCATCCACATTTTCCAACGTCATTTCCAGCGATTTCAATTGAATGTTCAATGTATTTCAATTCTTCAGATTCACCATTGTTAAAAATGGTATTTGGGGGACTAAAAGTTCCGCTGAAATTAGCAAGTTTAATACTTATCACCGTCTAAGAACATCCGGCTTTATGTCGCATGTGCTGGACCCGATTTCACGATCATCATAGAGCAATGCTGTAAGAATATTAAGCGTTGCCCTCTTGTGGCAGTAAAAACATAAAATATTGCACGATGGTTCTATGGCAGCAAATATGGGCATACACTTACTTTTTGCTTGCTTTCCTGTCTTACGGCCACACGTTTTGATAACAATCCGGGTGGATAAAGGGCGTGGTACTGACGGCATGTATCCCCTACGTGGAAGATGGCGTCCCTCAGGCCGGGAAAATGTGTCCCTTTGAAAAGCTTCCAGTGTACACGCTCGAATTTTTTAGTCGGAGGCGCCCCTATGAAATTAAGCGGCATCCCTTGGAAGGAAAGGCGCCCCTTTCAGGAAGAATCGAGTGCAATCCGCTCTCTCGAATTTTACAGCCAGGTGTTTTGGCAGTAGCACCGCTCCAAAGAAATGGCGCCCGTCCAGACAAGTGCCCCCATGACAATTCCTGGATCTACCCCTGATTGCAACATTGCTCTCTCGCGGTCATGAACTCCGGCTAGTTATAAAATTGTGCGCATTCATGTGCGGCTTCTCTTGCAAATTTGACAACTTCCGTTGAACCATTAAGAGAGAAGCAGACAATTTGAAAAGAGTGTTATATCATATATGTTCGGAACAGCAATGTGGCAGGGTAAATTAAACATGAGCGATGAGAACACCGTCCGAGCAGGTTATGACGAATTTCTTCGGAAAGCCCCCAGTCATATAGGATACGAGTGCTTGCTATCATAACGGCTGCAAACGAAATTACTTGACCCTCCTATTCATATTACACTCAATCATTCTACACACGGTGGACCTTCAACACCTTTGATATTATTTCGATATCTCGTCGTTCTGATACCGTACGACAAGCCACGCCAAATGACACCCACATAATGCAAATCGAATCAATAGCCACAAGACACGAGGACTCGCAAAGTTAAACTAACCTTTGACCTTGAGGCTTGATCTGACATGTCCTGGGTTGAAATGCAACTTGAGGGTTGCCCACGGGCTATCTCTTGATACCAAGCATGGGTGGCTTTTGGGAAAAACGAAGAAACGCGAGGCGACCGAAGAAATGAGTTCGGCCTTTTCCTTTGGATATTAACGTGATTTCTGAACAGTTTGCTAGAGTACCACACGGCACGTCATATGACTCCACTTGATGAAAATTGAAGATAGCGACGAGATGCGAGGATTTCGAAGAACTTAACTTAAACTTCGGTCTTGCGGTTTGACATTGACGGTCCTTAGGTAACACGGGCTATTGCTTGATACCACATATAGATAGGTTAGGGCGAATAAAAATGCTAGGCGACCAATGTTTGATTACATTGCTACATTACTAGTACATTGTTGTTTGACTTTTTACCTTCGAAATTAGTTATATTTGGTAGCATTATAATATGACACAAGCCATGTTAAATGACACCCGCTTGGTGCAAATCAAACCAATAGCGACGAATCGTGAGGACTTAGAAAAATTTAAACTCGTCTTTGACCTCAAGGTTTGATCTTGACGTATTCCGGTATTCCGGTTTAAAATGTTACTCGAGGGTGAACCCTCGAGTATCATTTTTGGGCTGTCGCTTGATATCGGATCCGGGTAGGCCTGGGCGAAAACCACAGAAAGAATGTGAGGCAACCGAAGAAATCAGCTTGGATTTTGACCCTTCGAGGTTACATCGAAATATGAACCTTCTGATATTGCACAATAAGACAACACGAATGATACAACAAGAATGACATCCATTTTCCGCAACTTAAAGCCATAGCGACGAAACGCGAGGATAGCGAAGAACTCAAGCACACCTTTGACTTTGGTTGTCACGGTTTAAAAATGTTACTCGAGTGTTCACCACTGGTTATTGCTTGATGCCAGATTTGGATAGGTTTGAGAGAAAACGAAAAAAGGAAACCGAAGCATCAGCTTGGGCTTTGTCCTTGCAAAAAAAATGATTGCTTAGCTTTCTGTTACTGCATAGCAAGCCAGTTCGAATGACGCCTATTTGATGGAAATTGAAGCGATAACAACAGAACCTCGCGTTCGATCGATATTGCCTCAATATTGTCAACTAATAAATCAAGCTAACCTTTGACCTAGAAGTTTGACCTTGACACTTACCGAATTGAAATGTTGCAGGATGGTTTACCACAGGCTATAGCTTGATACCAGATTTGGGCAGGTTTGGGTGAAAAAAAAAAAATGGGGGCGACCTAAGAAACCGGTTTGCGTTGAACCTTGACCGTTAAAGTGGTAATGTGAGACATATGTAATTCATTCCAGCATGTTCACAAAGACATAAAGACATAAAGACATAAAAGATTAACGCAACTATGAGCCACAAGGGCCCTTTTTGGTTGCACTCTGTACACTCAACCAGTTGCCCACCAAATCTGTCAATCAGCCCTCCCTGTAATACTGAAAAGCAAGCCCTCTATTCTTATAACTATTGTTTATGCTGTTTTTAAAGATGTTCAATGTGCTGCTACTGAAAATGGTTTCTGGCAGCTGGTTCCAATGTTCTACTACCCTGTTAGTGAAGAAAGTCTGTCTTAACCTTGTTCTGCTGTGGTTAACTTTAGTTTTGAATGTATGACCTCTAATTGCATCATTTCTATTAAATTCAAACATTTCCCCAAGATATCCCCTATCCAGACCATGGACAAATTTAAAGACCTCGATGAGATCTCCTCTCAGCCTTCTATATCTAAGTGAAAACATATTCATTTTTTTCAATCTTTCCTGATATGCCAGGTTGCTTATACCATTAACCATTTTTGTAGCCGTCTTTTGTACTCTCTCTAAAAGCCAACAATCTTTTTCATAGCTAGGAGTCCAAGCTTGGATGCAGTATTCCAAATGTGGTCTGACATGCACAGTAAAGCTTCTTGATCACTTCCTCACTTCTGTATGATACATTCCTATTGATTGCCCCAAGCATTCTCAATGCCTTCTTCCTGGCTTCCTTGGTCTGTTCTGATGCCATCAATTTTGTGTTTAGAATAACACCTAAATCCTTCTCCTGTTGAGTCACTGATAGCACTTGGCCACCCATCAAGTATTTTTATTCAGCTTGTAGAAACTAAAGAACTGTTTACTGTCCCCATTACAGTTCCTAGCTAAATCCAATTCTTTTGCTCGCTTTGCTGCTCTGGTTTTTTGCTTCACAGTGTCTCTAGCTTTTCGATATGCCTTTAGATTTACGATATTTGAAGCTTCTTTAAACACTCTAAATGCAGCTTTCTTAGCCTTAATTGCTTTTATCAAGTCTGGTGTAAGCATGCTGGCTTTCCTACCCTTCTTTTACGTCTTTGCTTTTGGGGGACATGTTTAATCTGAATTTCCTTGAAGTAAGATTTGAACTTTTCCCACATTTCACAGGAATTTAAATTGGATAATTTTTCTTCCCATCTTATGGCACTTAAAGCCGCTCTCATGCAGTCAAAGTCTGCTCTGTTGAAATTTGGAGCCTTTACAAAATTATCCTTAATAATTTACCCTACATGTGCCTTGAATCTTACTATGTTATGGTCACTTTTTCCACGAGTTTCTCCTACAGTCAAGTCTTGAACCAAGTCACTTAAATCCGAGAATACAAGGTCCAAGAATGAGCCATGCCTGGTAGGTTCCGAGACAAACTGGTGTAAGAACAGGTCCTCTTCATGTTCAGCACAAGCATTTGTGGTAATTGATTCGAACGATCATAAACTTCTCGCTCAATGCCGATCCCAATACAAATAAGCTCTGGCGAACACGTCGCTGAATACGAATACGAATACGTCAACTTGGCGTACGTGCTTAAGACTGCCCATGACTTTCCCCAATGGTCTTGAAGATACTCAAGGACATCCAGAGTCATTTTTTCAAGATATATAAATTTATGGCTAGGGTGAATGCAACCTAAAATGCATAATGATTTGCGATAATGCAAATTTGTTCCTCAGCAGAGCATAATTTTCCATCCGACCGAAAACAGAAGATGGTCAAGGTTCATGTTATTCAAGAATGGCATGGAGGCAAACATTTCTAACGTTTGCTGAGTTACCATTCAGATATTTCGTGACGACAGATAGCCTGTGAAACTCGTTCATTGGCTAAGCGTGCTTTTAGTATTTTTGGTGATTCTCTTGCATATGTATTTTATCTTGATAAATGATCAAGGTATTTATCATTACGATGATGATATTTAAGTAGCTGAGGCTCAGGGGACATGGAAAAAAATTGAGGGGGACAAATCGTCACTTTTCAAACCTTGGGGGACATGTCCCCTAGCTTGACAGAAGACTGGACAGGACAGGATGTAGTTGCGGACCATAGTGGGCCGAGCACCACCTCCCAGAGGGGAACGCCACCGATTAAAAGAAGTCCGTGCCAGTCTGTACATATGTTGAACAATTTTACCGGGGAGACGACGGTGACAAAATATGCCAATAACGAAGAACCTGGCCGGGATTTGCTCATTTCACCCTAAAATTAACTATTTTTTTGCATGGCTGGAATGGTTTTCGTCTCCGGTTACTATGTCAACATAGGCTCCGGTAAATTCGCCATTACTAGTGGTCCAAAGATGCCCAGATAAGGTACCTTCAGCTTCAAATACCGCAAACAAGATACTTTGAGGGAACTTGAGCAGTAATTCCGAGCAAAACGTGTTCTGTACCTGGACAATAATTTAATTTTAATCATTAAGATTACTGAATAAATAACCACAACGATGAGCTCTATCGAGCATGTGTTCTGCCCGCACCTTCATAACATATCCGTCAGGGTGCACCGCTTAGTTTTGAAGATTATTTTTTTCTTGAAAGGAGCATGGTATCTAGAGACAGCAAACAGTTCAGAGATCTCACCAAGGAGATGCGGCGCCTTCTCTCTTGGTTGTGCGAGGGGGCGCAGCGCTCCAGCCCCCCATACGTTCCGCCACCCCTGACCCTAGCTAACCTTGTTTACACCGCAATACATTTTCTTGTTAACATTCACACATGCTTAGTTTTTGGTTCGTCAGCGAACTGGTGCGACATTACATCATATTTGGCGACAACCTACATGACACAGTCGGCTAATTGGTCTCTTTCGAACGTGGAGGGGCCTTGGCTTCCAATCTGAGCGCGGGCGAACTTTTCCTCGGTCGGCTACGACCCGGGAGGCGACAACAACTGCGCGAGTGTTCGCTGTGACGCGGAATTAACGCCGACCGGCCGCCGACCGGCCAGCGGCCGCGACGTCGAGTTCGTGGAGATGATCTGCCAATCCTCAAATCGAGACACAAATCCTCCGGTCTGGGGGCACGCCACGCGGGCACGCCACGCGGGCACGCCACGCGGGCACGCCACGCGGGCACGCCACGCGGGCACGCCACGCGGGCGCGCCACGCGGGCACACCATCCCCTCGTGTCACCGAACCAGTCCCATGTTCACCGGCCCAGAGAGCTCTGGCGTGTGCACAACGCCGAGTCAGTTCTCACAGATAAAACCATTTTCTCAGGCTCCAATACAGCTCCTTTCCTTTGGAAAATAGCAGGTGTTTGCTGCTCAGGGGTGGTATATCAATGTCCGATCTCACGTAGATGCCTCTGCATAGGTGTGCAAACTCCTTCCGAGCTGCAGCAACACAACGATCTGGCGTGGCGCAGGTACCAACGTAACATGATACACAAGATAACCATTCAGCTATATAGTCGGGTTGTATAATATGCAGCTTACCTCGAATTTTACGAGTGAGGGCAAAGACCGACCGAGTCTACTCGCACGGACACGAGAAACCAGTTTATGTGAGCGACCGGGACCGCTTCGACCTGAACCTACCGTACGCTACCCAATACCAGACGCTCCCCGACCTTACTCGACCTTACCCTACGCTATCCGACCCTACCCGAGTTTTCCTGCCCAACTCGATCTGACCCGGCCCAACCCAATCCGGTCCGACCAGCTCCGACCCGACCCAACCAGACTCGACATGAGTGAGTTGGGAGTCGTGATTATGATCGGGGGCTTTCTTTTGCGAATCCGGGGAAGGGCGCGTTCTTCATCATTGCGGCTGGTGATGCAATTTGGTGAATGTCTCCCATCTGGGCTCTCCTCAGTTCCCTACGCATGTTAGAAAACGTGTGGTTATAGGAAAACTAAGGACAGCGGTTGATATGCACGGCGCCACATGCCACTTGGATGCGCTTTCATTTCTTGCCATTGCTCGGTCAGTTCCGTCCGCATGGCGCCTTTCGTAGTCTCCACTTAGATATTGTGATTAATCCCCTCAAGTTGTTCGTGTCTCGATCCAGGAGTCTCGAAGTGATCAATCAATGGGTGTAGCATAAACTCGCACACAACACATGCCACGACATTCCCCCCCCCACCACCACCACCACCCCCATCCCACAGACGTCACGACCCAGGACTAGCCGGCGCACCGTCAGGCCGTGCAGTACATTCCAGTCCACTGCCGTTCTCCGCGTGACGAGCCCCGATGCACATGTCCCAGCTGAACCCACGCCGGTCGCTGGAGAGTCGGCGCCCCACATGCCACCGCTTGAAGTTGTCTATCGGGTGGGGTGGGTGGGGAGGGGTGTCCGCCATCGCGGCCGCGGTGCCGGTCACGACTCGGCCATTTTCGCCGGTCGGCACCGCCAAATTGCCGCCGGCAGTCGTGACGGTCGCTGACCGCCGGCGCCGCCGCCGCCACCATTAGCGTCATTTTTGCGTGATCCGCCGCATCATGGCGGGCCGGCGCCGGCCCAAGCGGCACCGGCCCACCGATTACGGTCCGACGTGGAGCTGGCGCCGATGGCAGGGTGGTGTGAACAGTCGGAAATGGCGCCGACGGACAGATTACGGTCCGGCGAAGAGCTGGTGCTGATGGGAAGGTGGTGTGAGGTGGGAAATGGCACCGGGCCACCTATTACGGCCTGACGAGCGAGCTGGCGCTGGTGGGAAGGTGACTTGAGGTGGGAGATGACACCGAAGAACCGTTTGCGGTTCGATGAGGGAGCTGGCGCTGATGGGAGGGTGGTGGGAGGAGCCGGAAATGGCGCCGACAAACCGATTGCGGTCCGGCGAAGAGCTGTGTCCAGTTAAGACAGACCTGAAG
This sequence comes from Imbricaverruca yamaguchii, assembly GCA_034440575.1. Taxonomy (NCBI): domain Eukaryota; kingdom Metazoa; phylum Arthropoda; class Thecostraca; family Neoverrucidae; genus Imbricaverruca; species Imbricaverruca yamaguchii. The sequence continues at coordinate 47,173 of JAOTOL010001192.1, forward strand.
GGAGACCTCACGTACAGCCCACTTGCTCGGGGATCCGTTGCCGATCCGAGTGCTGAGTTCCGTGCTCGAAGTGGCCTACCTGAGGCGTGGCTTCAGCTTGGCTGTCGTGCGCCTCACCACCCGTGGGGTGTTGGGGGGGGGGCAGATCGCCAGCACTGTGCTGACAGCGCCGCCGCGCGCTCTGAGCCGGGGAGCATGGTGCAGCACCGCAGGGCGACACCAGTGCAATGGCCGACACCCCTCCTAGCAGCACCGGCATTGCGATAATGAACTGTTCCCACCATATACGGGCATGTGGGAACACTGCACCATAGACGTGCCTATGCTGAGGACTTCGAAAGGAAATTATACAATTGGCTTGCAGAATGTCAACGCATACGCCATCTTTGGCCCAAATCCAGGGATAAATTTGCATTTGGGGGCACCCTAGGTTGATCGACCCAGGCCTGAGCCCCGTTCTACCCCACCCCACCCCACCCACTGATCTTGCGATCCTATACCTATGAAGAAAACACTTGCATTAAATTTGCGTCCGAACTAACCAGCGAAACAATCTTAATTGAATTGGACCACCTTTCGGTGAAAACGTAAGTTCTCTCCAAGTTCTCTCCAATCTGGTGAGGAAGTAAGTTTTCCCCAGGTGATTTGGTAAAGGCATAGGTTTTCTGCGGATTATACGGTGACGGTGTAAGTTTTCTCCAGATTATTCGGCGACGACGTACGTTTTTCCCGGGTTATTCGCAATCGCACACAGCTGTCAGCCAGTGTAGTGTTGTGTGGGACGGGCACGGGTGAAGTGTTGACATGAGCAGCTCCTGCACCTCGTGCAGTGCAGCTTGGATCCCGCACAGCCTCACCAATGGCGGTACATCCACACAGCGTGAGCAGTTGCCGCTGCATCGTAACGGTGATGCTCTGGTTGACATGGATGTGGGTAACTGATTATCAAAGCCGCGCCTGCTTAGTGTAGTACAGGCTTTTCGCATCAGCGCTACTAATTTCGGTGTCTTGATAAGCAGCGAGTCACTCGAGGACGAAACAAGTGGCAGAAAGTAATACAAATTAGCCTAGCTGACCATCGTTCTATCGCCATTCGATGGTAACGACACGCCGTGATAATTATCGGGATCATGGGGTGACCCAGAAATTGTGATCACTAATCGCCAGCGCAGCCGCCCCTGAGCGCATCAAATACCGCGCGCGCTATTGTTCCCCGGTGGCAGTCGCACACACGCACGCTCCATTACCGGGAGCGCCTTCTGAGCAACGGTGGATGTGTTGGACGTGCTGTTTTATCACGTGTGTGCTCACAATAGCACCCTTAGTGGTGAGCCCGGCATCACGCACGGGCGGGGCGCCGTTATCCTGTCGGACCGGGCTCGTCCAGCCAACAATTAACGGAACGGATAACAATGTAAATTAATCTGCACTTGTTAATAAGTGTCTTTACGTCTACTGTCGTTGCACTTCATCCATACCAATTTGCGCTCCGCCGGGGTATTTAGCGGCGTCCTTGTAAAGATAGCCGCGCTCCCCTGAGTCGAGAACCTCCGCGCTGGAGTCCCCTTTTTGTTTTGCACGTGGTGGAGGGCTAGGCTCCAGCATTCCTGAACGGACCGTGAGCAGATGGTCTGGGGTTCACCAGAATTCCGGGTCACTGCCGTCCTGCAGGATCTGAAAAAAAGGTATTAATCGTGCAGTACAAGACTGAGGTAGAAATATACAAATTCACGACATGAGCACGGGTGTAACAAGCACGAGCGTTGATTTCTGAAAATGATTGGGGTGTGGGAGGAAATACATGAAAGCAATGGGCAGCCCCAAATGGATTCAAGGGCACAGTCCATCCCGTGTCGAGGTTACGCACATGCGGACACCTCGACTTCCATTCAGTAAAATTGTTCGCATTCAATAAAGCATGAAGCATAAAGCATAAAGCATAGACCATAAAGCATAAAGCATAGACCATAAAGCATAAAGCCATGCCAAAATTATCGAAGGCGGGGGTACCGGGATGACGAGAATCGTTGCATCTCGGTGGTCGGTTCTGCTGGCACAATAGCAAGCGTGACAAGATGTTCTATTTGACCGCTCCTGTTAGAAGCAAAAGTAAACGTCTTCTGATGCAGAAATATAGGCGCCAGTCGGCGGAGAGTCACATAGGTCCCTCTGAGCTCTCCTTCCACTCCCCGTTCCCATCTGGAGCACGCCGACCGCCGGCGGCGGTGTTCGGCCGTGTTCGGCCGTGTTCGGCAGTGGTCGGGCGACCGGGCCGGGTCAGTGGCGGCACGCCGGCCAGCTGTGCCGCCGCCCGCCGCCGACCACCCACGTGCGCCGTGACCCGTCCCTCGGGCCATGATCGGCCGCCGCGCGCCACTGTCGTCAGTGTACAACGCCGCGTCCTGTTTGGCCGCCGATTGTTCTCGCTGGACGTGATTGGCCGCAGAGGACAGGCGCCGTCTGATTGCATCGTTTGATGGGACTTCCGGCGCGCCGGCGCGTCGGCGACAAATGGCGGCGGCGTGCCGATGTCGCTTGCTGTCGCCGACGTCACGTGACTTGATTTGATTTGTTTTGATTAAATTTGGCACTTCGGACGTCACGTGACCAACACGCGCACGCTTTGTGCATCCGCGCACAAGGCGTGCGCAGTGCGGTGGAGATATCGCTGTTATGCTGTATTCAGGATTTGTATTATGCATGCGGCTTTGAGAGTACTGTAGGGTGTCGGAACAAATTAAAGACGGTGAACGGCTTTTGTTGGTTGAAATGGCTGTGAAGACCAGTCTCTCGAGATTAGTCAGACCCAAATAAAAGTTGTAAAATTGATAGTGATATTCGGATGAAGGTGGTAACTGCTTTTCTGACGTATTCATGTCGGTCCTTGGCCATGCTTTTCCTTGGACATTCAGTTTTTAGCAAGACGTTATGCCATGTGCTATCTCTCGTCGTGGGTTTTCTGTTCGATGAATATGGGCCATCCCTCGCCATAAGCCATCTCTCGGCATGGATATGTATATCATTATGCTTATCTCCGAATCTCTGGGTAGTCACTGGATAAATAAGATGACCGAACCCACCATGTAAAAGGTTATCACCGTACGATATTTCAGCATTGTACGAACACATCGGGCTTGTCTTCCTCCAGACCGTGTGTATGTCAAAACGACGATTGATGTTCTTTCTTTGTTATGGAATACTGATTATAATGGCAATTGATATGTAGCCCTAGCCCTGCCATCCGCAAGTTTGCTTGGTGGACAACCGAACTTCATGGCACTTCGAACTTTCAGCTGAACTCATGATAAGACCGGGTTCAGCGGAGTGTTTTTCATGATGTGGTGTTCGGTCATGATAACGCATTATGTTTTACGTACAGTTCTCAGGGCAAAACAGGAAGTGCTTTAATTCCGGTTGATGTGGGACCTCATAATCAGAACATACCTTCGACAAGAAATGCAGTCTTTGTTCATCAAACAACACCGATAGATGCCTACTTATATCACATGCACATTACATTCCGATTGGTCGCGCCATGATCAGATGGCTGATGGGGACCAGGGGGTTTTTAGTCAGCACTTCTGGAGAAAATACGACATTGCAAAAGGATTCCTAAGCTCATTCTTAGATCGCTTTGGTACATTATCTTGCCAATCCTACATACGTCTCACTTCGGACACCATGCAATGCCTGGAACCATCACAGTGTCCATGGAACTACCAATATTTCCACAAAACCGCCATCAATATTTACATAGTTGGATACGGAATTTTTGTTCTTTCATCTGTTCCCGCGCACGGGCCGGAGCCGCCCGCTCGCCAGTTTCCACGTCACAACTTGACCGATCGTGCGAGCCGCCGGCACGCATCGCCAGCATTGGACCACGCTTCCCAGCGCCTACACTCCGGCCGGGACACACTGGGGTGTAATTATTCAGGCGGCGGTGGCGTCGTGCGCGTCCAATCACAGCCGGCCTTGCGCGCACTCGACGGAACTCACGACCGAGCGCTCCGAGTCCGAGCCGGCCGAACTGTCCACTCCTATCGCCCGCCGGCGCCACACAACAGCCACTGGGCTTGATTAAAGTGATTTATTTACGCCTATAGTAATTTGAAATCGCCGTGACCCGATCCATTGTGAACGCCGTAACAACCGTGCTTCCGCAGCCATGACAACCAAAGGTGCGCGAAATCAGCCGGAACCGGGCGCAGGAGGCGCACAAAAAACCGCTGCCGCAGCCAGCCGCGCGTCCGGCTGCCGATGCGGCTGCGCCAAACGTTTTTCGCAGGCTGCATTGTGGATGGTGAAACTTTGAATGAGATTCCCGGATAGAAAAGGGTGTTGTCATCCTCCTTTCAAGGCGGTGATATTACGCATCAGCGCTACCTGTTTTCTACAAGTTGTGACATTCGACAGAATGTTCTGCAATTGCATTACATCGGAATATATGATGTATGTGGCATTGATATATATATATATATATATATATATATATATATATATATATATATATATATATATATATATATATATACTCATGCCAATATTGCATCGATGCAATGTTACGAACACACACAATTCATATCAATAACAAAAATTATCCTGTGTTGCGATTGTCGTGGAAAAAGACTCGTGCAAAACAAACAGATTGCGATAATGACACCTGCTCCTAAAGATGTCCACGACGCGCCCAGACAGATATAACAAAGTCACGCTTCGAGCCAGTGCATCAGCAAGCCACTTCCTGTTGCTGCCAAGCAGATTGCGATATCCCACCCGTCAAAGCGTGCTCTCGAGACGAAGTCGCAGCGCTGTGTGAGCTGTCCCACGCGGGGCGGCTGCCGGGCCGGAGCACCGGAACGCACCGTTTGCTTTCGGCTCCCTTCAGAATGTTCCATTTCACGCGCATCTGGCACGTGTTATGGCGGCGGCGGCGGCTGCAGTAGCCGCCGCACGCGTCTGACCATGTAGCCGACAAATTACCGGTCCGTTCGCGGCCGGCTCGCGCGTCCCCTGGCCGGCAGGGGGTCGCCGCCAGCCGGCTGGCGACTGCCTCCCCCGCACCTTGCCCGCCCGGCCGCACCCCTGCGGCGGCGCGCGCCCCCGAGCACGCCGCGCCCGCCACCACCACCACCACCGAATCACACGTGCATTCACCGGTAAGAACGGCCGACCGACACACGTAATGGGCGAAAACATGGATTTCAGTCGCCTGTTAGTGGCGTGGAGGCGCGACGCGCAGGTGTGTAAGCGGCGTGGAGACAACGGAACATTTCCGATTAAGTGGCGCGGCAGGTCGTGTGGCGACACCGCGGGCAGTCGTGATGTGGGCCGGGCCGGGCCGGACCGGGCAGTCGTGATGCGGGCCGGGCCGGACCCGACCGGGCAGTCGTGATGCGGGCCGGGCCGGACCGGACCGGGCAGTCGTGATTGGGCCGGGCCGGACCGGACCGGGCAGTCGTGATGTGGGCCGGGCCGGGCCGGACCGGACCGGGCAGTCGTGATGTGGGCCGGGCCGGGCCGGACCGGACCCGACCAGGCAGTCGTGATGTGAGCCGGGCCGGACCCGGCCGGGCAGTCGTTATGCGGGCCGGGCCGGACCCGACCGGTCCGGGCAGTCGTGATGCGGGCCGGGGCGGGCCGGACCCGACCAGGCCGTCGTGATGCAGGCCGGGCCGGACCCGACCGGGCAGTCGTGATGCGGGCCGGGCCGGACCCGACCAGGCCGTCGTGATGCAGGCCGGGCCGGACCCGACCGGGCAGTCGTGATGCGGACCGGACCCGGCCGGGCAGTCGTGATGCGGGCCGGACCGGACCGGACCGGACCGGGCAGTCGTGATGCGGGCCGGGCCGGACCGGATCGGTCCGGGCAGTCGTGATGCGGGCCGGGCCGGGCCGGGCCGGACCGGGCAGTCGTGATGCGGGCCGGGCCGGACCCGACCGGGCAGTCGTGATGCGGGCCGGGCCGGGCCGGACCGGACCGGGCAGTCGTGATGCGGGCCGGGCCGGACCGGGCAGTCGTGATGCGGGCCGGGCCGGACCGGACCGGACCTGGCAGTCGTGATGCGGGCCGGGCCGGGCCGGACCGGACCTGGCAGTCGTGATGCGGACCGGGCCGGACCCGACCGGCCGTCGTGATGCGGACCGGGCCGGACCCGACCGGCCGTCTGACATGGCCGGGCCGGACCGGGCAGTCGTGATGCGGGCCGGGCCGGACCGGGCCGTCGTGATGCGGGCCGGGCCGGACCGGACCGGGCAGTCGTGATGCGGGCCGGGCCGGGCCGGACCCGACCGGACCGTCGGCAGCATATCACGAGAACGCGGCAGTGGCAGTGCAAGTTAACACGGCATTGTATGGGTGGGTTCTATGTCTCCCTACATATAGCGTACTGTAAAAGTATTCGAAATCCGTTTTCTATTTCTCCGCCAACTGCTATAATAAACCAGGTGAATATTTACCTATGTACATATATAGATACATGTATATCTATGTGCATATATGTATATATATATATAAATAGAGACACTGGTGCGCCGTGCCCCTCCCTCTCCCCCATGAGTAGCAAGGGGGCGTCGCACCCCTTGGTTAGCTCACTAAAACTGCTTGCTCTCCTTACATTAGTGATATGCTTCTTGAACTCATTTTCACAGTTAAACACTGCATCCTATCAAATACGTTATGTAGTCACAGCTGGAAAACATGCTCATTTTTCTGGTCCATTCTTCAGTACTTCTAATCATTCGAGGGGAATTAGAGTCCGGGTGCATAACACGCTTCGCTAGGAATCACTACCCAAGATCACTAAAAGCGCTCTTGATTGAGACATTTGAAGCTGAAGTTATGGCCGCCTCGACTGGGTAGCTTAAGCACAGTGGTGGATTCAGTGGAACCTGTGGTGGCATGCTAACCGTGGACGGAATTACCTATAACCATGCAATAATTTAACAAGCTTAGAGTTAAATTTGCAAAACCCGACCAACTTCTTCATTTTAGGTATATGTTATCATCGTCGTCTCCCCAGTGAAACTTCTATTAAAATGTCGTGCGGCCAATAAGGGGTCGTTAAAGGTATGTCGCCTTGAACCGCGTTCACCCAGGAACGATCGTCTGCAGCTTCTTCTCTTCTTCTCTTTTCAGCCAATCTCACCTCGCTGGGAAATCTGGGCCTTTTGGTTAGGTCTGAGCTCACCCGATTGATCTTTATCAATTGGTGGCGCTTCTCCCGGAGAGATAGTGCCCGACCCACCAGACGAATGATCCGCTTGTAACTTCCTTGGGTTTTCCTTGCTTTTGTCCGGTTATTCATGACATATTTGTTTCCTTCCTAACATGCTTTAGAGTCGCACAGGATTGGCTATTGTAGTTATCAGTTGAAATGAATTGCTTTGTTTTGTATTATAACGAGATCGGCGTTTTCTCTATCTGAATCAGAGAATTGCCTGCAGGAAATGATCTGACAAAGGTGTGTCGAGCGAGTAGGACAGAGGGTATCGCCTTTTTGCATTATCCAGCTGCACCAATGGCCATTTTGGACATACTGGACAAGTTATTGCACTATGCTGCGAAAAGAATGCCTACAATCTCATGAGGTGCACTGGCCTGAGCTAGGACGGCGCATACAGTGTAACGAGTGGCACCCAGAGTGCCAGTACTAGAACTCTGTGCGATGCTAGACTAGCACTCTGGGCTGTACTAGTACTAGCACCCTGATATGTACCACTACTATTAAGATAGGTGCTAGAGTTTTCCTGGAGAGTGCCTAAATGCGCAGAGACGCCAAAATCGAGACGCTGTTCTAGTCGGGAGATGAGCATACGTAACCAATAATGCTTCGCATATTATGAAGAGCTATGTCCGAATGGTCCCGAAGGGTGACTACATTCACAAGGCACATAGCTGTTCGGAAAAACCCTGCATTGGCGAGATAGGCATCTGAACATCACGGATGGGTATTTATGTGTTCCATTTTAGCTATTATTTTGCAAATTTAAGCTGGGTGGATAACCTCGACCGACTAGGTGGCCAGCTGGTTTGACTGGAAGAACACTTGCCCTCCCAGCTAATACGCTGCCAAAGGTCCTGCTCCCTCTTTACGATGGTACAGTTCATGTCCTGGGCCCATCGCCACATTTGCTTTCAAAGGCGCCATATTGCACAGGATATGCAAGTCGATGACGCGCCGAAGGCTTGTCTGTCATCTTATGGTGAGATGCACCCTTCTAGTCAAGGCTAGAAATCCTCTTGAGATATAAGGGGAAGAGTGAGAGAGAGAAGGGGAGGGAGGGAGGGAGATATACGAGAGAAGTGTTATCTCAGCCATTGTCTCTCCCATACCCCATACGGAAAGGACGGAACCCAGCACACCTATTGGCCCCGATCACCGACCGTTGGTAGCATGAGGAGATGCGAACATCCACAATAATTTTTATAGTTACAATAAATCAAAGAAATTCAGGATTTTCACCACGGCATATAAAAATTGGCACGTTCCTCGCCCGTGATCTCCTTTTAAGCTTCTTTGTGTGGTCGCCCCTCCCCCTCCCTCTCTTGAAGAAAAAAATTGGCCGCGAGGCCTGAGTGCAACGCATCATAAACTAGCAAAACCTGCGGCGCGTTCGCACCCGCCGTTTTTCATCAACACTGCAGGAGTCCCAGGGAGCGGGGTTGCAGCCCTCCCTGTGCGGTCTTGCACGGGTTAATACTAGCAACGCGATACTTAGCTATGCTCTAAAGCATGAACAATATAAGTATTTATGCAGAGACACCGCCCGCTGCTTCCTCTCCCTCTATACACCTCTGGGCTAGACTCGTCAGGGTACCTGCCAAAAGTCAGGGAGGCATGCCGGTCGGCCGGGCCGTGACACGACTGTCACGTGATGTGTGCCTCACCGTCGGCTGCGGACGATCGCCCTTCGCCAGGCGGCCGGCTGTCGCGTGCTGCCGTCGCCCTGGTCGCTCCCAGTGCGTGTGCACCACGACACGCTCGCCGCCGCTGAAGCCGTAGCGCACGCGTCGCCGGCGGCCGCGGCGGTGCACGACGCACGAGCGCCACAATGGCCGCTCACGTGACCGCGAGACGCGCTGCAATCGTGGCTGACGGATGGCGTGCCGCGTCGCCGATCGCCGCCGCGCCGGTCGATGTGCGCCATTGTCGTCGCCGGTGCGCCGATCAGCGCCGCCGTCGTCCGCCGGCCGGTGGAGGTGGTCGGCGTTGACGGCTCGCTGACGGCTACATTTGGCTACATTTTGCACGGCCTTTCACATTGGCGACATCTTGGCGACATCTTGGCGACATCTTGGCGAATCTTGGCGACATCTTGGCGACATATTGGCGACATCTTGGTGACATCTTGGCGACATATTGGCGATATCTTGGCGACATCTTGGCGACATCTTAGCGACATCTTGGAGACATCTTGGCGACAGCTTGGCAATATCTTGGCAATATCTTTGAGACATTTTGGCGACATCCTGGCGGGCTGACGTTCGCCGTTGCCGACGACCGCCACACGGGGATGATTTCAGAATGGCCACCTTCAGCTGATCAGACCGGTTGCCAGTATGTTATGTCATGCAGCTACTGTATCTCTAAGTACCGACGTGGTGGTTGTGGCAGCTAGCCTGATGCTTATCCGCCACCGGCACCTTATGCTCGACGTGGCTGTGAGTGACATCCGCTCTGTTTGGGCGATGTCCACCCTGCCAGATTGAGGTTTATAAACTTCAATCGTTAATTGAATAATATAAATTGAAGTTTATAAACTTGGGCGCTGTCCACACTGCTAGATTGAAGTTTATAAACTTCAATCCTTTTAACTATCCCTCATTCTCCGTTCTTGAAAATGGGAACAACATTTTCCATTTTCCAATCTGTTGGAATTTCATTTCGTGAAACTGATCCACAAAATATGATACTAAGTGAAATTGTCGGTTCCTTTTTAGCTTCCCGCAATACCCTAGCATACATTTTGTCAGATCCTGTTGCCTTGTTTGGCTGTTTTCCTCATATAATTGAAAACAACATCACTATCAATACAATCAACATCATGCATCCGATCACATGCCACTGAACTGTGGTGTACGGTTGGCAGATTAGTCATATATTCCAATGTAAATACTTACTCCAACTGACTGCTCAGCTCCTCAACCACCTCACCATCCTCACTCAATATAGTCCCATTTGCTAGGCACATTCACTTATATATGATACAAATATATTCATTTCAGAAGAGCCTGACAAACATGCGTGCACGTGCAGCGAGGTAGGCGGGAAGCTTTACGACTATCTACCAAGGCCTTTGAAAAGCCTTAGGACACTGGAGTAAAGCAAGAAAATGTTGTAAATCTGTGCTGCAGTGTGGAAAATACAAGTACGTGATTTTTTAATGAATGGCGAAAGAGAAAGCGTTTATACTACAACATAATTACAGAACTGTGTTTTCATATGGAAATACACTGAGCCGAAACTGAAACTTCACTTTTGAGTTCTCACAGAGCCCTAAGATACTCACAAAAAGAAGGTCGTCCTTGCCCGTTTACGACAAGGCCACACCATCTTCACCCACGACAATCTCTCCCAGCTAAATCACCGAATTCTACTTTGCCGCTTGTGTGACGTGAGTCATACCATTGAACATTGTCTGCTTATCCGCCCTATGCATGATCTGCCACGTAGCCCAATTCCCGCCTACTTCGCGAAGCACACATTCCACCATCGTGAGCACACTTATCGTTAGCTCCTCGATCTACTTCTTTAGCTTCTTTTACATAGCATATAACTTGAGCAATTCGTTTGAAGTCAAGTGCTACTATCCTCTCCACTCTCGCATGACGCACGCGTAAGCTATTTCCCAATAGGTAGGCAGGGACCGATCCAACGTGGCAAAGACGGACGTTTTCCCCGTTGATTGCGCTTGACTTGCGCCTACCTTTGGGTTTTCGAGGCAGCTTGGCCTTTCTCCTTCCGGAGTTTGTCCATGCTTTAGCTCCAGCATTCACCTACACAGCAAAGGCTGGGTCCGGACACCGAGGCTCGCCCGGTGCGGTGGCTTCTGCTTCGTTTTCAGGTCACGGTTGGTCAGCATAACCTGTTCGGAGGCTGTTATGCCGGTGACCTTTAAAATGTACTATCGCGTATCACGTTTCTCTGTGTGTTTGCATATGTGTACTTCAAGTGTGTACCCACCTTCACGCCACATTCTTTGCTTGCCGGAGTCTCATACATTTTTTCTCTCGCATGCTCGATGCCGGATGAAATATAAGCCGACCGGGTCGTCAGACCGACACTGCGCACTCGCCGGCTGCCGAGCAGTTGCACTCACCGGCTGCCGAGCAGTTGCACTCACCGGCCAGCCACTGCGGCGCCCTGCTCTGCCCTCCGCCGCCCTCCTCTGCACTCCGCCGCCCTCCGCCGCCCTCCGCCGCCCTCCGCCGCCCTCCGCCGCCCCCCTCCGCCGCCCTCCGCCGTCCTCCGCCGCACTCCGCCGCCCTCCGCTGCCTTCCGCCGCCCAACGCCGCCCTCCGCCGCATTCCGCTGCCCTCCACCGCCCTCGGCTGCCCTCCGCCGACCTCCGCTGCCCTCCGCCGTCCTCTGCCGCGCTCCGCCGTCCTCCTCTGCCGCCCTTCGCCGCCCTCCGCCGCCCTCCGCCGCCCTCCGCCGTCCTCCGCCGTCCTCCGCCGCCCTCTACTGCCCTCCGCCGCCCTCCGCCGCCCTCCGCCGTCCTCCGCCGCCCTCCACCGCCCTCCGCCGCCCTCCACCGTCCTCCGCCGTCCTCCGCCGCCCTCCGCCGCCCTCCGCCTTCATCCGCCGTCCTCCGCCGCCCTCTGCCGCCCTCTGCCGCCCTCCGCCGTCCTCCGCCGTCCTCCGCCGCCCTCCGTCGCCCTCTGCCGCCCTCTGCCGCCCTCCGCCGTCCTCCGCCGTCCTCCGCCGCCCTCCGTCGCCCTCCGCTGCCTGCCTCCGTCCTCCGCCGCCCTCCGCCGCCCTCCGCTGCCTTCCGCCGTCCTCCACCGCCCTCTGCCGCCCTCTGCCGCCCTACTCCGCCGCCCTCCGCCGCCCTCCGCCGCCCTCCGCCGCCCTCCGCTGCCCTCCGCCGGTCCACTGCTCTAGCACCGGAAATGGGCCGGCCGACAGTCTTTCAATTTGGCGCGAATCGAGCGCGTGATAAATGGCGGGAACGGTGTGAAAATTGAAAGATGATAGCTGGCCACGTAATGACGGAACCGGCCGGGCCTTTTGTACGGGGCGCGCGTAATTAGGGTCTAATTAAACACGGGCTCGGGCGCGCTGCACTCTCCGGCCGCCAATGTAATAACCGTGATGCGGCGATTTTCGGCGTTTTGTGCCGGAGAAAAGTCGATTTTCGGCGCGCATCTGAACAGCGAGTGCGTTTGATCGGCCGCTTTATTTCGGTGTCATGTGGCTGGCTGATCAGGGCCTGCTGGGTTTTCCGCACAGTGCCGCCGCGTTTGATCATTCTCGACGCGTTTTTATGGCGGGCGTTCCCGTCGTACTGGCGTAAAATTTACCATGCATTTGCAGGTCAGCTATGGTATCCTTCGACCGTGTACCTGTTCACTTCCATTAGCCTAATTTGCGCCCACGCAAACTATCCCTGAGCCCATAATTAGTCCGTATGTCAAGTACTGAGCAGGCGACCGAGAAGCATACTTGGTTCGAGAGCATAGGCACTCAGGTGGAATCTCGCGGGGTTGTACCCACAACAAAGCTCTTCTTCAGTTGGTTGGTTATTGACTTTACGACACATCGACCGTTGAGTCATGTAGCGTTGCCAATCTCTCACGCCGATTGGTCGCGGGCGAAGAGTAGCGACAGGTGAAACTCGAACCCACAACCTTTCGCTCGTGAGACGAGCAACTTACCCATTGACCATTCGTCCCCTGCTCTTCTGCAGTTAACTTTGCTCCGTTGACCTTAGTGATTTGACCCGGAACCGACGTAGAGCCAGCCTAAGCATGCTACGCGAACGCACATTGACGGTACGATAACGTCGTCCAGGGATACCTTGTGTCAACTCAGCATATTATACATATGCATATATATATATATATATATATATATATATATATTATTATTATCATTATTGTTATTATTATTATTATTATTATTATTATTATTATTATTATTATTATCATTATACATTGGAAGCAGATCCTTATCTATCATTATTGGTTGAACACAATCGCGGAAATGGCATTGTACTCTTTCTTCTGCAGACTCTATCTGTATTACGATACGCTTTCAATCGTTCGTATGTGCATGTACGATGTTCATAAGCAAAACTATGATATGGAAGTAGAACATTCGTTATATTTTCGACGTTACATTCTCTTACGGACATTTTCAAGACCAGTTCAAAGTGGTTGCAATCACAAGTTTCAAAAGAATAAATACATGCGTGCGATAAATAGCATAATGTACTCCCATTTTTTGTTGTGTACTGTGAGAAAGCGGAAAAGGGAACAATTGACATCAGTTCATCGCTGTCACTCGCCTTACCGCCTGATAGTGGGCCATCACATAACAGCAACGTGGCTCGTACATTGCTCCGGCGGTTGATGGTTGGGTCAATCTCCCTGATAAAAACCGCTTCCAAGATCTGGAGAAATCTACGCACATACACGGGTGTTGATCTTTGAAAATTATTGGTCGGGGTAGGTGGGGGGCACAATCCATGAAGGCAATGGGCAGGCCCAAATGGGCCCGCCCATTGCCATTCCAGGGAGTTCCAAGTCAAAGTTTAAATTATTGGGGACAAGGCCAACACCGAGGGAGCACTTGCCCCTCAAAGGTACATCAACAATACTCCCGCGTACCCATGCGTAGTCATGGACAACGAAGAGTGTCTACAAAAGACCAAGTTTCGTTAGTTATCTTTAGCGACAAAACAAAGTTTCGCAAGATGTCCGACCGATCGGATCGAATCCTTGAAAAAGCGACCTAACAACCCAATTGAAGTGGCCAACGCCTAGATTGGCGGTATACATTAAACAAAATATTAATTACAGCTATAGCAACAGCATGAAAACGGCAATTCGGAGCATCGCTCTGAAATCTTTTGGTACTTTATTTCACTGATGGGACAATGTTTAATCCTTTTCGATCACTTCGGGTGTATCCTAACAAAAGGACACCGACCTTTTTCTGGACCTTTCAAAGTTATCCGAGGACATAAGGTGACCCCCGATGATAATTTGCAGGCTTGAAACAAGTCTATCGTAAATTTTGGCGCTTAATTCAACATCAGCATCTATTTTATCCACCAAAAGTAAAAACTAGAAGCCGAATAAAGTGCCCAAATTTGAAAATGGGACCACGACTTTGAACTTGCCTGGTACCTTCCTTCTGTGACAAAATGCGACAAGAACGATACATCATTGGAATGACTAACGAGCTAAGAAACACATTCGGGGTGGGTATTGCTTCAGCCCTCAAAAGCCCTATACCACCAGAAGCTAGCAAGACGGCGAATGCTGTTCAGGGTTAACCCGCCTCGCTGTGTGGGTCATTTTGCGCTCCCTAATGTTTTCCAGAGATTGATAAATAATGGCGGCGCGCCGCGGCACGAAATATTCAGCACCTTTTCGTTTAAATGTTTGTGTCTGATATGAACCCTTCATCTTCACGTCATATGAAGTTATTACCTAGCTTAGGTCAAAGATGGCCGCTGTATATAATTTGGCCCCCGACGCGAATTTGTATGGCCCCATTATGGAGTTTTTTTTAGCACCGAGAGCTATTTTTTTTCTGAGCCCGACGCATGTTTGTTGCTGAGCACCGACATGAGTTACCAGGGTCCGCTGCGCTTAGCTGAGGCCATGACGGAAATTGTGTTACCCTATATCAATTTGTTGAGGCCCCGGTGCGATTTTCGGGCCTCCGTGCTAATTCTCGTGGCCATCCTGTTTATTTCTGGCACTCGACGCCACTTTTTGTGGCCTTAACGCTAATTTTTGGAGCCCAAGCAGGGTTAGGCGTCCCCGGTTGGAATTTCGGGCCCCGACGCCGGTTTTCGAGGTCCCGATGTCATTGTTTGGGTCCAAAGACCGCATTTTTTAATGGGCCCTACCACAATTTTTGGAGCATAGTGCACTTTATGTCTATCTGGGCACCTGGACGCGAGTTTGTAGGCTCGAGATCAAGTTTTTTTTCAGCACCAGGCGTGATTTTTCGGAGACCAGCGTTATTTTTTCTGTACGCGCCTGCGGTCACGACGGTAATTTTGTGACTTCAGGAGGGATTCTGTGGGGTCCCGCGCGATTTTCGGGCTTCTCGGCGGATTGTTTGTGAGCCCTGCTGTGTGTGAGTTGTCCTGTCCTGCTGCTGTGTGAGTTTGTGAGTCCTGCTGTGTGTTTGCTAGAGTAAACAGATACTTCGCAGTGTGACTGGCACTACTGGCTGAAGCGCCATTTTACACTCCCGTCCGCGGCCACGCTCGGAACTCAGCACAACTCAACTCGTGGCCCACCGCACCGCTGGCGTGAGCACTGACACGGGGTCACGGACGGCTCGACGGCGGCACTCCTGACCAAGACTTGGTGACGTACGACCATGGGCGTAGTTAGCGGGGAACGGGGGACTAGTCCCTCCCCCCCACCACACACACACTTTTCGGTGTTGTCACCTCTGACCGTAGAAAGGGGCTCCAAGCTGGCTATCAATCGACGCCCCTACGGGATGTTCAAGTGCACCTCCACTCTTTGAAATTTGCAACCGAAGGTACCTTTCTGGATACAAAATGCACCCACCCAGAGGAACCTGAGTGCACCTCTTCCCTAACGAAAAAAAAAACGCATTCTTGCACTTTCTCTATCGCTCCTACGCCTCGGCGCATGGCCATCGGCTTGACACTTGTGAATGCCAGACGAGTGCCTTGATGGTGCATGTGGTTGACGTGAACATCAGTACAGCAGAACAGTGGCACCACGGGTGACGTACAGCAGCAATACAGCAGCGGTACAGCAGCAGTACAGCAGAACAGTGGCACCACGTGTGACGCACAGCAGTGGTACAGCAGAACAGTGGCACCACGGGTAAGCCCCAGAGTCCCCGGAAGGTGCGAGCAGTACGTGGGGAAGTGCCACGACTTGCCACATGCACCAACTTCTGTATTAATTGATTGTCAACTGTCAATTGAAAACAGACGGCGGTTGTGGATTCGTTGGTAGTTGTGTCATTCGTTCGCTTTCGCTGCCGGTAAATGATTCAGTGTGGTCTTCTGAACTGCTGGGGATCTTCAAAGCTATCTGCTATATTGCATGTTGTGATGATGCACTACACCTTGTTCTGACTGACTCTTTAAACGGTGTTTTGGGTTTGAAAGAGGTCTATCCATTTAGCCCCGCATCACAATTATCTTGTTTATTTTGCATCATGCTGCGAAAAGAGTGGTTTTGTGCTGAACCCTTGTATCTCGTGGGGGTCCCTGGGGACGAATGCAACGTCACTCTGAGGCTAGACTGTTCAAGCTCCATGGACATGAATGCCTCCGCTTCCGGCCACCGACTAATACGGTGTTATTTCCACTTATGTGGTAAAAAGTGGCAGAGGAGCTGCGATGCATTACACAAGAACATATTGCCAAATTTAAGCCAAATCTTGGCTTAAATATCGCTGCGCTGATTTCGAGCGTGGTACGTTCATGACGTCCACTCCTGTTTATTTTGTGATGAAGCATATGCCTTGCTATCCTGGAAAACGTGTACCACAAGCAGTGCGACAAGTGCTTCTGACTTTCTCATCTTAGAATGAGCTCGCAACGAATGTCGGACGTAAGAGTTGTCTTTTATTTATAGCAATTTTATGAGACGACTTACATAGCGCGTCATCTCGACGACTATGTGTCTATGCTTCACGAGTCTTTCTCTACCGAGCGTATGCACCTGACCCAGGTAACAATGCAGGCGGGCCCTCAACAGAATCGGTCCATCTTCAGCCACTATTATCAGAATATCATAATCCATGCTATTAAAGAGTATCATTCGCACTAATGCTCGTCCATTATTTTGCCGCGTTTCGATGTGACTGATGAAATTTGGAAAGAACTATCTAATTGATTTTTTGCCGCCGTGACAACTTGACAGTGACAGGGGAGTTGATATAAAACTTTGCTGCTCTTCAAATTCAAGTAGCATGCCCACCCATGAACACTGATGTTCTAACCATCAAAGAATTATGTTCGCCGCAGCAGAGAAAAAAAGTAGCTTCTGAGAGCACACTTCCCAAACATTCACCTCTCCAGCGAACACCGTGGACGCGTTCGTGTCCTCGAGCGCGGTGTTTTCCAGCGGGCTGTGACTGACTCACTTGACCACGGCACTTGGCCATGCCGTGGCCGTCACGGTGCTGTACTGGCCCCGCAGCAGACCCGGCGACATCCCTGGTCGCGCCGTCAGCCGTCGGCCGCGGGCTGGGCGCGAGCGCGCGGCCCGCCGTCGGTATGCCCGCGGGCGCTATTTCGGACCGCGCAGTATCTGGACGTCAGAGCGCGGCGACGCGCGTCCGAGCCGCGTGAAAATTGCCGCACCGCGCGCCGGATTTTTGGCGCCGAGATGTGGCGCGTGCCGAGTCACCCCGCGGCCAGGCGTGACGACGACGCGCCGTCGCTCGCGTTTACGGCCGTCGGCCGACACGTGATGGTCGTCTCCGAGTGTGTGTCATAGGCGCCGCGACTTGTTCATCGTGCTCGAGTTAAAAGCTCACTCTGCGGCCGGCAATGTGTCTCGCCGCGTTGGTCACACGTGCACGCCTCGTCAACTACAGCCTGCTCGCGGGCTGAATTAACACACGCCAATAAAAATGTTCCAGACCATGCGGGTCTGGTTATAATGGCATGGCACAGACAATTTATAATCAGTAGGCTGAGAGGACATAGTTATCTAGTTCTAGTGTTCTAGTTGTAGTTACCTAGCTATCATAGTTGCCAAGTTATCTACATATATAGCTATCTAGTGATCCAGTGTCAATAGACATGAAGCAGGTGCCACCTGGCATGTTTGCGAGTTGCAGTATAGTTCGTATTTTGCGCAGGCGCCTATATGGGTGCTGGACGATTGACAGGATCATCAAATGCGAAATGCTGTCGAATCGCTTGTCTATCAGTTACATGGCGAATTGCCTTGCGTATTTGTACAGCCACGCACCTTCAA
Source organism: Imbricaverruca yamaguchii (assembly GCA_034440575.1). Taxonomy (NCBI): domain Eukaryota; kingdom Metazoa; phylum Arthropoda; class Thecostraca; family Neoverrucidae; genus Imbricaverruca; species Imbricaverruca yamaguchii. The sequence continues at coordinate 65,339 of JAOTOL010001192.1, forward strand.
ACACACAAGCAGAGCTGAAGTGACTCCCGATTCGGCACATGTATTGGACTCGAGGTACATGGTACATGCATTCGAATTGGACGGCGGAGGGGAGACAAGGGCTCCCTTGGCAATCCGGAAAACGTGCACTGATTCTTATGGTTTCCATGTTTCGCGTATGTGCAGGAATCTCGAGAAAAAAAGTCGAGCTCATTTCAACAATTCGGCAGAGTGTATTCAAATCTTGGATGCCTGGTCGCTATTTGGGAGATGAACGCGATTGTTTAGACATTGTCTTCTGTCGGGACATGCGTGCATTCAAAGGGAAGCAGTCCGCCTCAGCCGGATTCGACCGAAATCGTAGCGAAACAAATTATTTCATCTGCCGAATTTGGTGTACGCGTCTGAAGCTGTAACGCAACAAGTCGAACTGTCCAATTAGCTCAGGCGCCACGCCGTGCCACGGTGCCCTTCGTCTCACAGCCATCGCGTTCAGTGCGTGCCGCACACAACCGCTCAACGCCACGGACTTCCGGGAACCGACCCTGCGGCCGGTGGCTGACCTGCGAGGCCCGCGCCGTGCAGGTCAGACGGCTCCGGTGTCTGGCTGACCTCCATCGACCGAGGTCCATCAGCGCTGGGCCGCGGCCAATCTGGCTGGCGGCCACTGACTAAGGTCCAGCAGAGCTGAACCTTAGTCATCGCCGCCAGCCCAGCTCCGTCCTGCAACCTTTCGTCCAACGAAAAGACGCGCTCACTTGAAAGACAATATTGTGGTTAAAAGTACTACAAATAAAACTTGAAAGACCACGTCTGACATCGGAGTGAAGGAATTAGTACATGGCGCACCGCAGCACAAACGTTATTAGTATTTCAAGTGTGGCTGCCGGACAGGGATGGACTGAGGCGCCCAGGTGAACCTCTTCACCGTATACACGGCAGACTTACTCGGGCTGCGCTTTCGCTCGTGATAAGAGGTGCTATTCCCTTCATGGTATTTCCACTGTGCAGGCCAGAGGCGACGCCCCCGGTGGCAAGGGGAGTAGCTGCACCTTTCTGTGGAACAGACATGGTCAGCGAATATTTTCGTCCACCCCTTCAGTTAAATTTCTGGAAGTCCCCAGAGCATAGAAAGAGGCGCATGATGTCCAAAGATCCCAGGCCGGGAGAAACGCCTGCATGTGAATGATGGCTCCAAAATTCACGAAAGGCCCAGCATCCGGCAGAGAAAGCCAAATGTTCGTCAAAAGTAATGTCAGGAAAAAAATGTTCCCAATATTTTTTTTCGCGTATAAGTAATTGTGCAATACGTTTGTCGTGCAAGAGTAATGCCTCCTAGAGGTTCGTGGCTATCTGGGTAGTGGCGGACGGGTCGTGTTGCCCTCTTGCCTCATCCGATGGGTACGTGTGGTGGGTGTGGCGGTGGGACCCATTTGGTGCGCCTGGTATGCGGGATCTGATGAGTATGTCTGTCGTGAAATGCCTGGTCTGGGCGCGAATGATCAATTCTGGCCGAGACGCCTTAAAGCCCAAGTAACAAACAAACAACGAAATGCCTGGTCGGTGTTCCTCTTCAAAACTTGACAGCAGGGGCGCACGCAGGTTTTTCTGAATGCAAGGGCCTGGGATAGAGGCCTTTTTGTTCAGCAGAGAAAGAGAGAGAGAGAGAGAGAGAGAGAGAGAGAGAGAGAGAGAGAGAGAGAGAGAGAGAGAGAGAGAGAGAGAGAGAGAGAGAGAGAGAGAGAGAGAGAGAGAGAGAGAGAGAGAGAGAGAGAGAGAGAGAGAGAGAGAGAGAGAGAGAGAGAGAGAGAGAGAGAGAGAGAGAGAGAGAGAGAGAGAGAGAGAGAGAGGGAGAGAGGGGGAAGAAGTGGGAAGAGTGGTAGGATTGGTCGTTGCTTCCTTATAAAAGAAAACTTGTTCAGCGGAGGCAGATAGGATTGCGTCGACCCTTGAAGGCGGTCCCGCATCCCACTGGCCATGGTCGGTCTTCATCTTCAAGTGCTTAGGTTACGGAGGGAAAATGTTGATACCTTCGGGGATGGGGCCGGATCACGGGCGCGCTATTGCATGACAGTCATTCGCAGTGCGAAAGTCGGAATGATTTTGTCAGGGACGTCAAAAGAGCATATTTTACCACGTGTCGACCATAGCCAAGTCGCCAGCCGCGAAGCTAACATTGCAAAAAGAGTGTACATTGCTAAAGGAGATCAATACACTTTTGCGACAGAGCCTCCACTAAGGATGTTTACTGGGAACGGAGAAGGACGTCCATTGGCTACTGCAGAACCGCCATCCCAACCAACCGGACTAATGACTAACTAATGACTAATGCTAATGTCATTAGTGACTAATGCTAAGCCACAACCAAGCTAATGATTATTCACGGAATGAATGGATGCTAACTAACTTCTGAAACTTAACCCAATAATTATATTTTCTTTCCTTTCTGCTGTCAGCTGTGTTGCCCGGCCGTCCGCCCTGTGCTTGCAAGCTCCACACCCGGTTCAACAGCCGAGCGTCGCGCCCTCCCAGCCGTGACGCGCATCACAGTGTGACCGCGATGCGTCACGGCGCGACGGACCGGCCGTCAGCCGTCGCCGACGCCGACGCGGCCGAGCCGCATCTGCTGCCGACGCCGCCAGATGCGGCCAGATGCGGCCAGATGCGGCCAGATGCGGCCAGATGCGGCCAGATGCGGCCAGATGCGGCCAGATGCGGCCAGATGCGGCCAGATGCGGCCAGATGCGGCCAGATGCGGCCAGATGCGGCCAGATGCGGCCAGATGCGGCCAGATGCGGCCAGATGCGGCCAGATGCGGCCATATGCGGCCAGATGCGGCCAGATGCGGCCAGATGCGGCCAGATGCGGCCAGATGCGGCCAGATGAGGCCAGATGCGGCCAGATGCGGCCAGATGCGGCCAGATGCGGCCAGATGCGGCCAGATGCGGCCAGATGCGGCCAGATGCGGCCAGATGAGGCCAGATGCGGCCAGATGCGGCCAGATGCGGCCAGATGAGGCCAGATGCGGCCAGATGAGGCCAGATGCGGCCAGATGCGGCCAGATGCGGCCAGATGAGGCCAGATGCGCGCCGTCGCCGCCCGCCACACGGTCGTTGCGCGCCAACGAGGCGCGACCGGATCGCGCCGACGACGGCCGCCTTTTGTCGGCCCCACCGCCGATCGACGGACGGCGACGACGACGACAACGACGGCGGCGGCGACGGTGACGGCGACGGCGACGGTGACGGTGACGGCGACGGCGACGGCGACGGTGACGGCGACGGCGACGGTGACGGTGACGGCGACGGTCGGGACGGCGACGGTCCCGGCGACGACGGCGACACGCGACGACACGACACACGGCACACAGCACACGACACACGACACACGACACACGACACACGACACACGACACACGACACACGACACACGACACACGACACACGACACACGACACACGACACACGACACACGACACACGACACACGACACACGACACACGACACACGACACACGACACACGACACGACACACGACACACGACACGACACACGGACACACGACACACGACACACGACACACGACACACGACACACGACACACGACACACGACACACGACACACGACACACGACACACGACACACGCCTCCACCACCGGACCAACCGTCGGCAGGAGGCTGGCAGGATTCGAAAGCGTTGAGGTCGAGGAAGCAGAGAGAGGGTCGGGTGTTTGTATCGCTTTGTCGGAACTTCTTTGGGGGGGGGGGGCACGCGAACAAGAGTGGCTAGCAATGTGCTGAGGAAGTGCATTTCAAAAACTCGTAAGATCATGGAAACATTCTTGTGCTTGGGCTGGGTTTTGCATTAAATATTTCCTTTTCCATTCACGGTTGTGCTGAACCCAAGCTGAGAACATTTTGTAGTGAAGTGTGTTGGGTAATGCAACTGCTGGGAATTAGATGACATGATTCTCACGACAGACAGTATTTGACACTGGGTCCCAGAGGTATGTGCAAAGCGAAGGTAGGGTGAGGCTAGGAAAGAGGGAAATTGAATACAAATGTACTGGGGGAGAAAGGCAAGAATAGAGTGGAAGAGAGGGAGAGAGAGAGAGCTAGAGTGAGAATGAGGGAGAGAGAGGAAGGGAGATAGAGAGAGAGAGAGCGAGAGAGAGCGAGAGAGAGAGAAAGAGAGAAAGAGGGAGAAAGAGAGAAACAGAAAGAGAGTAAGACAGAGAGAAGTGGAAGAGAAATGGTGAAAGGCCCGTTATACACCGATACCGTTGCAGGTATCGGTATCGGGCTTCCGTCGAACATCCGTAAAATCGCCCGAGGCTATCCGTTTTCGATGGGCGTGGTGTATGACGCCGTTTTTGCCGAATCTGGCGCCACATTCTTCGCCTATTTTACATCTGTTTTACGTCCGTTTTACGTCCGTTTTACTGTCGGACGCCCGTTTAAGAGTGGGGGTTGTTTCGACTTCTGCGTCACATACTCATTTCCGACGTCCTTCGAGAACATAGCTACACGTGTCTACGATTCTCGACTTCTTTACATGCCTTTTCCCGCACATTTCCTCCATGTAGGTATCTGGCACCCTAATGCATTTTTCTCAGAAATTGATGGCCCTGATGGTAGCCAGGTATGATCGACACCAGAGATAGGTACTTATATTCGGAAATATCTCCAATAGCAAAATAATTTTACTCAGTGATACTGCAGAAATGAAGAAAAAGGACGTTCAGCTCAACTACCCTTCCCTTTTGCGCTCTATGTACCTTCGGGAAATGCCAGCTTTTTCATTCTGCCTTTGTCTTTAGCAGAGGCATAGTACCATCCGCTAGATATGTATTACGTTAAAGAAAGGGTTACGTTAATCCGGCTTATGTGGCATCAGGTTATACCAAATAAGCAATAGAGGAAAGACGAGACGCCGGCAGAACGTGGCGAAAAGGACCGATACATACATAACATCCAGGTTTATGTACATACATATAAACATACATGCATGCATTCATAACAATTAGAAGGACATTTGGAAGGTGGGCAGCTTCGTAGCCTACGAACAGGCTCCGCTCCCCACCTGCGACCCGAAACGAAGCGGAGGCCCGGCGCCCAGAGCGAGTCGTGGGCGTCAGGTCCGACCTTGTATGTGTAGGTGTGTGTTTAAGGCAAAGCTTGGAAAAAACCTGAGAAGGGGATAACTAAGCTGCTCGGAAAATCCGTACGTAAAATATCAAGCGCAATCTAAGAAGGAAAACCACACATTTTGGCCCAATTGGATCGGTCCCTGCTTACTTAGTGCGAGGTATCCTATATTTATGTGTTTTACGACAACGGAGAGGATGATAGCTTTTGGCTTCAAATTACTTGCTCTAGTTTGGCGCTGTACAGAAAGGAAATAGTAGCTGAAGGAGCTCCGGGTGCTTGTCACCGAGACGGGTTTGCAGCAAAAGTGGGAGCCGATGTTGGGCACTGTACGAAAGAAGTGAGCGACGTTATAATTGGCATGCAGGGCATATATGCAAAAATATGTTCAACAGTGTTATGCATGTCACACATGTATAGGCGGAGCGCAAGGCGGAGCGCGGCCAAGTTGGCGGAGGAGGAAATCGTGAGTGAGTTTTGTGTGTCCGAGTCGGAGCCGGGCAAGGAGGATCTCGTGTACGCGTGTGTGATGTCGGGAAGAGGGCCATTCGGCGAGAAGGGGCTTAATGTAGTGTAAGTGTGTGGTGTTGTGGTTCCAGCATGCCTGGAGATATTGTATACATAATTTGCTTGTGAAGCACAAAAGGTCACCGGGGACACAGAGAGGCTGGGGCGGGTGGAAGGTCGATCACTCGACAAGCGAATTCATCCGCCCGCCCGTTGCCCGGTATCCCCATGTGGCCAGGGACCCAGAGGACTGAGTTGGAGGTGAGCGTGATAGGTGTGGTAAAGTTGACGGATAGCGTGGAGTGTGGGGCGTGAGGTGTTGTGTATGGCTGCGAGAGCGTCAATGGATGAGCGGGAGTCAATACAGATGCTGGTGGGTGTGGTGATGTTGTGTTGAACATTGTGCTGTAGACAGGTTTGAATTGCCACTAACTCCGAGGTGTAAACCGAACGGTGTGGTGGCGCAACTGACACGATTGCGTCAGAAGCACACAAGTGACGTCCGCCAGGACGGGGTGGAACGGAGCGCGCGTGGTGCTCGACTTTCGCATTCCGCTCGAGACAGGCGTGAAACGTCCGTAAAATATGAAACGGGAGCGGTGTGAAATGTGCTCAAGTGGGAAAGGGGGGGGGGGGAAATACAATGCAAGAATGGGAAGTTGAGGGACGATGCAGAACGGCACTCAATGGGGTGATGTCCAGGGACAGGTAGTTCATTCTCCTCAAGTATTTTCAAATACTGTATATCCGATCTTTTTGGACAGTAATCATTAGAGGCAGATCGAAGATTGTACCAGGGGGAGGGTATAGCTGCCAGGTGCGCTAATATTGTCTCAAGTGGCGCTGGAAAATTGAGAAAGGCAGGCACTGCATCGGCCGGAAGCGTCAAAGCCACTGAAAATGCGCTAAGCTTGATGGATCAGGAGGGGCACTCGGAGTTCGGGGGGTACGCGGATGGTCGTCACCATCGTCCGCCACCCATGTCCATCCCTGCTGCACGTCGGATGGCCATATTCCTTCCGAACGGCATCAGTTTGGTTCTCGAATCCCAACTAATTACCTACTGCCAGACTGCCCAACATCACATTTTTTTTCAGCGTCGTGTTGCGGTGGTGTGGAATGAAGCAAGCACATCACACACATCGCAAGACCAGCGAACCACACACATGGCATTTCTTCTGAAATGCTGTTCGGCCTAATGGTGGCGCGCGCGGCCACCGTGCCGGCCAGCCCCGCCGCTCGTGCAGGGCCACACCGGGCCGCGGGTGGCCCGTCGTGTCGCGTGTGGCCGCGCTCCTCGCGTCACGCGACACAACCGACGCCCGCCGCCGGTCACAACTGTCGCCGTCGCGCGCGCGCGCGCGCACAAATCACGCCGGCTGCGTTGCGTTTCGGCGCGCCAGACAAACGGCGCCATCCACGTGGCGGTCTGTCGGGGCGGCCGCGGCTTTGATGCCGGCCGCCGGTGGCCGCCGGCCGACCCATCACGGCTCGAGCCGTTCCCGTCGCGCCGACTCCGTCACGCCACATAACGCGACCGCCGCCGCGCCGAATCGGCCGGCTAAAGAAGCGCCGACGGCTGCCCTGATAGCGCCGCTGCACCGCACGCTGCACCGCACGCCACGTCGCACCGACCCCCGTGCTGTCGTGCAGTGGCGCGAGCCGCACTGGCACTGTGCCGCCGGGACAGGAGCAGCAGCGCGAGGAGGTAGGGTGGGCACGGGTGGCGGGTCGGGGTAAAGTGGCGTTGTGGCGCCCGGACAGGAGCAGCAGCGCGAGGAGGTAGGGTGGGCACGGGTGGCGGGTCGGGGTAAAGTGGCGTTGTGCCGCCGGGACAGGAGCAGCAGCGCGAGGAGGTAGGGTGGGCACGGGTGGCGGGTCGGGGTAAAGTGGCGTTGTGGCGCCGGGACAGGAGCAGGAGCGCGAGGAGGTAGGGTGGGCACGGACGGCGAGTCGGGGTAAAGTGACACTGTGGTGGCAGCACAGGAGTAAGAGCGCGAGAAGGTAGGGTAGGCACGGACGACGTTTTACGGAGTCGGTTGCTCGGTTAATGGATCCACCAATTGTGAGATTCCCAAGCTCTCGAGGAGAGCTTTAGGTAAAGTATAGGAAACATCAGTGGGGGACTAATATTTAAGAGATCAGTGAACCATCAAAAGTACGTAACGCGAAGCCTCTGTGGATCAGCCGACCAGGTTCTCAAAATGATCAACATTAGAACGGTATGGTAAGAAAACCCAGTTTTCTCTGCTGGTAGTCGTACGACAATGTACCATTGTACACTACGCGCCAATGTACGATGTACCACAATGCACTCACCCGTATACCAGCCAGTCCTCCATACCCCCACCGGTCCCCCGTGTCCCAGCCGGTCTCCCGCGTCCCCACCGGTCTCCCATGTCACCATCGGTCTCCCGTGTCCCCACCGGTCTCCCGTATCCCCACCGGCCCCCCGTGTCCCACTGGTCTCCTGTGTCCCCAGCGGTCTCCCGTGTCCCCACCGGTCTCCCGTATCCCCACCGGTCCCCCGTGTCCCACTGGTCTCCTGTGTCCCCACCGGTCTCCCGTATCCCCACCGGCCTCCCGTGTCCCAGCTGGTACTCCACTCCCCAGCCGGTGAGCGCCTCTCGGCGCCCGGAAGCGCGGCGGCTCGACGGCCGGCCCGCGCGTTTTTCGTGGCGCGCCACCGGCCGGCCGCCCGCTCGGCAGATTAACGAGCCGCCGCGATCCAGATGAAACAATTATCGCACCGCCACAATGGACGGCGCCGCCTGCACGCTCTGACGTCCAGTGTAAAGAGGCGGAGGCCAGATCTCGGCGGGCGGCGCCGACCGGCGCCTGGGAAGAGGAGGCGCGGCGGACCAGGCCGCGGCTGCCGCACAATGGCCGCGGGGCCGCGCGGCGCCCGACCACCCTGCGCGGCGCCCCGACACACACTCGTGACGCGCCACTGCCGGCGCAGGAACGCCAACGCACGCTCTGCGCGTGTGTTGCCACTTTTCCCCGGAATCGACACGGGATGTGGCACGGGCGCAGCAAAATCTGCCACGGCGTGGCACATGGCACGGCAAGCTGGGTGTTGGCACGGAATGTGGCACGGGCGCAGCAAAATCTGCCACGGCGTGGCACATGGCACGGCAAGCTGGGTGTTGGCACGGAATGTGGCACGGGCGCAGCAAAATCTGCCACGGCGTGGCACATGGCACTGCAAGCTGGGTGTTGGCACGGAATGTGGCACGGGCGCAGCAAAATCTGCCACGGCGTGGCACATGGCACGCAAGCTGGGTGTTGGCACGGATGTGGCACGGGCGCAGCAAAATCTGCCACGGCGTGGCACATGGCACGGCAAGCTGGGTGTTGGCACGGAATGTGGCACGGGCGCAGCAAAATCTGCCACGGCGTGGCACATGGCACGGCAAGCTGGGTGCTGGCACGCCAGGAGACACGAAAAAAGAAAAGGGGCCATTTTAAGAACGAGGGAAGCATCTGGATTGGTAAGACAACAAACAGTAGCATAGCTGCAAAGTATTCTATAATATGGGTACATCAGCAGGATTTATACGTTTGAAGGTTCCGCCATATACCACAAATTAAAGCCTTTCCACTTGCCATTTTTGAACGCTGTGTTCAGCATTAAAGCAATTTTCAATATATGCTATAATGCTGTTATTAAAGATAGGCCGGCGTTAGAGCGGTACTGGCACGATACAACCTGACTTGATAGCAAAAAGCATGCGTGCCATTTACAGGTTGCCGTGCAGTGCCACCGTGCCAAGAAGTGGTAACTCTAGTGTGGACTCACTATGACGCGCACAAGTGTTGATTTCGAGTAATTTATTGGGGAAGAATACATGAAGGCCACGGGCAGGCCCAAATAAATTGGGGGCACAATTCATAGAGTCCTATGTTAAAGCTGAAATCATTGGTGGCAAAGCCATTGCAGGGTACTTACCGCCCCAAGAGTATATACAATACCACCCCCTGATAGCGTGGCCGATGGTGCTTGTCGAGAGAGGACGTCGCTGATGAGCCACCTGTCGACGAGAGGAACAGTGGTGGAGGTTCGCTGTGGGTGACCAGCGTCCACTGTGTGCCACGATGTGTGCCCGTCAGTGTGCGGAGACGCGCCGACAAACGTGGAGCACGCTGCCGACACCCTGGCCTTCCAGTCGATTGCGCGAGCGACAGCGGGTGCTTCTCGACATGTTTGCGACCAGGGATTGCAGAATCGAGAAGGCAATGGTTTACATCCCATATTCCACTGCATTCCTTGACCCATGTACCAGTGCACAGTGTTTAAGAACAGCGCCATTTCAGGTCTCTTCGGACGTCTATTCTTTTTTATTTGTGGTCAAAATGAATCTTTCTATACTTTTCCAAGAACAAATATCAGTAAACAGTGAAAGAAAACTGAGTGCTAGGTGACGTGCTCTCCATTGCGCCTAGGGTCTGAATCGGTTTCGTGCTCTTCGCAGCACTAGTAAACCGGGAGGAAAGCGGGTGACATGTTGGCTGTTTTCTTCACTGCTGAGGCTACGAGCGTGAAGATGAGCGCCGACATGAGCTGTGAACGAGCACCGGATACGGCCGTCGGCGGGCAAATTGTCGTCCCCGGGGGTGTCGGCGTGCGTGGACGGCCGCGCCGTCGCCGGCCGGCCGGTCGGCCGGTAGGCAGGTTCCGGCTGCAACTGCCCCACCTGCCGCGCCGACCAAGCGATGAGCGATCGGTTGTTTTCATCCGTCGGCGATTGGCCAGCCCAAAGGCGCCGCCGCGCGACTTGGATTCCTGGGGAGGCGTCGTCGCCGCCGCGCCGCCGCCGCGGCCGGCTCCGACCCGACGCCGGCCCGGAGATGTGTCGGCGACATCGCCCGCGGCGCCACCACGTGACCGGATCAAGGCGCGCCGCCGCGCCGCGCATGCCGGCTCACGCCCGCGGGACGCGCCCCCCAATTTCACGCGAATTGGGCGCGCGCGTTTCCCGCCGGCGCGCCGGCGCGGCCGGCCGATCAGACGCCGACACGGCGGTCCGTCTGGCGGCAGCGACCGGCGGCGAGCACCTGGCGGTGGCGGGAATCGGCGGCCAGTGCCCCCCGCCGGCCGTTACGACTGTGCCGCCGCCGCCGCCGCCGCCGCCGCCGCCGTGAAGTCCGCTGCCTGTCGGCGCCGGCGGCGGCCGCCCGCGTCGCTCCGGGCTGAGGGCGCGGCACGACGCGGGCGGCGGCGAGATGAACGCGCCATTGTGGCCGCGTCGTCGTTCGTCTCCGCCGACAGGAAGCCGCGACAGCCGCACAGGGCGGCCGCTCGGCGGCGCCGACGCGGCTTGCCGGGTTGTTAGCGTCGTAATGGTCCCACCCGGCAGGGAGGGCGGCCGCGCGCGGGCAGCGACGCCCGCGGCCACGGTGTCGCACACCCGCCGGCGGGGCCCCTTGTTTCCCGCCACATCGTGCCATCGGTCGCGTTCCGACCTGTGACGACGGTGCCTACCGCCCGCGGATACTACATCCGGACGACGTGTGGACGCCGCTCGTGGTGGTGACATACCCCCCACCCTCAGCCGGTGATGCCGCAACAGTCGCGGTCCGGCTGGTGACAACTGGCACCGACGTGCTCTGGTCAGGCGCTGCTGCCCTCGGGTCGGGTGCAGCGCCGCCTACAGCGTGCGGCAGAGCACCGCGCCCCGCCCAGTTGCCGCGACGGTCGGCGGCACCTCTGCGGCCGTCGTCACTCTGGCGCCGGGACCGGGGCCGGGAGCAGAGCCGTCTACAGCGTGCGGCAGAGCGCCGCGCCCCGCCCAGTTGCCGCGACGGTCGGCGGCACCTCTGGCGACCGAGGGGGGGGCGTGAGAGCGCGCCCCGCCCTGGGCGTCGGCTGCGGCCGTCGCTCTGAGGCGTGGCGCCGGGACCGGCAGCAGCAGGCTTGCACGTCGCTTCAGCTCGCTTCCAATATATCTTGGCTCTGTTGTGTCTTGACCGCTCATCTTGGCCATGGATGCGTTCAGTGGTATGAGGATGTTGCATGAGATGTGCTGAGGTTGTTGTTCAGACGTCCAGGTAATGCTCCTGATTTGCAACAATGTATGCACCGATCTATTGGTGCCTTTCAAATCAACAAGATTGTAGGACCTAGGCAAGCGTGAGCTATGCTGTTTGTTGCTCCTCCGCTGATCGAAATATCCAATAACAATGCATCCCTCTACCCATTTTGCATTGTCACCGAATGCTCATGCTGTTGGAACTTGAAAAGTTGGACATTTTAGGTACGACAGCCTGCTGTGATTCTGCAGAAAACTCCTCGTTCCTGTGCTTCGTGTTGCCACTTTTCCGCTTATTTAACAAGTGAAGCAATGCAAGCTAGGCGTGGTGGCGCCAGGCCTTGAAGGCCACCATTGCAGTTCGCTGGTCATCGGGCGTTTCGATGATAAGATATAGCCACTACTGTCCCCCTTCCCTCCCCCTCACCGGGCAGTGTCATGGCGAGGAGACCTCGACAATGAGACTTAACCACTGTTGCCCCCCCCCCCCCCATAGCGCCGCCGTGAGGACACCGAATGGACGGGTGGGGCACCATCCAAAATGTAGCCCGTACGCCAACGCCGACGATTTCGGCCGTTTCCGAGTGGCGCGACCATTTCGTGTCGGTGTGACTGCGCCCCGACAGTGGCCGGTGACGGCGGCGGCGGAGCGGCCTGTTTACGGGTCACGCGGCGCGGCGCGACGCCCGGTTAGCGCGCCCCCAATCACACCAAACACAATGCTATCATTACCGACCGCACCGGCCATCCCAATTAATCACCGCGGCGCGGCCGGCCCGCCCATCTGGCCGGCCGCCCACATCAAAGCCGCTGCCGGCGCCCCCGCGCCCCTGGGGTCGCCCGGGGGCGCGGGGGCGCTGCCGGCGGCCGGATGTGCGGTCGTCACGTCCCGCGTAGAAATTGAATTCGCGGTGGGAGGTGCGTGTGTCGCGCAGACAGCGCGGCGGCGGCGGCCTGCGATACGGGGGTGGGGTGGGGTGGGGGTCGGCCTCCGGACACAAGCTGGGCAAAACGACACGCGAAAGGAATCAATGGACAAGTTTGATGTCGGAAAATGCCTTCTTTAGTTTCACCAGTGATTTTTAATTCTACAGACGATGGTGACATTCATTTATTTCTCTAAAATCCCTACAATACTCACATAATTCAAAGGAGCACCTCAGAATGTCACGCCTCACGGTTGGTAAACATTTTTGTGACGCCGCATCTGTAAAGCTCAGCGATGCTTGACTGCCGCGCAGTATATCTTCCATTTGGGAAGCTGCCTGTTCGAAATAATCGCGACAGTTTTACCTTAGATCACGTCCGATCGTCAGAGCAAAATTGATCGTAGAAAACGACGCTATTATTCTTGTTTGTGCCGGTGCATGCAAATACAACTGCAAGTGAGTCAGAAACAATGTTTATCGGCCTCCTGACGGCCGACAAGATAGGGGCGTTGCCAAGCGATTCTGCACGCCGTGACAGTCCGCTGATCTCTGCTAGTGACCCCGCTTGTTACGACGAACATTTATACGTATATGTACCACTGGTAGATAGGGGCCACGAGTATTTTAATAGACGTGGGCACGCATAAGAATGAATGGGTGGTGGGGGGTGAGGCTGGAACAAGAAAACTTTCCTCAGAACATTGGCAGTGACATTGACAGTGTGAACATTGACGTTTTTCGCATAAAGGTTTAGCTTGAAAACGATGATTTTATCTTCCGTTTTTGTAAAAGCTCCCACAAAATAGAAGTATGCTTTTATAAAGATGAGAACTGTGACGGTAATTTTTGAATCCTTGGAATTTATTTCTCCAGCGCAATGTTCATGAGTGTAGTCAATATGATGTGGCTACTTGTTTTCTGTGCAAATGCATACTTTCCAGTTGATCGACAAAATGACGCCAAAAGCGGGCTTGGGGATGGGCAATACAGCACAAAAACAATGAAAAAAAGAAAAGTGCAGCATAGCCTTACCTAACCTCACATGTAAAAAAATGATCGCAAAAATGCACCAAATTCAAGCACTTTTTGCTCGAAAAAAAATTACGCGAAAAACGAAACCTAATGTAACGTGGCATAAACGTCCTTTAGGACTTTTAAAAAGTCATGATAAGAAACCTAACCAAACCTGACAAAACCAAACATAAACATTTTGTTTCATGCAGGTAAAATATATGCACAATTTGTTTGCCGTGGATGCACCTGCAGGTAGCTGATCATGTCTGTCTACACTGACCGATAATTGATTGCATGAACTGTTACACATTCACAATGTATATACCCCTGCAATTTAATAGCAGTCCCTTCTTGTAATATCTCACATGGACATCATCAATAAATTGCAGTACTTGGAGCATGAAACTTATCCACTATGTTCTATCCACTATATCCACTATCCACTATCCACTATCCACTATACACTATATCATCATCCACTATGCTACTGCTTGACGGTATGCTATGACATCTGCCGCACTATCACAATAAAGAGGTGCATTTCAACCGCATCTTTATGTATTTGGCCATATATTTTACCAATCATGTCATGCATGATGTGCAATATTCACAAATTAAAATAAATTTGGCATGCTATTCAATAACCACTTACGAAATACTTACTTTGGGATGCAGCTTGCAGTTTATCCCACTAAGGAATGCCAATTATGGAACTATGGATGGATTGAATGGATTGAACTATTGATGGATGAATATTGAACTATGGGTGGAATTATTGATAAGATTATTGTGTCTTGTCTTTGCAAGCCTGGCCCAGATGGGCCCGTGCAGGTAACGTCAATTAAGCCTTGACACTTTATGGCTTTAGGCCTTACTGACAACCGGGCAGTTAAAACATTTCGCGAAGTGGAGCATGACCTGGAGAGCCGGATAACAAACCAAGCGAGGGGTGATGTGAATACGGTGAAGCATGGTTCGTCTGTGTGCGCGCGCCTCATACGGATTCTGGATGTGGCCAGGTCGGGCAAGTGTGCGACTTGAGCCCCGATCGACTTCGCTTCATTCACGTTCTTGCTGGCAGAGACCAAATAGAAGCATTAGGTGGACGTTTGGACGCTTTGCTAGAACAATCGTGATATGCACGGTGCACTGGATTTTATCGAGCTCGATGAACGTGTTCGATAGGCGGTAATCAAGTTCAAAATGCTGGGAGGTCGAAATCGTCTCTTTTAAGTTCCTTCCTTTCATGCAACCATTCCGTACATACATCAGGTTACTGGTTGACGTTCTTAAATATTTGGGTGACGTGCCCGAAGCTCCCACTCTCCAAACGGTTATGTCAACGGTATAATCCCACCGAATCAGCTACTGTCGTCATGTTTACCAGACTAAGATGCCACCACCAGGAATAGTTTGAGGTACGTTGAGCCAATTTTTACTTGCGAGGTCCTTGAGTGCATTATTTGTGCAAATATTCTGAAAAGGTGGCCTTTTGGGAACAAATGAGTCCAATAATTATAAATCAGTGATATTTTGAGTTGTTCTGACGCTTCACCCTTGTCTCAACTTACCCCGGGCGTGAGGAAAGTTGATCTTAGTGGTGGGGTAAGATGATTAGAAAGCTTATTTGTGCAAATAAATGCTGTGACGACTACTGGGTAGTGTTACTTTTAGTGTTGCAGGCTATTGCGGTTAGTTTTTGTCATCTCACATGCTTTGGCGGGAAACATGAAAGCTATCTGGAAATGCCACGTGATGCACTTCGACGTAGATTTTCACCGCCTTTGTCTCTGGTATTGTCACACCATAGCTCATTACAGAACATGTTGCTCAACGGCAATACGCTGAAGGATAATTGTATGCAAATGTATGTCATGTTTCATGAGAAAAACATTAGCAGCGCGCAACAAATTAATAGGCCACTGCTCATCCACGGCTCATTTTACCCCGGTTGTGATTGCTCAACTAGCCCCATACCCACCTCACTAGAAATAAAATATTGTTGCCCATCTCCTGACCATTCATTCCACCCAAAAGTGGTTTTGGTTGCTATTAAGAGAAAACATGCGCCTATAATTGTGTACTATGATCCGAACCCTACCTGTTACCAAATGAGGAGAATGAGGCTACCAGTTCACCGTCCAACCAAAGGTGAAGGCTTTCTTCGAAGTGTCGGCAGCCAGCTTATAAGTTCTCATGACACCATAGGAGGTGGGATAATGGGTTTGGTTCAACTTACCTGTATGCTGAACTTACCCCACATTTCCTATATTATCTACCTCAGAGGGTGTGCTTGTAGAGTTGAAGTGCTTCTAGAGTTGAAGTCACTTGCAACGGAAAAAGCCCGAAGACCCAAATAGAATCACACCATAACGAAAAGCTGTGCATTTCCACCCCAAAACGAGGAATATAGGTTTCCTGCTTTAATAATTTCAATCCTCGCTTAATGGGGTGTGTTATCCTACTATCTCCTACATAGCATAGACATGAATTTATCTTTGATTGTTCGTCGTTGAAGCCGTATATCGTATGGCGGCGAAGCCATCCGTCCGTAATCTTGAAGACATAACATAGGAAAACACAGCAAAACAGCAGCGGAAAAGTATGATGCCGGTGGAACGCTGTCATCAGAATCTTAATTCCAAAATAGGAGTAACTGGCGGTCAAAGAACGACCCGCGAGGGTAACCAGCAATCCATTGGATCCCTCGTGTCCGTCGGGTGGTATTATCTGGTAGCCATCTTATCCGATGCCAGCATGATCTATTTTTTTCCTTTATAGAAGTTTAGTCCGATTTTTTGTTGGGTGGCACTATGAATCAAAGTTCTATGCTAAGCAGAGTTCATTTCGTGAGCCTTGGCCCACCACGGTAACCGGGCGCATGTAATGTACGTATACGCAAAAGTATGTACGCGCAAATGTACGTAGGCGCAAAATGTACGTATGCGCAAATGTACGTAACCGCAAAAGTACGTATGCGCAAATGGACAAATGCATCTAAATACGAAGCAAATTTACGTGCAAAATACGTAAGTGATATGTTATAAATACTTTAATTTTAAGCTGCACATGTACGTATGCATGCATGTGGTAACCGAACAAATGTACGCACGTGAAATGTACGCATTGTAGATGCACGTACACAAATGTACGTAAGCAAATGTATGTAAGCGCGGATGCACGTATGACAATGATACGTAAGCGCAGGTTTACGTATGGATAACATATGCAGGCGTAAATGCAAGCATGGCAAATGTACGTATGCGCAAAAGTACATATGTGCAAATGTACGTAAGCGCAAATGTACGTATGCGCAAATGTACGTAAGCGCAAATGTACGTAACCGCAAAAGTACGTAAGGACAAATGTATCTAAATACAGCTTTACGTAATCGAAGTGTATGAAAGCTGCACGTGTACTTATGCATACATATGGTAACCGAACAAATGTACGCAAGTAACAAGTGCGTAAGCGCTACATTCACGTACATTTGCGCTTACGTACATTTGCGCTAACGTACATTTGCGCATACGTACTTTTGCGCATACGACATTTGCGCTCGATGGCGGAGTTTTGACCGACAGCTTACTGTGCTGTCAATGTAGCCACACCGCCACCCACGTCTCAGGTCTTCACATGCCAGCTAGCAACTTCGGCAACCCTTAATATCTCGGCCAGCGGGGGATATTAAGGGAGCAATGCTACTCCAACTTCGGAGTCGAAAGGGGTGACAGGTGCCCCCGCTGCCCCTTGTTTCTAGGCCAATACATATACCTAATCGTAGGCAGCCCGCGTAGAATGTGTGGAAGCAATACATCAGATGCGTACCTACACTGAAAGTATAACTGTCACTTGACAGAGTGTGTTGGTGGATGGGGAAAATTGCCTTTTTGATGTCTAAAGCTGCCCCGAAAATCATTTGTATCGAGTGTTCGCCATAAGTCCAACAGTTAACTTCAAACTGATTGGGGAATGGAAAATCGATGATTGAGGGGGTCAAATTAATTATTGATGAGGTCAATGCCCCTCATCATACACAACGGACACCCCTGACGGAAAGCACCGGGAACTGATGATGTTTTACGAACCGCTCGAGAAGACCGGCACAAACTTTTGCCACCGGATGGTGGCTATGCCAAGCCTGAAGCGCCGCCAGCTGAAGGGCAGTGCATCCGACCTCCCTAATGAGGGTCGCAGAGGAAATTCATCAAACTACTCACATTGCCGGTGCGGCCTGATTAAATGATAGCGGCCACCGCCGCCCCGCCGGCGGCCATTTTGTGCGGTGCGTGTCGCGCGCCCTGACGGCAAATACCGGCCGATTGTGATGGATGGCGCGTAATCGTCGGAAGCCGATCAGCTGTCTGACTGGGGTGACGTCACCGCCGCGCTGGGGGCGGCGCGGCCGTGAGTGGCAGCCGCGAGATGGGCGGCGCGACCGGCCGTCCGACAGCGATATGGCGGGAGCCTCGGCCGGCAGAGTCGGCCTCGTCCCGGCGCTGTATCAATTTACACCTCTACCCAGCCGACGGCCATGACGTTTAACAGGGTACATCCCATTCAGTCGTCTGCTATAAAAAACATGAACAATGCTGAGATCTCTTCGGTTGTTTATTTCATGGCAATTATGAATTAAATATTGCTTTGTTTACCAGTATCCCACCACAAAACTATACGTGAGCTATACCTAGCTATCCTAGCTATACCTGCTATTCCTGGGAGAAGTGTCTGTTATATGCCACTTACCCACCATCGAAGGAGGGAGATGATGAGTGGACAGTTGACCGGAACGGTCACTGGCATTGCATAGTTGGTTGGTTATTGGTTTTACGACACATCGACCGTTGAGTCATGTAGCGTCGCCAATCTCTCACTCCGATTAGCCGCGGGCGAAGAGTAGCGACAGGTGAGACTCGAACCCACAACCTTTTGATTGTGAGACGAGCAACTTACCCCCAGACCACTCATCCCCCGGCGTTGCATAGTTAAAACAAAACATAAAGCTTTTTTGGTTAATATTGCACGTGCATTTCCAACATTCACCACGTGCCAACCCTAATAAATACGAATCATATCTATCGCCGATGTTCATCCTCGTTGGGTAAAGCTGATAAAGCTCGACGACAATGGGTAGATGGCAAGGCCCCTTCGGAGGAATTTTGGTTGGGTGAAGGGGGGGGGGCAGCGATTGGCGATCGCTGCACCAAAGTCACATGCAGGATAATCGCAATCACAATTTAGGTCCCGTGAGGTGAAGAAATAAGGGTCCATCCACCCACTCCAATAGACAGTATAGCTAAAGCAATAGGGAATTGCCACCGACTGGAGGAGGGCAACAGGAGGGCCATACATGGGGGGAGGGCAGAAGCACAGCCAGGTGGTGATGGAGGCCCCTCCCCCTTCCCGCCCCCAAAGGCACTAAATTAACCAGAAATTTTGGGGGATCTGCACCATGCGAACGAGATATTTTCGGCGTGCTTCGTACGTTGACAGTGTTCTCCATAAAATGAGACTTGGGGCTTCATCCCTCCGCCCTCTCGGAGACCCTGGCTACACCAATGCGGAAGGGCGCCCTGAACTAACTTGCCAGAGCAGGCTCTGATAGAAGGCGTGGTGGTTCAGACTGTTGCGAGGCAGGACATAGTGAATTGTTTTATCTCTTCTGTTCCACATGCGCCGCCACCAGAGGAGGCCAGCGAGAGCAAGTCTGCGCGGAAATAGCTTGCTTAAATTCGGGGAGCTTTGAGGCTTGGGAAAATTGGCATACATCTGGGTAAAGTAGGTACTTCGTTTACCCCAAACGCTAATCTGAACGTACACACCAAGATTTGGAGGTCTCGCGACGGCAGTGATCCCCTCGTCTGCACCAAAGAAAGCAGGTTGAGTTCATAATCGGTCAGCACCGACAAGCCGTTGCTGAGCATGTCCGTAAGACTTGGGCATTTGCATCAGTTATTACTTCGGAAAACCATTCCGCCTTAATAATGCAGACATTAATGATGGACCAATATCAGACCTATTAAAGCCACTTAACATAGTGATTGCATCCGCTCAACTTCGGCAGCCTAAGTATCCCCCAACACCTGCATCCTATGAATGCACACAACTATAGACTTGGGTGGGTGTACCCTAAGAAATAATGCACCTATATATGCACATCGTACACGCGTGTCACTTTGATGAACCAGAAATCATCAGCTGTTCGCATTCCAATGACTTCGATTCGGATTGCGCTGCGAACAAGAGTGCCACTCAAACAACCGTAAGCGCATCGACATCTGTATCCACCAGTGCCCCATCAGAAGAGCTTTGGGCTCGTATGACGCATCCAACTGCTGGGCTGCATAGCGTCGCCAACCTCTCGCACCGATTCGTCGTGGGTGGGCTCGGTAATCCCGCCGCTTGTGGGATTCGAACTCACGATCTTGAGAGTCCAGCTCCCTACCGACTGAGCTACTCCGACTCCGAATACCGACTCCGAGAAGCGTCCACATCCACAAGCACACGAGGGCTGCCAGGACCGCGGATATCGATCGGCAGCCGGCACCTCTGGCGGTCGGTAGGTGCCGGTGTACCACGGGGTGAACGCGGCGGTCAGTCGTACGGGGAGCCATTTCCACCGTACATCGTGGGGTTTATCCTCCAAATGAGCGAGGCGAGGTAGCTGCGAAGATATATCGCCCTGGTCCGCAGCCGGCCAAAGGTAACCAAGCTGGGAGTTATTGTCACTACCACGGTGTAATAGGCATTCCTGAGCGTTAATGATAGCGGTGCGAATTAATATTTCACGTTGGTGGTCACACCGACGCTATATTTCCTCAGCGGGGCTGACGGTCGCCGCCCTAAATCCCGTAAGTCACCACAGATAATAACCACCAATTTCAATTGCCGGTAGCTCCGCCCGCCAAACGGTAGCGAAACCAATCAGCGGCGCGCCCCGGGCGGCCGGCCGCCGGGGGCGGGGCCAGCGGGCCGGTGGGCGGTGCTTGGCTCGGCCCGCGTGGCGGTGGCGTGGCGGACGACTCAGTCGCGCCAGTTTGTGCCGGATTAGCCCGCGAAAGGCGCGCACCTCGCACTCGCGTGTCGTCTCGCGCGCGCCCAGGCGCGGAATGACCTTCAACCACCCGGCGATGATGCAGCCCTGTTTCGTCGGATACCCTTTCCAAGGTGAGCCTCGCCAGCAGATGCCAACGCCTCAGCGGCGCGCCAACGGTCGGGCTTGCTCCCGAGCAACGCGGGCGGGCGCCTTGCATCCGTCCCAAAACAGTTCTAGGTTTTGAAGGAAACGCCACTGATGCTAAAGTATGCCATACGGTGTAACTTCGACAAAACTGTTGTGCGCGAAAAGTGCAACATGCTGTTTGTTATGTGGTTCACCTGTCGGCACTTGTGATTCATTATTTTCAATGGTGGAGGTGAATAAGGGTTCATGGTCGCTGAAGTTAGGACTTATGTGCAAGCTATAGGCGCCGCAGCTTTTCAGACCCAGGGCGCCTGAATTAAGCATTTTCACATCGGAGCACAGCCTACACAACCTAGCCTACGTAGATGCGATGCAATGGTGAAATAACTAAATTCAAATAATAAATATACTCACCTTGTATACCAGGTCTCTGAGGGTATTCAGGAGAGGATATTGCTACTAACAAGATTAACAATTAATGCTACGGAATTAATTCAGCTTCGCTGACAAGAGTAGCATAGTTGAAGCATCAGGTGCTTTTTACATCAGGTGGTATGCTCTTCAAAATAAGCAAAGAATGTGCAGGTTCCCATACATTCAGCTAAGAAACCAATTGCGAAAATTAAGGTTATATATGCACGTGTCAGCAAAATCTTAACAACTGGCCACTAGTACCTATAGCCTCAAATCACCAGATTGTGCTCATCCGTTTATTTGTTGGTAGGTAAATGTATTGCTATTTTAGTTGCTCCGAATGTACAATATCCGGCATAAAAGGAATATGCTCAGCATAAACTATGGCTGGTTTCCGCTAAAATGGAAGGGCAAGACATGTGAAAATAAGTTTTAGCATGCGAAGACAGATCAAGTCTAGGCAGCACACCGGTGACAAAAAAGCGGAATGTCACGAAAAGAAACGAATACGTACGTTTGACATATAATCAATGAATAATTACATGTAAACGTTTGCAATACGTGCCTGTATTACCACAGTTGCACGTCAAGTTGTATTTGGAGCTCCATCGACTAGTGATCAGTTTGTGCTGCAAGGCGTCGGAATTCGGGTTAAAAGCAGAACTTACTGGCTCAATGCTAGTGGGAAGTTTATGAGCTTGCTCGTTTGTATCCACTTGTTACGGTCAATCAACGCATATCAACTACACCCACCCCTATGCTGGTGTGTTCTGCTGTTTTTTTCTTCTTCTTCAAATGGTGTCTTTGTCTTGAAAACTGTAAAACAGATCCGCAAATCTGCACGGTATGAAACATCTGCACCATACATGCACCATAGGTATGCTCCATATTGAGTTTGTATATTTATCTTTTTATGCGCTTTTGTCGACATTGGCTGCCTTTTGCTGGTGAACACCGCTCCTTTCCGGGGCATCACATAGATATTACACTTCAATGTCCCACGCTGAATTTAATTCGATTGGGATGGAAATCGTAAGGGTACGCTGAAAATAAATCGTATTTATTCCTGAAATGTCTGCACTTCTGCCGACACTGAGCGCAGCGGGTACAGTGACTAGGTCCGTCAGGAGAAGACGGCTGCAGCTGGTCTGCTCGTTATCTGCCGACATCGTCGTCGTGCTGCAATACTGTGCCTGCGACGCAGGATACTGCAGCGAGCTTGTAGCTCGCTTGCAGCTCGCTTCTAGCCTCGCCCGTCCAGCACACTGAACAGCGCATTCGGGCCGATAGAGTCGGCTGCATGTTCCCTCACTACCGCTTGTGAGCAGGTACGGACAGCTCACTGAAAGCATGGATTCGCCGTCGTATCACGACTGGTTATAGGAGGGTACCCGGACTGAGGCATGTGCTCGCACTTCCGAGCGGACTTCTGCCACTGTGTGGCTGGCCGCTTGGCCGTGCTGTGTTGGCGTCCCTGGTGCTGACGGGCATAACGGCGTCTAATGCGCTCATGCCATCAGTGGATGCGATATGTCCCTCCTTTCCAGCGGTAAAGCCAGCCACGGTGGGGCAGTTTGCTCTCACCAAATAGCACGCATGCAATGTGTTAAAATCATGGGGAATTTGTTTTTATTGGTTTGTTAAGTCCTTCTTCATAACAACTCCCACCCCAACCGATAAAAATGTCTGGATCCACGATGCGCCACTATCTTGTGTATGAATCATTTTTATATGACATACAAATGGCATATAAAATATTTATATGGCATGCAATACTATATAAAAGGATGTCGGTGACTTTAAATAAAACTGTTCCATGGTTAGCTTATTGCTGCAGTAACACTTTTGCTGAGCATTAATGTATCAGAGGAGGTCGTCCCAAACTGTCCACAGAATGCATTCAAGTCGCATACGTGCATTACATAATCTGCTATACACCCCTGAGCATATGGGTTAGAATTATTTGCAGGCGTCGGAGCTGAGACGACAAATTTCACAGCTGAGCATAAACTTTGTCCTAATATACATTTCGGATTCCTCTAAGTTAATTTTGTACAAGCCATCTTTTGAGTATTCAATACCAAAATCTTAAATCTGCTATCGATGGGTGTGGGGGCATGGCAGAGATAGAGCTACCCATTATTCTGGTATGCTGCATAGACCCTACCATCTCCGACTTAGCCCCACTAACATCTTGTCCTCTTAACCCGTGCCGTCTCGGGGTAATATACTTGATTTTTCCTCGGATGGTGTAAGAACGGCGCGGGGCAGCGCGCCAAAATTTGGCGCGCCCCTTCCACGTCAATTTGGCATATTGTGTCAAAATTTGTAGGTCAGGTCGTCTGGGGTCAACGAGTTAGTCAAGGTCAAATGAGGTCACCTCCAGAAAGGTTCACCCAGTTGTCACGCTTTACCGGATAAAGATACTTGAATGAAGCTTTCAGCGTTTGCTTATCTTTAGGGACGAAACAAAACGCATTCGAGGAATTCTATATTTTTAACGTTTTTGATTACTTATTAGGTTGGCATATTTGCCCATTTGAGCTATAATCAAAGATTCTGGCCACAATAAGCATTTTTATGAGAGAAAATTGACTTCCAACAACGTTTCTCGGTCCGCACTATCGATTAGGGAAATAAAAAAAACAAAGGAACGTTAAAACTAAAAATTTTGAAATTTAAAAAAATGAAACATTGATTTTTGTGTGGGGAAAACTTAGGTCCATCGTCGATTTGGCCTTCCTTTTCTTATTCCAATTCATTTTTCGCTTGTAAAATATCTCCCAAAATGAACTCCCTAGAGTCAATCCCATAGTGACATCACTGTGTGGAGATTTTTGGATGGTATCTGGCCCTACTCATCGAGCGCTTTCCGACTACATCTCTTTCGTTTTGGTGCGACGCTTAGTTTGGAGATTAGAGGGGGTTGTATGAAGTCCCCGAGACGGGCGTGAAGATACGGCCGGAAATAAGAGGAGGGTTAACGTGGGACCAGGAACGTTTATTTCTGAAAATTATTCGGTAATGAGGCACACTGGATAGACGAAATCCCCTGGCCCAAATGACAGTGGGGGAGGGGGGGGCTCACTCCAACTTGGTCCCATGTTAAAAATGCAAATTATTGGGGTGATTAAAGCCAGCATTGAGGGGCACCTACTCTCTCAAAAATATACAAAACAACATCCTTGCATGGGATTCTATGAAATGGGCCGCACCAACCAAATGGGTGGCATCCATTTCCTCCATGTATTGAACCTAATGGATACTTTTCAAACTTCTCCGCGCATGGAGGAGAAGACTCAGTGTCGAGGGGGGCCGGGCGAGGGAGAGGTGAGAAGGAGCCATGGTTCCTTCATGTTGGAAACGTTAACGATTGACAATGCTTAGGGATGAGATGAAGTTCAAGTGGATGGAGGTAGATGAGAATTATCGGTATGCCGCCATATAGACTGTTCAGGAAAAGCATGCAACTAACCATTTCGGCGAGCATTAACCCTGCGAGCTTCCCATGGAAAGAACACCTCACAAGTTGACTAATACTGCCTTCGCACGCTTGTAGAACACTCACACGCCCCTCAATGCATATAGGTCATTCCAGTTCTAAAGGCGTAGAAGTACTTCAGAATTAATGAACGGTTAATGGGCAGCTCCCAGCGGGTGGTTTATTGTTGCCTTTTTTCTCGCAAGAAAACAGTCTTTTTTAGACGGAGGTCATAAAGTAGATTAACACCATTACAACAATTCCACCTAGCAGAAGCAGGTGCCCGGTGGTTCGCTGATAGGCTTGATCCACTGTTCGACGGCGGGGAGGGGGGCGTGTGAGTGAGGGGGCCCCATGATGAAACACCAAGCCATACAACGAAGTCAACGCCACTCCGCAGCGCGGTGGGCACGTCGCACTGCACCCCCCCCCCCTGTCAGCGCACGGTGCCATCACCTGTCCGAGGAGCCCACCGTGACGCAGGGTGTCCCTGTGCCTGACTCGGTCCCTGATTAGCGCTTTAATCGCGCCGCGAGGCTCGCTATCACGGCCGGATCGGGTTGGCTAGCGCGTGCGACGGCCGGGGCGCCGCCTCCTATGACCATTAAGCTGTCGGGCAGCGGCGCCGACGCGGCCGATTTATCTGGGCAGTTTGTTGCCGGTTTATTGGGGACACGGTCCGACTGTTGGCCGGCCGTCCGACGGTGGCGGCACATCATCGCGCCGCCCCGCGCGCGCGCCCGGCACGTGTTTTTGTGCCCAGGTGGAGGCCAGATCGACGAGCAGGTATTTAGGGTTGGGCTGGAAGTGCCGGCGGGGCAAGTCGGACGCAGAGTTGGCGACGGGTCTGCGCGTGGGGCGACGCTCGGTCTGTCAGTCACCTGATGGTGACCCGCCTGATCACGTGACCAGCCACTGCACCACATCTTCAACTGAGACGTGTGCCAAAAGTAGCAAAAGGCTGGTTAGCGTTAAAAGTCCAGCGGCTGCAGTATATTGGCGAATTATATTGGCCATATTGGACACCTACGTTAAATACTTAGTAGATGGTACCATGGCACCCCGTAACAGTTTGCTTGTGTCAGAAACTTTTCGCCATTCCAAAAATAGCATCAAAGTAAAAGATCAGTTTGTGATATGGCGTCATATGTTTGCGTCATCGTACCGGAAAAATCGCTGGTCAGGGTCGTAAGACTTTCAGAATCGTGTTCATGGACTAACATAATCCTCCCGCTATAACTTAATCAAGATCTGAGGGGGTGGGATGGTGTCGGCCGGTTCGGGCATGAAGGTCAGTCGCTTATGAAGTTGATTCGGCTCGCTTGATGAATCGGTAACCGATAGACCAATACAAATGTTTGAAAGCAAGCATCATAACTACATTTCTGTAAAAAGAGAACTTCATACTATACACGCAGGACGCGGAAGACAAACAAGGGGAAAATACTGCCACGGTTTGTTTTACCATATCTCTTAGACTTGGACTCGCATTCGAGTCCAATTACCGCCAATCAACTTCACATTAATAGTGCAAAGCCAGGGTAACCGAAATTTGGGCAGACACCTCTGGTCCGTCAAAAGTCGTTTTGTAATCAACTAATAGTTCTTAGGAAATACGGAGTATTTTAGTAACACTATACCGAATGTTGCTTCACAGAAGAAAGTGGTAGCGACCTTATTTGCTTACCCTAGATTCGCCTCTGACCAAACATCTTGTGTATCAGTCACTGCATAAAACTTGCTTAAAACTGCACGCGTCCTGAAGCATCGGGGACAGCCAGGCTTGTTTCCCGCCCAATAACTATGACGCAATCCCTTTGCTTTAACATACTCAGTACAGCCACATCCCCTTGGAAAGCTGACCTTAATCCACACATACCGAAAATTATCAGAATCTTTTCATGTTGAAATTCCCAGAAAACAACAATGATGTGAAGGTGTTCCAGGGGCTTGCATTATTATCTTGTTGAAGACCACCACAAAGCCCCCGTTTTCTTACTCTGGCACCGCATCAGCCATTCATGTGCATATTTAGTGGCGTAAAATACCCAAAATGTATGTGATCCGCATCGATGGTGTTGACCAGAAGTACTTATGCCAGTACCTACGAACATAACGTGTAAATATATCTAATAAATAAGTGAAACTTTTCTTTGAAACTTGCGTCATTCGCCTTGAGATGCTTAACTGTTTTATACCATCACAATGAAGCGTGGGCATACTTAACAACTGACGTAACATTTCATCAGATTTTGACATTCCCCGGTTTGAATTTCTACCCGGGGGCAGACCACGGGCTCTCAAGTGATACCTGATTCTGTTTGATTTGGACAAAAAGGAAAAAGTATGAGAGGTCACCGAAGAAGTCAGTTTGACCTGGGTTCATAAGGGGGTTGAAGTGGCCTTCTAACCCTCACAGTAAGAGGGACATTTTGGATTTTCGTGACATTTTCCGTGGTAAAGCTTGAACTGGCCAGGCTATTTTGTTTAAATGTCGCATACTTTCCGTCTCATGCATCGTTGCTCGTGACGCACCCTAGTGGTCACCTTTGGATTGTATCCGCCTTCATTCGCACCGATATCCTATGGAACCAGCAAATTCAACCAGCAGGCATACCGTCAATCTCAAACGCGTCGCACATAGTTCATAATGCCATGTATGTTCTGTAGAACGTATGTACTGTACATACGTATACAATGTATGTGCTGTACAATGTATGACATTTTGGCTACTTCATTTGTTACCTAACTCAAAGCCCACTTTTTTGTGCCATTCTGCTCACAACCTGAAAATTACACATTTGCACAGAGTGGTCATATTATCTTAGCCACCTTCATGAACATTGCATTTGAATGACAAATTCCAAAAATTCATTAAAACACCTTAAAGCATGAATTAACTGGAAAGATCATAAAATATATCAAATAACATTGAAAACAGCTACACAATTTTGTTCTGACAATGCCGATATAGGCTATATCCCTCATTTTAACAAAACATGGGAAGTCTACTGGAAAACTTTGTTGTGTGGGACAGCATATTTTGAAATATAATGCAATATTACAATAAAAGCATAACCTAACCTAGCCTAGCCTGAACTAACCTAACACAATCTACTGATGCTAGATGACCTAAAGCTACTGATATTCGATTACCTAATCATACTGCTGTTGGATCATTTAATATCACTACATAACTAGAGGAAATTATGATCATCTGCAATATCAATGCTAGATGACATGGTTTCAGATACAGAAATTATTGCTGATATGCTATTTCTCAAAGAAATGGCACCTAAGGAAGTTGCTAAGTAAGCTTCGACAAATCCACTGGTTGCATTCTTGTTTTTTATTTACTCTCAGGGGCATCTATAACAACACAAAATTGTTTTTGTTTTGGCAAGAAACCTGATGGTATTTTCCTTCAATAACTTTTTGTGTGTGTGCTATGTGTGTATAATGAACGAAAGAAGCCATGCTTATGGCAGAAAAAAATGTTGACTGTTCACACAATATATGTGTGTGTGCATGTGTAGAAGTAGTCATGCAAAGACCCATTTGACAAACTATCTTACTCAATGCTTGCTTCAGTTTACCAAAGTGCATGCAAAACTTAGTATGGCTGTATGAATTGTTGTTTTTCAAGCAATTGCGATCAGAAACTTTTTATCTGAACCAACATTATTCCTGGATTTGCTCCTGGATCTATGGAATGCACCCCAAAATCTTCCACCAGAGGCACCCCTGAAAGAAACAGATGCGAACTTTCAGAATCAAATAAGTCAAGTGGGGAAAATCGGAGGACATTTTGTACTGGGTATGGGGAGGGGTACAGTCGCGATCTTTTCTGCCTCCTCTCATGTTAGTGCCACGGACCGCCCCTGTCACGGGGTATTCATTTTCAAGACAATTTTCATCGAGGCCAGTTTGGTTTTGGAGGATATGGCCTCATTCACTGAACATGTGTTTTAGTAGCGAAGTACAATCGATACGTAGTTGGTCGGTTGGTTGGTTATTGGTTTTACGACACATTGACCCTTGAGTAAGGTAGCGGCGCCAATCTCTCACGCCGATTGATCACGAGCGAAGAGTAGCGACATGTGAGACTTGAATCCACAACTTTTCGATTGTGAGATCACAACACAACGTCCCCTGGACTATTCTTCCCCCGTACATAGTTGGAATGAAACTAATTTACATAACCTTCACAACCATGCAGAGGTGCTTAAAATCGAAAGTTGTATTATTTCACTAAATTACCGACGTCGTGGTTTTTAGGCATGATGCATTGCTGATACCCAGTGACCATGACTGAAGCTCGTAACGTTGTAAAGTAACCTGCGAGTTACTGGGGGAGCCTTCCTACTCCACTCCCTCCTTGGACTTTCCCGTCATAACAGTGAAACCAATTGCGACAGCAGCTCGAGACTTTCAGTGCCTTTGAATGAACACTTATGGTACGTTGTGTAAAAAATTGACCGGGAGGTCATTTTAGATCACTTTGTGCTGACACCATTAAGTCGTTTGTGGCGTCGTTTTTGACGTCTTAAATTGTTACTATATAATGAGACACAATCGGACCAATGTATACTGGCAGATCAAAGCAGGTGCAATTGATATACTATAGGTCATTTTGTTATCGGGTGACCTCAACTTGGTCATTCTGGATCATTTTTACATTATTAATATCAGTAGAATACCACGCACACACTGGTAAACTGAACGTAAGATGAAGCAGATACAATACGGCAGGGTAACTGAGACAAAGGCGATACGTCACCGGCAGAGATCTCGCAGTTTGGCCGACACCGAACCACCAGAGCACTTCCTCGGTCATGGCCGAAGGGCAACACAAAACTAATCGGCAATGTCTCTTCGCACATCAAATGTGCTTCACATCTCCATCGCAAGCGAGTTTCACCGTCACTCCGAACACTCTGGCACACAGTAATGGTCCAGGCTTAGCAATGCGACCGCGATATGTAGTCACAGTGACAGGACTGTGTGTTTGTGTGTGTTGCATACGTGGATGCAGATTGGGAAGAGGTATTCTTAGTCATATTCCAAATGACATTTTCACCAACCACCCTCACAGCATTTCATTTTGAATCCATCTCGTACCTAGATAGCAGTTTTTGCACCAGTATTCGTGTTTTCAACATCTAATTCAACCACATCTTTTTCATGTGACGGAGTAAATACTAAATCGTGAAATTATTACTGTTGCATGGTGACACGAATCAATTAATTCGTGTTTTTCAGCCCTGATCTCGTATAGTTCAAATTCTTCTCTCCTTTTTGAAACCGCCAACCGCCGCCCGGGGTTACTTTTCAGTAACCATCTCAATGATTGGCTACAAAGGTCGCCGATAGATGTCAGCAGTGCCATCTCATATTCGCCGTATATCCTGCGATTCACTGCGCATGACAAATCATTGCGTAACTACTGATCCTGTATCTCGCTTGCTTTTGGTCTTTCGTAAATCCCCTCCCATAGATCTTATATTATCAGTTCACTGCAGTTACCCTTAAGATGAAATGTAATTGCCCTCATGACTTTGCCCCGGCGACGTAATTAATTCGCGATAGCGTTTGAAATGATGCATCTTATCCATCATATTTGCAACTCAGTCGCCACATCTATGCATCCACAGCTTTTCCAATGTGAATCAGTTTCGCAGTTGTATGAAGTTACAATTGTGTCACCCGCCCGGTCCTTCAATGAATTTCACCTGATATTTATTTTTCGCTTTCCAATGTCCAATGTGTTCGTAGAGGTTGTTAGGTGGGCAGTTACTTAGGCGTAGGCATAGTATGTGTATGGGTGCACTTCTACCCAGTAACATGAGTGAAATGTTAACATATGTTATTTTTATCGAGTTTTCCTGGAACTTCGAAAGCAAACATTATGCAACAGCCACGACCATATAGACGTAAAATGTTCACCTTACGAGGCATTAAAGTGAATTCACAAAGGCACGAAGCTTGTTACCGAGTATACTCTGATTGCACTTCAATAAGTTTAGGAACCAATCCAGTATCAATTGCTTTGTTCTAGGTATTGGACATCATGCAAATAGCGTCATTTCAACCAACAGAAGCAATTTCACCCTAGTGGCAGCAGGAACTGTACTTTTACTACTTATTTCGGCCGAGTCCTCGCTTTGATTAGTCGTTTCGGAGATGTATTAGCAAAACCGAGCCGTTGAGACCTTTAAACTCTTGCCAATTAATTCGTTCAATTGTGCGTGAATGATGTGCAGATATTTTAGGAGATACTGCACACTCACAAAGGTAGAGACCAGGATGCGTATATGTATCAGCTATACACCAATTAACGCAAACGAAGGAAAACTATTTATCAACGTGTGCGCTCCCATTTGCCACACGCATATATTGATAAAACGGAAAACACACATCAGTGCAAAAACACAGCTAAATGTTTTCTATAGGGTGCATGATTGTTTTTCGATCCATCCTTCCCATGTAACTGAAATAGGCGCAAAGTTTAGTTTCACGACTGTTTGAGGGCAACGTCTACCCCCACCCCCACACCTCACCTCGCCTTGACGCTGACTTTTGCCCATGACACACATTGACCTAATATTGTTAGCGATTGGATAGCAATGGGTTCATATCGAATGGAAGTCAGTGAAATAAACATTGCCACACATTTTAGAACTAACGCCACACATGTAGTTGTTGACGCCGTAGCTAGAACGTGCAACGCTTAGCTTGACAGGTGAACTAAGGCCACTCACCAAAACTAGTCTCGCGGCCACATTGACAAGGCCGCAAGGATCAAGTGGACCGAACAATGTGAGTTCAATCGGTGAGACCCCCACATTGATGAATACAAAGTGGTGGGGCACCTGAGCATGTGCCCCCACCCCGCCCAAATATGATAGCGTGGTGTCCAGTTGGGAAGGCCTACTGCATACCCCACCACAAAAGGTTTCAGCGAAGAACGTCCCTTTGGGAACAAATGAACGCATTTTGGCAATTCACTGTTGGCTGCATTTTAAGAATGCAATTGTTGTTAGTTTGCCCTCTCCCCAACTTTACATTTTCATATTGATGATGCGCCCGCAGGGACGTGATACCCCAGGACGTGCGACCCCATGCCCTCCCCCCTCACCTGATAACAGTGCATGGATCTACCGGCGCTGCAGCTTCAGCTGAGGCGGGGAGGGTGTCAACCGTCCAATGTAGCTGAAAATCTCTGGGAGGGAAGGGAGAGCGTGCGAGTGACCAAGCACAGTAGGTGTGTTGTTGGATGAAGAATATTGGGATGGCTGAAATACTCCAAGGTGCGATTGATGGTGCGATTGATGTGGATGCGAAAATGGAAAGCCGAACTGAGCACAGAATCATGGAAGATATAATGTCTCCACCGACATAAGGTGCATTACTTAGCCTCGGCAGGCACCCAGCACACAAAATATGAAGCTATTACAGCGTCAAAAGGTCAGCACTAACTGAAAGATCCTGTTCTTTACTTCGCGTTCCCCGGCATGTCTCTTCTTGCGCACACGATAATCTGAGCTTGGCTGAACTTCGACTAGGCCACCTCCTCGCTAAATGAATGGCGGCATCACCGTGCGGTACGCAGCGAACGCGTCCCTCAGCCACTTCCCTGCATGGATCGTCAGTCACAGTCTCTTCGAGGCGGCATGAAGGGCGAGACCGTGGGTCTAGGGGGCGGTCCAGAGTTGGAGAAGGCTCGGGACTCTTCAACTCTGCACGGATCCTACCTACGTACCCTACGCAACCAGAAGACAGACGAACTGTTGGCACATGACGAACGACGGCTTCTAGCGTCAAGTCTTGAATGGCAGATGCATCGAGCGGACAGTGATTGATGCGTCACCAATTGCGATACATAACACGAGCCTAGTGTTTCGAGACACACCAACATTTGTATTCATTGTGACTCGCGATATGGCCAAATGTAAGTATGACAGTTCGTAAGGTCATAAATGCATCATATAAAAGTGTTTTCCATGCACAAATGCAGCTTAATTTCACCATTGCGGGTGAGCAGGATTTTCGGACTCGGAACATCAAACAATCGTAGGTTCCCAGTATTTTGGCCGAGCAATTTTGCTTAGAAATACAGCCACGCAGGCATGATCGTCAATGTCGTTCAGCAGAGTCGCTAACTGTGTGCACAACTTAATAGCATGATGGATTATGTCAGCATTCATTTATGTCCGTCAGGCACAGTTCAAAAATTATTTTTGGATTGGGTATAACTGCCATCGGAAATCGCCCGTGTAAATGGTAGCGGAGGTATGCACCATCCCAGTATTGATAGTAAAGTACAGCAGGTGTAGGGTCGATAACTAACAGGATTCAGATGCATGTGTACTGTACAGAATACACGCAAACAGGAAAATGGAGCTGTTGATCATCTCTGGGTATCCGTACATGGTTGCAATGTACACCATATAGGCGTAGAAACATCTAAGAAAGTGTTTGGGCCAGGATCAACAGCAGGGGCGCAACCAGTCATTTTGCAAAGTACCATGGCTGAGTACTTTTGGAAAGATAATCCGATAATTTGAATAGCGAACACACAACTTTCAAGGGGGCGAGACTAAGAGGCCCCTAAGGGGAGGAGGCAGGCCCACTAGGCGCGCCTAAGGCTAACAGCAATATGTGGTACTGAAAAAGAACTATCATCACAGCATAATTACTTTCCAATGCACACTTCTCCCTGAACATGGAACTCTTCACGACTAGTGGATTGAATAATAAGTATATATTCCTGGTGAAAAGGTGGCCCGGCTCGTTTTTGTGGTCATTAGCGATTTTTTTTTGGCCGCAGAACAACATTTCTGAATGAATTGATTTTTTTAACCCAGCTGCGACTTGTGGGGTTCTGGAGCGACTATTTGAGCCCCTAGTGATTTCCAAAAGCAGCGGCACGACGTTTTTGGGTCTAAGTGTGATTTTGGACCCTGTGTTCATTTGCTGAGATGCCTATCGCGAGCTTTAGTAGCTTCGACACGTATTTCGGGGTCTATCACTTCTTGGTTTATTTTTTAACAATTACTAGGACCAAGAGTGATTCTCCATGTCCAACTGTTTTTTGTTTCGTCGCTCCGGCTTCATTTCTTGGGTGTTCCCGATAATACTTTTGAGACTCTGGTGCAACCTGTCGAGCCCCTACTGTAATTTGCATGGGCCCGGGCGCGACTTTTCGGTTCCTTCAGGCTCAGCGTGATTTTCATTGGCCCTGGCCGACCTTTTGGATTCTCCATTGTGATTTTCAAGAACCTCGGCAAAATTTTTGTTCGCCCCAAGCTTGATTTTCTGGGCTGAGGCACGAACTTTTCAAGCCCGAGCATGATTTTCAGGGGCCCAGCCCGTCCTTCTGTGGCACCCATCGTGATGTTCAAGGACCACGGCACGACTTTTTGTGCTTCCAGCGTGATTTTCTCCATGCTTCTCCGTGGTCCAACCTTTTGGGACCCCAACGCGATTGTCAGGGTCCCCGATCCGACATTTCTGGACCCAGCATGATGTGCAGGCGCCTTGCCCTACCTCTTATGACCTTAGCGTGACTTTCTGGGGCCCTGGCTCGATTTATAGGGGTCCCGGCGCGACCTATGGGAGGCCCAGCGGTATTTTCAGGGGCCCGGTTCAATATTTTGGGGCCATCATCGTGACTTTTAGGATCCCGGAACGATTTGTGAGGCCCCAATGTTATTTTCAGGGGCCCTAGTGGTATTTTGGAAGTCACATCGTTATTTCAGGAAAACCTGCGCCAATTTTTGGGGCCTCAAAGTGATTTTTGTGTTCCCGATGTGATTGTTGGGGACCCCAGTATGATTTTCAGGAAATCTGGCGTTATTTGTCTGAAACGCGGTGCGATATTGGGGCCCACAACCTCTCATTGGGAGGGGGACTGCTCCAAAGCCTCCCCCTTCGGTACACCATTGCGCATGTCCAAATGATTGTACAGTTTAACAAGTCTATAGAATATATCGCACAAAATCGACTTTCCTATGCGATTTACTGGTTGCACCACAAGTAGTGTTCATAAATATGTACCCTGCAATTGATTCAAGTTCACCCCATTACCTTCGGGGTTCTTAATTCTCAGCATGGACGCACACATCATCCACGTGCACTCATGCATCCACGTTCATTCATCGTCTAATGCACTGGAAGGTGAAAGCCTTGTTAGTAGTCTCCGTTGTAATTAGATGTTTTAATGCTCGTAATCCAAATGCTTTCATTGAATAGATTATGAGATCAGAGTATATACTAAGGAGATGTGTTTCATATATCACATGCTCACCATCTTACCGAATCATTTATGTTGAACGACATGATTTGAATTAAATATCTAACGTCCTGCCAATGCCATTACGCAGTTACCCAGGTGAAGATCCACTCGGGTCAGTTGCCATGCTCGTCGTGTGCCTTTTCAGCTCACATGACAAGCATCACTCGTCACTCATCACATCATCACTCTTCATATCACTCCTCATGTGACCTTGTCAGGTCGCATCACGAGAGGGATTCTAAGATTCTGAGAGACGTTCTTGCACTTAAAGTTGATATAATGGTGTGTAGGCTTTATTATTGTATCTATCCTACCATAATAAATGATGGAAATAGTATTGTGCTATTTTGGATGTCTGCACCAATAATGCAAATGCAACTCGACCAAAAGTTTAGATATCTGTGTTCTGTGCCAGACTGTGAAAATCCATTGAAATGTGAAAATTTGTATGTTCTATCACAGTCACGCCATACTACAGTCACGCAATGGATGTATCGTGGTAGTAATTTGTTTGCCTCAATAACCAAAATATATGTAAATGTTGAAGTTTATGGCAGGTAGGACCAAGGCCGTACATAATACGTAGCTTTATAATACAAGGAAATTGCACTTGCAAATTGCATGCTTTACTTTGATTGTGTTACGTTGCCCTCAACCCTTGCAATATTCCACACGCTAGGCAATATTAACCCGTCCCGTCTCGGGGGGAGGGGGGCTTCAACCGACCCCCCCCCCCACTCGGGTTTTTCACGGATAACGGACGAACGGCGCGGGGCAGCGCGCCCAGATTTGTCATACCTTTTCCCACATCAATTTGACATGCTGATTGAAAATTTGCAGGTCATGTCATCTAGGGTCAACGAGTTAGTCAAGGTCAAGTGAGGTCACCTGCAAAAAAGTTAAACCAATCGTCGCGCTTTAACGGATACAGATATTTTAATGAAACTTTTCGCGTTTGCTTATCTTTACGGATGCAACAAAACGTACGAGTTGAATTTTATTCGTTTTTGACTACATATCAACTTTGCATATTTGCCATATTGCAGTTCAAACACAGGACTCTGGCTGAAGCAAGCATTTTTAATTAGGGCAAGTTGACTTCCAACAACGTTTCTCGGTCTTTTCTACCCATTGGAAAAGGAAAATGAAAGAAAACTTGAAAACTCAACATTTTAAAATCTCAACAAAAAATTTGTTTTTTGGAGGGCCAACAAATTATAGCCCTGGTCGATTTCGCTGTCCTTTGCTCATTCCAAGTAAATTTTGTTGTTTCATATATCCCAAAATGAACTCCCCATAGCAAAAAGCATAATGTAAGTCGTGAAAAGTCGTGAAAATCTAGCCCTCTGGTGACGTCACTTTTGTGGATTTTTTTTGGTGGGTGGACCCGGACCCTACTCGTCGAGCGGAGCGCTTTCCGATGACACCTCTTTCGTTTTCGTGCGATGCTTAGTTTTGATTTTAGAGGGGGTCTTCATCCCCCCCCGAGACGGGGTGGGAGGATTTGACAGGAAAGACGTCGCGGGTTAATGAAAATGATGCTAAAGATGCTAACAGTCAAAGAACCACATTGAAACTCAAAAAGGTGTGCATATCCATATATATATATACTGTTGTATTACATCAACTGCTGAATTATTTGCCTTATTGTAGGGCCACGTCCAAGGGAATATGCCTTTAAAAATGAAGTGCTGCGATGTGATATGTGAAGCTTTTGCTTTGTTATGGATTGCAGGATTTTTTTTTCACATTCACATGTGTGCACGCTGCATTTTAGGAAATTTAGATGTCTCAAAGGTGGAAGGCCCAGCTACCATTGTTAGCCCTCCCACTTTTCAAAGTGGGAGGGGCCACGGCGCCCTCGCCACCTGTTACTCGCCTATGATGTGCACCATTGTTCAAATGGTTGTCATTTTCTTGTTCAGAACCATTGGAAAGGCTCGAATCATTGTTGGAGTGGCTCAAAAGAAAGTTGGAGTGGCCTGAGTCATCCCAAACGTATACAATACTGCATCTCTGGAATTAAATGCGCCGTGCAACACACGATCCGCTCAGAAACAAACCGCTGCATGTCTTCAGAATAGAAGTTCACCTGTCGCACGGTCCGTCGCTCCACTGCCGCGCGTGACCTCGACTCCGCGCCCCCTCGCTCGCCCCGCCCCTCCACCAGCCGCCGAGTGAAACAGAATCGCCCGGGGAGCGAACTCGAGCCCGGCCGAGACGGCGGCGGTGCCGTAGTCGGCCGATGATGTCACGCAATCAGAGCCTGATAACGGCGCCTGGCCAGGTGGCCGCTGAAACGCGAACGGTGGCGCGTGCCGTCCGAACGGCCGTGGCGCGCGCGCGTCTTTAGCGGCCACCCCCTCCCTCCACACCACGCTTCAGGTGGGATGATCGCGGGACTATGTCTTGATTTTCAAGTTCCTATAGATGTGGGAGCCAGCTGGCTGATGCATCATAAATTGCAGTTCGTGGCAACGGTGGAGTGAATTACTTTGTTAGTGTCCTTATTGCCTCTATGTAAAGGCTTGCTCCTCATTTTTTTCCTCTCAAATTCTGAGCTCAGGGGTGGAAGGTCCAGAATGACTGCATGTTAAGGGTTAAATAACTAAAACAAAATATGCGATCTCGAAGAAACATTCGCATTTGAACGGCTAGTATTAATCGAATCTGCTTAAAACAATATATAGCTCATAGAACGATTCTATATTTTAGAACAAGTGCCATTCTAGCGCACAATTTTGGAAACATTTGGTTTCTTTGTGAAGGAAGTGAATGGCTGCTGGAAAGGCGGCGCAAATGACCTTTATGGTCCGGCACGCCTAAAAAAACACTCTCCCCCTGGCTCCTGGTCCCCTTAGACCGAACAGTGTCGGAACTGATAATGTAAGTCGGCATGCCATCCTAAATGGATTAATTAGCTGACACACACTGGCGGATCCAGCCGACTTTCAAAGAGAAGAAAAAATGGCGGGAGAGCAAATAGTATAGAACATCCGGTTGGTTTTTGGCAAACTGCAACACGCAGCCAAATTCTGGCGGATGCATGGGCGAAAAGCTCGTTGAGTGAATACGGGGTGGGGCCGCAAGGTCACAAAGTTAATATTTTCCGCCGGCTGGGTGAGCAGAAGCCATGCTCACTATATTGAGTGAGGATAATTCTCCCGCCGTAAAACGGAGACCACATGTCTGTTTAGCCGCCCTTTCAAAGGAGCGCATGGGGCGTGTTTCAGCCCGAGCTTGCGGCCTGTCTCGGCGCCGCACCGGTCCCTGTGTCCCTGTGTCCCTGTGTCCCTGTGTCCCTGTGTCCCTGTGTCCCTGTGTCCCTGTGTCCCTGTGTCCCTGTGTCCTTGTGTCCCTGTGTCCCTGGGCCGGGTACTTGGCGGTGGGTGGCGATCGGCCAGCCGCGGCGGCCCGGCTGCAACAGGAGCGGCCCGCCGTCCCCGACGACCCGCGCCGCCGGGGACGCGTTATTGCCCGCCATATCTACGCAGCTGTGCAGCCGGCACGTTCGCGGCATAACCGTGCACCTTTATTGAGTCTGGCGGCGGCGCGTCACAGCGCCGGCCGCCGCCGCCGGCCGCGGCCGCCGCAGCGGCCTGACGGCGGCCGGCGGCCGGCAGCCGATTACCCGCCAAATAATCGGCGGTTGAAAAAGGCCGCCCGGGCTTCGCCACCGGCGGGGCAGTGAGGCTCGTTGTGTCAACGAAAGCGGGGTACCTGTCGGTTATTGGTTTTTGCGACACATCGACCGTCGAGTCATGTAGCGCCACTAATCTCTCACGCCGATTGGTTGCGAGCGAAGAGTAGCGACAGGTGAGACTCGACCCCACGACCTTTCGATTGTGAGGCGAGCAACTTACCCCTAGACTACTCGTACCGGAAGTGGCCGGCGCGCGGGGAAACATTTCGTTGTTTCATATTTTCAGTGGAGCAGATGACCCGACCCGGCAGACCGTCAAACGCAATGGGAGGCATTTTCGCTGCCGTGAGGTTGTTTCTTCATTGATGCACTCCGTGTTGCGTTCGCCAACTCGGACCAAAGGCTAATATTGTGTGGCATCAACTTGAACCTGTTTCAGCTCTGTTCTCACCGTGTGCAGGATAACTGCCAGGATGCGTTGGCGAAGTTTGAAAACCACACTCGTTCTGGTGCTTCCGCAATGCAGGACACCTCCCGGAGATCGGCAACGGGAGGCTGCACTTGGACACAGTCAAACCCGTAACTAAGCCGAAGCCACCATGTCAAAGAAGTGTGTGGCCAAGCCGTAGATACGGAACCGGAACATATTCTTTTTCACCGTGTTTAGATGGCATAATATACAATTGCAATATACAATTGCAATTGTATACAATAGATATACAATTGCAAGTAACTGGACAGCTCTAACATCAGCAGCTGCAGCTATCGCAGCAGCTGGGCAGCTCTGTTTTATTTAATATCACCGCTTGGAGCAATCATAATCCACACTTCGATAGTGAACGTCAATGGGTTTTGTGAACCATTGAAATGCAACGGGCTGACCCCCCCCCCAATACACTAAAATGCCATACTGTCTGGATTACAGGAATTGATTCCTTTTGTATTGGACCAGGGACAGATATTCAATCTATTGCCATTTTTTAGGTGATTAGGGTTCAAATATTAGACAATGACATTCGCACAACGAATCGTGAGAACATGTGCATGAAACGATGAAATGTGAATATATTCCATTTTTATGACAAGCTAAAATGCTTACACCCGAGGGAGAAGCAGGAAGCGGGCGAGAGTTCATGTAGGGCCCGATAACGCACAACCCACACCCCAGGCTCTCGGTCATGCTCTTGGTACACTGCCGGCATGCATTGTGGGAGGCCCTTGGTTAAAATACGACCTTGGTCGTGCTTTTCCCCGGCTGGATTCTGCCCAAGAGATGGTAGTAACTGTGGGATATTCTCCATGTCACTGGATTTTACCCCTGAATGACCAGCGCCCGCGGCTCCGGGCCTGACTGACCGGCGCCCGCGGCTCCGAGCCTGACTGACCGGCGCCCGTGACACCGGGCCTGACTAACCGGCGCCCGCGGTACCGGGCCTGACTAACCGGCGCCCGCGGTACCGGGCCTGACTAACCGGCGCCCGCGGTACCGGGCCTGACTGCCCAGTGCCCGCGGCACCGAGCCTGACTGCCCAGCGCCCGCGGCACCGGGACTGACTAACCGGCGCCCGCGGCACCGGGCCTGACTAACCGGCGCCCGCGGCACCGGGTCTGACTAACCGGCGCCCGCGGCACCGAGCCTGACTGACCGGAGCCCGCGGCACCGGGCCTGACTAACCGGCGCCCGCGACACCGGGTCCACAGGCGTGATCTGCCTTGACACAAATCCTCCTGTCCGGTGGCACGCTCCGAGGACATGACCTCGCCTCGTGACACCGGACCAGTGCCCTGTCCACCGGACCTGAGAAATCGGGATAGGTCCGTCGTGTGCACAACACACTACAGCGTGGAACCTGAGAAAAAGCGCGGCTACAACGCTGCCCCGCAAGGATGTCGAGAACCGAAATTAATTCATCTAATGCAGTGTGTGCATATGCAGCTGAGACATCCAAAGGTACGGACTATTTTTAAGCACTGTCCATAGCCCTACCAGGGCAAAATTTTACACTGGAAATCAATGCCGTTGGGGCGGGGCTGAGAAGCCTCGACAATCCGTGTGCAAAGGACATTCCCTAGATTTAGCTCATAACTCTGGAATGAATATTATATTTTGTGTCATATCCGTACACTTATTCACTTTACGGAGCTACCATGGTCTATTCGGTCAAGTGGTGCGTGTTTATGAACAGGTATAAATGCAAATTCTCATAGCGTTCAGTGAAGATTTCCGAAGTTTACATTTTGCATCACTGTCAACAAATTAAAGCGTGGAATAGGCACGCAGCTACCTCCGCCCCGCCCCTGCTGACAACGACCGCGCTCAAGATATTCCAGGCCTCGGCAACGCATGCCCGGGAATATCCCCCCACAATCCACACCTCATTTCCTGCGCGTGTAATTCAAGCCCGTTTCCAGTGGGGCGACCGTCGACGGCGGAGCGCGGGGTGGCGGGGCGCTCCAGACTGCGTGCCGCCCTTCAAAGGCGCCGCCCGGGCGCCGCCTTCAAAGCGCGACCGCCACCGACCACAACTCAGCCGGCCGCTAATGGAAAGTCGAACCGGCGGGGCAAATTAATGATTCGGACCGACTCCGGTTTCGACGTATTAATACCAATTAGTGGAAAACCCTGCAAGGTGTGTAACGAGGGCGCTTTGTGGCCGGTAATGGGCGGGTGTTTAGCGGCGATTGTGGCCCGCCGGCCGGCCCGGATATTGGGCTGGCTGCCGGCCAGATGACCAGCGAGCCCCTCCGCGGTGGCGCGCCCCTGCTCCGTCTAGCGGGCGGCGTGGGCGGCGCCCCCTCCGCGGTGGCGCGCCCCTGCCCCGTCTAGCGGGCGGGGCGGGCGGCGCCGCATGACACCGCAGACGGAAGAGGCCTGATGAGGCGGTGTTCGTGTCCGTGGCCGGCCGGTCTCGATGAGTTTGTCTGGACGCACGTGAGCTTGAGCTTGGGCGCACCGGATAATTTTTGCAGTGAGATCATCGTGTGAAATGGCAAGTGTTCACCATGACAGAAACATTCTTTTTGTGGGTGGGACATTGTGAAATGGCATTGTTCACCATGATAGAAAATCAACTTAGAGAACACAACAAATATCCTGCATGCGGTCGAACAATGCAAATACCCTGCGTAGAAGGCATGTGTTTTGTACCGCCAGTTTCCATAGCACACGCAGGAAAAGCTTATTTCCTTCAGGGGCTCGATGGGATGGTGGCCCTTGGCCACGGGGCCCTGTGTGCGCTACACGCATCTGCTCCGCTTGTAATGTAAATGCCGCGGTGACAGCAGTTGTTGGTATGTTTGCTCACAGACTTGGTGTATACATGCTTGCAGGCTGCACGCGCACCACCTTTGCCTGGTGACGAGTTCGGGGACGGGCAATATCGAGAACTAGCTGACGACGGTCCTCGAGGCCCACGTCAGTATGCATTCACTAAGTAGGAGATTGCCGGCGAACCGCAGGGACAACCCCATCTGCGTAATTCCACCACGCCGAGGGGCATTCCCCTTTGCCCCGATCCTGATGTTTGCTTAGCCCTGTACTAATGCAACGTTTGTGGAAATGAAGTGTCTACGGGCACAATGTGCCCATCTAGATGTTTTGTTGGCGGCAAGAGACATTGTTTTTTTTTTCACATCTGCCGAAAGGCCTTCACTCCAATGCTTTTCTTAGCTGAGTGTTCGCTGTCCTTTTTCATTGAAAAGACTCGTTCTCTATCCGGCTCCAACTCGGTTCTCGTTCTCCAAATTTGCGAGTGATAAAATTAACCTTCATGCGTTGCACTGGAAAACGAAGCCATTTTAAAGCGCATTTTTCCCATCCCTACCACCTCTGGAAATGCCAATAGCGCCTCCCGCCTGCGGGGATGCGACACCTTCCCCCCTTCATCAGCAGAATTGTAGCACATCTCTCTCATCATCAGTGCACTTGCAGCACCACCTCCCCACATCAGCAGGAATGCAGCACCTCCCTCCCCTCATCAGCAGGAATGCAACACCACCTCTCCTCATCAGCATGTACACAGCACCTCCCTCCCCTCATCAGCAGGAATGCAACACCACCTCTCCTCATCAGCATGTACACAGCACCTCCCTCCCCCCATCAGCAGGAATGCAACACCACCTCTCCTCATCATAGTTCAGTTACATGGGATCTGACAAATGATGTTGATTTCATTGGTAGTGATGTTGTTTACAATCATATCAGGAAAATAAAGCCAAATAAGGCAGCAGGACCTGATGATATTTATGCTAGGGTGTTGCGGGAAACTGAAAAGGAACTGGCATTTCCACTTAGTATAATATTTTGTAGATCAGTTTCACATAATGAAATTCCAACCGATTGGAAAAGGGCAAATGTAGTTCCTATTTTCAAGAAAGGAGAAAGAGGGAAAGTTGAAAACTATAGGCCAATAAGTCTCACATCCCTAGTCTGCAAGGTACTCGAATCAATTATCAAGGATACAATAGTTAGTTAACTGGAAGGTAGCAGATTGATTCAAGATACTCAACATGGATTTAGAAAAGGACGATCGTGTCTCACAAACCTCTTGGACTTTTTGAACTTCGCCACAGAACAATTTGATCAGGGAAATCAGGTTGATGTAGCATATCTTGACTTTAGTAAGGCCTTTGACAAGGTACCCCATAAACGGTTAATGATACAGCTTCAGTCCCATGGTATTGCAGGTAGCATCTTAAAATGGATAGAGTTGTGGCTTTCAGATAGACAGCAAAGAGTGATGCTAAATGGTACAAAGTCATCATGGCAAAATGTTCTTAGTGGAGTCCCCCAGGGGTCAGTACTAGGGCCATTACTGTTCATTATATTTGTAAATAACATTGAAAGTGGCCTAAGCAGTAAAGTTTTGAAATTTGCAGATGATTTGAAGGTCTTTAGGGCAATAACAGGTCAGGATGAGCATATCTCGCTGCAAAAAGACTTAGACGAACTTGTGAAGTGGTCCGAAGAATGGCAAATGAAATTTAACTTTGATAAGTGCAAAATCATGCATGTAGGTAAGCAGCATATGAAGGCTCCATACTTGATGGGTGGCCAAGTGCTATCAGTGACTCAACAGGAGAAGGATTTAGGTGTTATTCTAAACACAAAACTGGGGGCATCAGAACAGACCAAGGAAGCCAGGAAGAAGGCACTGA
Source organism: Imbricaverruca yamaguchii (assembly GCA_034440575.1). Taxonomy (NCBI): domain Eukaryota; kingdom Metazoa; phylum Arthropoda; class Thecostraca; family Neoverrucidae; genus Imbricaverruca; species Imbricaverruca yamaguchii. Next base: position 109,123 of record JAOTOL010001192.1, read on the forward strand.
GAATGCTCGGGGCAATAAATAGGAATGTATCATACAGAAGTGAGGAAGTGATCAGGAAACTTTACTGTGCATACGTCAGGCCACATTTGAAGTACTGCATCCAAGCTTGGTCTCCTAGCTATGAAAAAGATTGTTGGCTTTTAGAGAGAGTACAAAAGAGGGCTACAAAATGGTTAATGGCATAAGCAACCTGGCATATGAGGAAAGATTGAAGAAATTGAATATGTTTTCACATAGATATAGAAGGCTGAGAGGAGATCTCATCGAGGTCTTTAAATTTGTCAATGGTCTGGAGAGCGGATACCTTGGGGAAATGTTTGAATTTAACAGAAATGATGCAATTAGAGGTGATAAATTCAAAATTAAAATTAACCACAGCAGAACAAGGTTAAGGCAAACTTTCTTCACCAACAGGGTAGTGGAACACTGGAACCAGCTGCCAGAAAACATCGTCAGTAGCAGCACATTGAACATCTTTAAAAACAGCATAGACATTCATTATAAGAATAGAGGGCTTGCTTTTCAGTATTACAGGGAGGGCTGATTGGCAGATTTGGTGGGCAACTGGTTCAGTGTACAGAGTGCAACCAAGAAGGGCCCTTGTGGCTCGGAGTTGCACTAATCTTTTATGTCTTTATGTCTTTATGTCTTTATGTCATCAGCATGTACACAGCACCTCCTCTCCCCATCAGCAGGAATGCAGCACCTCCTCCCCCATCAGCAGGAATGCAGCACCTCCCCTGCTCTGGTCAGCACGGCTGCAGCACCTGCTCCCCCTCCCTCGGCCACCAGTAGCGAGCGGCGGCTCTGCGCACCCCGTCGGCCCGCCCCCTGCTACCGAGGACTGGCCGCCACTTACGGCCGGCGCGACTGCCGACACTCTATAGGTCTGCGCGAGCTGCGCCGCCGCGCCGGCCGCCGCCTCGTGTTTCAGAGCGGCACTGCGCGCCGCCGACGTTTGTGTAGCGTGCCGGCGGCGATAGGACATGCGCTGAGTCGCCGGGGCGTGTCGAGGGTCGGCCGCACGTGACGAGGCCCGACTGACACCAAAGCGCCGCACATTGCTGCGCGGTGCCTGTGTTCAGTGTTGCTGCCGTGTCAGGGGAAGGCGGCGGTGACCGTGCACCAGCGCCGCTCCGCTGGCACTGCTCGGGCTGCACCGCACCGACCACCACACCGACCACCACACTGACCACTATACCGACCACCACACCGACCACCACACCGACCACCACACTGACCACCACACCGACCACCACACCGACCACCACATTGACCACTATACCGACCACCACACCGACCACCACACTGACCGCTACGCCTGCCACCACTCCAACCACTACACCGACCACCACACCGACCACCACACCGACCACCACACCGACCACCACACTGACCACCACACCGACCACCACACCGACCACCACACCGACCACCACACTGACCACCACACTGACCACCACACTGACCACCACACCGACCACCACACCGACCACCACACCGACCACCACATTGACCACTATACCGACCACCACACCGACCACCACACTGACCGCTACGCCTGCCACCACTCCAACCACTACACCGACCACCACACCGACCACCACACCGACCACCACACCGACCACCACACCGACCACCACACCGACCACCACACCGACCACCACACCGACCACCACACTGACCACTATACCGACCACCACACCGACCACCACACTGACCACCACACCGACCACCACACCGACCACCACACCGACCACCACACTGACCACTATACCGACCACCACACCGACCACCACACTGACCGCTACGCCTGCCACCACTCCAACCACTACACCGACCACCACACCGACCACCACACCGACCACCACACCGACCACCACACTAACCACCACACCGACCACCACACCGACCACCACACCGACCACCACATTGACCACTATACCGACCACCACACCGACCACCACACTGACCGCTACGCCTGCCACCACTCCAACCACTACACCGACCACCACACTGACCACCACACCGACCACCACACCGACCACCACACCGACCACCACACCGACCACCACACCGACCACCACACCGACCACCACACTGACCACCACACCGACCACCACACCGACCACCACACCGACCACCACACTGACCACCACACTGACCACCACACTGACCACTATACCGACCACCACACCGACCACCACACTGACCACCACACTGACCACTATACCGACCACCACACCGACCACCACACTCACCACCACACTGACCACTATACCGACCACCACACTGACCACCACACTGACCACCACGCTGACCACTATACCGACCACCACACCGACCACCACACTCACCACCACACTGACCACTATACCGACCACCACACCGACCACCACACTCACCACCACACTGACCACTATACCGACCACCACACTGACCACCACACTGACCACCACACTGACCACTATACCGACCACCGCACCGACCACCACACTGACCACCACACTGACCACCACACTGACCACTATACCGACCACCGCACCGACCACCACACTGACCACCACACTGACCACTATACCGACCACCACACTGACCACCACACTGACCACTATACCGACCACCACACTGACCACCACACTGACCACCACACTGACCACTATACCGACCACCACACTGACCACCACACTGACCACTTACCGACCGCCACACTGACCGCTACGCCTGCCACCACTCCAACCACTACACCGACCACCACACTGACCACTATACCGACCACCGCACCGACCACCACACTGACCACCACACCGACCACCACACTGACCACCACACTGACCACCACACTGACCACTATACCGACCACCACACTGACCACCACACTGACCACTATACCGACCACCACACTGACCACCACACCGACCACCATACCGACCACCACACCGACCACCACACTGACCACCACACTGACCACCACACTGACCACCACACTGACCACTATACCGACCACCACACCGACCACCACACTGACCACCACACTGACCACCACACTGACCACTATACCGACCACCGCACCGACCACCACATTGACCACCACACTGACCACTATACCGACCACCGCACCGACCACCACACTGACCACCACACTGACCACTATACCGACCACCACACTGACCACCACACTGACCACTATACCGACCACCACACCGACCACCACACTGACCACCACACTGACCACTATACCGACCACCACACCGACCACCACACTGACCACCACACTGACCACTATACCGACCACCACACTGACCACCACACTGACCACTATACCGACCACCGCACCGACCACCACACTGACCACTATCCGACCGCCACACTGACCGCTACGCCTGCCACCACTCCAACCACTACACCGACCACCACACTGACCACTATACCGACCACCGCACCGACCACCACACTGACCACCATACCGACCACCACACCGACCACCACACTGACCACCACACTGACCACTATGCCGACCACCACACTGACCACCACACTGACCACCATACCGACCACCGCACCGACCACCACACTGACCACCACACCGACCACCACACCGACCACTATACCGACCACCACACCGACCACCACACTGACCACCACACTGACCACTATACCGACCACCCCACCCCTGACCACACACTGACCCCCACCACTCGCGCTCGCTGCCACCCTGTCCACACCGGCCACCGACCACTACACCGACACCCACCGACCCCCCACCCCCCTCACGACCACCACACCGACCACTATACCGACCACCACACCGACCACCACACTGACCACCACACTGACCACTATACCGACCACCACACCGACCACCACACCGACCACCACAGGCCACCACACTGACCACTATACCGACCACCACACTGACCACCACACTGACCACCACACTGACCACCACACCGACCCCACTCCGACCGCTACGCTGCCACCACACTGTCACCACACCGGCCACCACTCCGACCACTACACCGACCACCACACCGACCACCGCACCAACCACCACACTGACCACTACACCGACCACCACTCCGACCCCCCTCCCCGACCACTACACCGACCACCACACCGACCACCACACCAACCACCACACTGACCACTACACCGACCACCACACCGACCACCACACCGGCCACTATACCGACCACTGTACCGACCACCACACTGACCACCACACCAACCACCACACTGACCACTACACCGACCACCACACCGACCACAACACTGACCACCACACCGACCACCACACCGACCACCACACTGACCACCACACCGGCCACCACTCCGACCACTACACCGACCACCACACCGACCACCACACCGACCACCACACCGACCACTACACCGACCACCACACCGACCACCACACCGGCCACTATACCGACCACTGTACCGACCACCACACTGACCACCACACCAACCACCACACTGACCACTACACCGACCACCACACCGACCACAACACTGACCACCACACCGACCACCACACCGACCACCACACTGACCACCACACTGACCCCTATACCGACCACCACACCGACCACCACACTGACCACCACACTGACCACTATACCGACCACCACACCGACCACCACTCCGACCACCGCACCGACCACCACTCCGACCGCTACGCCGACCGCCGAACACACACACACACACACACACACACACACACACACACACACACACACACACACACACACACACACACACACACACACACACACACGCACCATCTCCACTGACAGCACATCTGCGGCCTCCGACAACCAACACCAACTCGTCGCACATCTGACGCGCCAGAATCAGCCGGCACCACCTGGCGGCAGGCTGGCCAAGCCCATATCCATTGCGTTCCCATCTCGGGACGGCGGCGGGCGCGTCCCCTCCTCCGCGTGCTTCAATCGGCTCCGGTGTCGGCCTGTGCTGAGCCTGGATTAAACTGTCCGTTCGGCCAGCTGCAAGTGAGCGACACTTCGTCTTGTCGGCCGCAAACAAAAAGGTCAAAGGGAGCTGGCGCAGTGCTGGCAGTTTTTGTGCGGACATGTGGGTTTTTCGCAAATGTTCCGTACGGATTGGCCGCGTAATAATTGCTTGGGTGACATTTGTTACGCTTGCACCCTTTTCATTGACAGAACGAACCGACAGTTTCTAACAAAGGTTAATCTGCAAGAAAACAGGGCTTCGCCATGTGTGACATATTCACTACGCAACCTTTCCTTATCAACACAATCCTTATTCCTGTACAATTCGTAACATGTTCTGCATGTTTCTAAATGTTTGTTTAAACACGGAAACTGGTTTCCATCTGCATATGCTGAGTCCTGCAAATAATCAGTCTGGTTCGTCCGCCTCCTTCGAATGTGCTTCAAAACGGACGTTTCTCTAGATAGTCCCTATTCCATAGGCAGGGATAGTTGTCTAAGTAGGCGAATGTCACTGGCTAGCAAAAACCCCCTGGATTCTGGCTTTCTCTACACAGTGGACTTCAGCACGAGCTGGAAACAAACCACTCGTCTTGTGAGTTAGTGATCTAATATGGGTATGAATATGTAAGTCATTGTACGCAGGCACACAAAATCATATGCTTGCTCGTCATTCACAATCTCAACGCCATATCACGATCTCATTAGATTCCTGACGTTAAATCTCTAGCTCCTATAGTACAGTGGATTACTGCATACGTATCGGGGTTTAAGCGAAGTCTCCAAGCAGTCGATGGCGGGTAAGATAATTACTATCAGCCTGAACATGTGTTTTAGACTGGGATTGAGGATCTCAAGAACGGCAGCATGCACAGCCATATAGCTTCAGGTCGTTGGCATGTATTTTAAAGGAACGTTTAAAGGAGGACACCATGTGGTTGATGTATACTATCTATAAACAGAAGCACAGAAGGAATAGAGCCCTATGAGACGGCGCCGATAAATACCTGGGCTTACTAGGATGCTCTCTTACAGACGCGCATCCGATAGTCATTAATAAGTGAAGATATTCATCGCAGGATGCATCCATTGATTCCAAGACTGGACAGTATACAGTATCAAGGTTCAAATATCATGGCAGAGTGCATGATAGGCATTGTTGTATTAGAACAATACCAGGGCATTAGACCCACCTCATCCCGATGCCAAGACTAGCCATCATAAACTAATAGCAGTTGATGCCTGGTTCTACCCGCCCCGAAGACGCACTGTTGTGAAGATAGCACAGTTGTATTCAAAGTGTGCATGGTATATTGCATAGTTTAGTAACAACACGCATAATAAACTTGCAACATACTGAGTTAGACTAATATATATATATATATATATATATATATATATATATATATATATATATATATATATATATATATAGCTTAGTGGGCCATGCTTGCCTTCCCTTTTAAAAGTTGGTGCTACTGTATATGCATTCGCTACACTTGGAACACTACCCATGTACAAAGAAAAGCAAATATTGCCCGCGGTGGGTGAGTAATTCCCGCAGCGCAGTTGTTCAGAAGCGGAGGCTGTAGGTGTTGTCCAGATTCATGGTCAAGTTGTCCAAATCAGCCACAGCTGAGCGTTTGGAATAAACCGTCCATGTATTTACATCGGTAGCACACCTGGCGAGGTATGCGACTATCTGGGGTGCCTCGTGTATGCACCTATGAAAATGAAGTTACAACGCACCTGGACATCGATGCTACCTTCGTTTGTTGATAATTGTATTATGTTTAGTGGTGCCTGTGCATCACTGATACCGACCGAACACCTCCGATATTTAATATGCAACTCTATAGTAAAACACCCCTGAAAGTTTCCAGAGTTTCTTGCACTCATTGAAAAAACATCCAAAGCTTCTTTCCAGAGCTTACCTGGCATGCAGTTTTATCAATAGCTGCTTTGTCACATGCTTCTCCGGTTTCTAATTTCAGGGAACCAACTGAGGGGCGGTCTAATTTTTTGCTGCAAATGGAAGAATATCATGTTTTTATGGTTGTCGTATGGTTATACTCGGATCCCCAATACAGATCAACAATACGCATGATTTTCCTACATCCAACATGAGAAAAAGCAGGCTCCTGCCTGGTCGGCCTATAATAGCCCAGCCCCACTCATCGCGCCCACCGGTCGGCGCCGACCGGGATGGCGGGCATCGATCCCGGTACTGCTGCTGGCACGCGCTGCGCCCGTCGGCCGGTACGTTGGCGCGACACAATGCGACACAACGGCGTCGCATTGTGTCGCGCGACGGCGCGCCAAAACAAGACATTCAGCCGCCAATGGCGGCCGCCCGGGCCGCTCGAATGCCGAGCACGCGGCAAAGGCGAGCGGTCGTCGGTGGTCAACGAGTGATACACACTGAGGTGGGCCGAGCCGGTAACGAGTGTACACACTGAGGTGGGCCGAGCCGGCAACAAGTGATACACACTGATGTGGGCCGAGCCGGTAACGAGTGATACACACTGAGGTGGGCCGAGCCGGTAACGAGTGATACACACTGAGGTGGGCCGAGCCGGTAACGAGTGATACACACTGAGGTGGGCCGAGCCGGTAACGAGTGATACACACTGAGGTGGGCCGAGCCGGTAACAAGTGATACACACTGAGGTGGGCCGAGCCGGTAACGAGTGATACACATTGATGTGGGCCGCGCCGGCAACAAGTGATACACACTGAGGTGGGCCGAGCCGGTAACGAGTGATACACACTGAGGTGGGCCGAGCCGGTAACGAGTGAAAAGGGGCCGAGCCGGTAACGAGTGATACACACTGAGTGGGCCGCCGAGTGATATAGTGGGCCGAGCCGGTAACGAGTGATACACACTGAGGTGGGCCGAGCCGGTAACGAGTGATACACACTGAGGTGGGCCGAGCCGGTAACGAGTGATACACACTGAGGTGGGCCGAGCCGGTAACGAGTGATACACACTGAGGTGGGCCGAGCCGGTAACGAGTGATACACACTGAGGTGGGCCGAGCCGGTAACGAGTGATACACACTGAGGTGGGCCGAGCCGGTAACGAGTGATACACACTGAGGTGGGCCGAGCCGGTAACGAGTGATACACACTGAGGTGGGCCGAGCCGGTAACGACCGGTCCCGATAGTCAGGCGGGCAGTGACATACCGTACAGTGGTGGTAGGCAGTGACATACCGTACAGATGGGCTGAGCACGGTGGGTGGTGCTAGGCTGATCAAGTCACGGGCGGTGAGGTCGATAATGGCACACCGTACAGGTGTTACTGGGAACATGGTGGGCGAGGACAGGCCGTAGAAGTCCCACCTGCAACTTGGCCCCAATTGAGAGCCTCCAATTCTGCCCACAAGCATCCCAGGTGCCCTATTTGTCACTGGCTGGAAAGCAGTATTTACAGCACGAATGATTCCAGTTTCAATCTCATTGACAAATGCGCCTGTCGTAGCCATGTTGCAGAATGCTACAATGACTTACGGTTAGGTATCAGGGGCACTCAGTCTATTTTAAAACGTGTGTGTGTGTGTGTGTGTGTGTGTGTGTGTGTGTGTGTGTTGTGTTGTGGTGTGTGTGTGTGTGTGTGTGTGTGTGTGTGTGTGTGTGTGTGTGTGTGTGTACGTGTGTGTGTGTGTGTGTGTGTGTGTGTGTGTAGAGGGAAGGGTTACTTGTCCATACCAGTGCTTTACATCCAACGACAACAGTTTAATGCCCCAAGCTGTCACCAAGTGTGGGTCACGGCCGTCGTCGGCGCGACGTCCGAACGTCGGCCGGGCGGCGCTACAGACGGCGGGGCCCCACTGCGGCCGCGTGATCCAGGACGGCGACCAACCTCGGCCGGCCGGGCGGCCGCCGCCTGCCGGCCTGGACGCGACAAAAGCGCCGCGCCACACTCAATGGTCGCCGCGATCGATCCGGCGATGAATGTGACGGGGTGTGGGCGTCCGCCATCGCCGCCGCCGCCGCCGCCGACACCGACACTGCCATCGCCGCCGCCGCCGCCGCCGACACCGCCATCGCCGCCGCCGCCGACACCGCCATCGCCGCCGCCGCCGACACCGCCATCGCCGCCGCCGCCGCCGCCGACACCGCCATCGCCGCCGACACCGACACTGCCATCGCCGCCGCCGCCGACACCGCCATCGCCGCCGCCGCCGACACCGCCATCGCCGCCGCCGCCGACACCGCCATCGCCGCCGCCGCCGACACCGCCATCGCCGCCGCCGCCGCCGCCGCACCGCCACCGCCGCCGCCGCCGCCGCCGACACCGCCATCGCCGCCGCCGCCGACACCGCCATCGCCGCCGCCGCCGACACTGCCATCGCCGCCGCCGCCGACACTGCCATCGCCGCCGCCGCCGACACCGACACGCCATCGCCGCCGCCGCCGACACCGCCATCGCCGCCGCCGCCGCCGACACCGCATCGCCGCCGCCGCCGACACCGCCATGCCGCCGCCGCCGCCGACACCGCCATCGCCGCCGCCGCCGACACTGCCATCGCCGCCGCCGCCCCGACACTGCCATCGCCGCCGCCGCCGACACTGCCATCCGCCGCCGCCGCCGACACCGCCATCGCCGCCGCCGCCGACACCGCCATCGCCGCCGCCGCCCCCGCCGCCGCCGCCGCCGCCGACACTGCCATCGCCACCGCCGCCACCGCCGCCACCGCCACCGCCATCGCCGCCGACACCGCCACCGCCGCCGCCGACACCGCCACCGCCGCCGCCGCCGCCGCCGCCGCCGCCACCGCCGGCCCAGGCGTGTACGGTCGCGAATGGGACGCAGCGGGAAGACGTCCCGCCCGGGGCCGGCTCAAGTGGGCACGGCGCAACACCGCCGACAACGTCGCCGTCCCAAGCCGCGGAGTGGGTGTTGCCGACAGGGAACGTTTGCAGTGGGAAGCGACCCAAGCGATGTGCCCCCCCCCCCCCGTCGGTCGCGAGGCAGGGGTGTTTTACGCTGCAGCGCGGGCTCCGTACCTACATCCAGGAGACGTTGATGTCGAAGTCATGCAGATAGCTGATGGTACAGGCCTGCGGTACCGTGGACGTCGCCGAAGCGGCCGTAGGGGAGAGGGAGGGGTGTCCCCCTCTTCTGAATAGATCATTTAGCGCTCCGGCGAGGAACATATTATTTCATCAATGTCCTATGGTGACGTTCCCTAGATGATTATAAAAAATAACAGTCTAAAGTTACTTGTTCTTGGTTATATTAGGGTACAACCCTTCCACAGAACCACCAACAACTCTTCCAATTCAGATAAAGAAAAACGGAGCATCGACAAAATCTGGACTTTACTTTTGGACAACGGTTATCCCAGAACATTTATATCTAGGCTTTTGCGGGAAGTGAAAAAAGCAACATCCGCTAGCACGCTAGGATTTCCAGGCATCGACGCACATGGCATGATCAAAATGATGGGTTTTCAACTCTGCCCTACATCGATGAAAACATACTTTGTACGGTAAAGGAAATAGTAAGAAAGTCTAGCCTAAAAGCGAAAATAGCCTGGAAAAACGACGGGGAATCGCGCACTTCTTAGATCCATTCAGCTTTCATTAAGCCTAGGTACCCAGGAGGACAGCGCTGCCACACCTGTAGGTCAAGTTTCAACGGAGATTGCACCCAAAAAAACGTAGTATACAAAATGTGTTGCAAGCTGTATCGGACTACATACATAGGGGAAACAAATGTTCAGTCAGATTCAGATTCAACGAACACATTCGGGACATGTTAAATCAAACAGCCGACACCCCTTTTAGAGACCACTTCAGAAACGCCCACCCACAGGATCACCATACTCTTATTCCTTCGGTCCTACTATTAAAAGCGAAAGACCATGTGGATCGCAAGATCGCTGAGTCAATACTCATTAAGGAACACAAACCTGACCTAAACTCAAACACATCCTCTTGGCCGATATTATGATGAGATTATTGGTTAGACATGCATCCACAGTGTGTATAATGTGCATGTAAGGTATGTTGTGGCGTCTCCGGCATCAAAATACCTTTGCCTGGCAAGGCAATGACATTGACATATGTAATGAATTCTGGAAGTGAGAATTCGACCGTTAGTTGGTATTGTTTATTTTGTGTGGTTTGACGAAGGGCTGTATCCGAATATACACCAAGAACAAATAACTTTAGGCTGTTTTTCCTCCTAATCATCGAGGAAAGGTCATATGATATTGCTGTTCTGAATAGTATGGGATCGTCCCCCTATCAGGATCATCCGGTCTCTGAAATAATCTGCCTTCAACTTTCAAGGCTGCCAGTGGTCAAGGCCTTCACGTCGTACAGAAAATAAAGACCAAAGGTTGGGTTACCAGAGCATGCGGCCAGCCAATATCAAATCAACACGTCCAGATTTTGATGGTGACAAAATTGTCAGGCATAATGATTTCATGTGACATGAAGAACATGACGATGCATAGTGGAGAACGATGTTCCTTTCTTATAGTTCAAGTTCCAGGTTAATATCATGAAATCGCGGTTCATGATAAGATAGCCTCAAAGGTCTTCAGGGTGCACGTGTCACGGCCGCTTTTGAAGCTAAAAACTTACTATTTCTAATTGAAAATGGCTGGTTCCGTGCTAACAGGAATCCTAGCATTTCACACGCCGATTTCGCATCCTAATGATGGCTTGTCGCAAAATTGCACGTGCATCATCTTAACCTGATTGATTTGATGAACTGCGATGTCGCTTATTGTCCCGCATGTTTGCATTCTCCCCGTTCCCAAATGTCTTCTGCGTTTCAAATCGGACTGTATCCACACTGCTGGATACCTGCACAAATAGTGCATCCATTGTCACCCCTCCCAATCGATTACAAAAGTTAGGCCTTAGGTGGAGACTCAGGATCCAGGCATCCAGACATGCCCAGTTGAGCAATGGATAGCTATGCCTAAGCACTCTTGATGAATGCACAACTAACGCCCAATTTCCAACCTCGTGTCACTGCCTATAGTGAGCTAAATATAAGATCATCAGAGCCAGCGCTTGGAGCGTTCGTGTGTGTGTGTGTGTGTGTGTGTGTGTGTGTGTGTGTGTGTGTGTGTGTGTGTGTGTGTGTGTGTGTGTGTGTGTGTGTGTGTGTGTGTGCGTGCGTGTGCGTTTGCGAGTGCGTGCGCGTGTGTGTGTGTGCGTGTGCATGTGTGTGTGTGTGTGTGCGTGCGTGTGTGTGCGTGTATGTGTGCGTGTGTGTGCGCGCGTGTGTGTGTGTGTGTGTGTGTGTGAATTGGTTTCTACATTGCTACTTCCCGCACATCTCCTGCGCCGGTCGACAACAAATGTCCAGACAGCTCAGCACAGTAACCACGTCCCGGCTGTCGCTGTCGGCGCGGTCGTCCGCCGTGTCACGTGACACGACCCTGTGACCGCTGTGCAGGTCAGGGCCGGGTCAACCAGCTGGGCGGCGTGTTCATCAACGGCCGTCCGCTGCCCAACCACATCCGCATGAAGATCGTGGAGCTGGCGTCGGCCGGCGTGCGGCCGTGTGTCATCTCCCGCCAGCTGCGTGTGTCGCACGGCTGCGTGTCAAAGATACTCAACAGGTACCAGGTCAGTCGCGCCACTGTATATAGACACTCAACAGGTACCAGGTCAGTCGCGCCACTGTATATAGATACTCAACAGGTACCAGGTCAGTCGCGCCACTGTATATAGATACTCAACAGGTACCAGGTCAGTCGCGGCACTGTATATAGACACTCAACAGGTACCAGGTCAGTCGCAGCACTGTATATAGATACTCAACAGGTACCAGGTCAGTCGCGCCACTGTATATAGATACTGAACAGGTACCAGGTCAGTCGCGCCACTGTATAGAGACACTCAACAGGTACCAGGTCAGTCGCACCACTGTATATAGATACTCAACAGGTACCAGGTCAGTCGCGCCACTGTATATAGATACTGAACAGGTACCAGGTCAGTCGCGCCACTGTATAGAGACACTCAACAGGTACCAGGTCAGTCGCACCACCGTATATAGATACTCAGCAGGTATCAGGTCAGTCGCGCCACTGTATATAGATACTGAACAGGTACCAGGTCAGTCGCGCCACTGTATATAAATACTCAACAGGTACCAGGTCAGTCGCAGCACTGTATATAGATACTCAACAGGTACCAGGTCAGTCGCGCCACTGTATATAGATACTCAACAGGTACCAGGTCAGTCGCGGCACTGTATATAGATACTCAACAGGTACCAGGTCAGTCACGTCAGTATATAGATACTCAACAGGTACCAGGTCAGTCACGTCAGTATATAGATACTCAACAGGTACCAGGTCAGTCACGTCAGTATATAGATACTCAACAGGTACCAGGTCAGTCGCGGCACTGTATATAGATACTCAACAGGTACCAGGTCAGTCACGTCAGTATATAGATACTCAACAGGTACCAGGTCAGTCACGTCAGTATATAGATACTCAACAGGTACCAGGTCAGTCGCGCCACTGTATATAGATACTCAACAGGTACCAGGTCAGTCACGTCAATATATAGATACTCAACAGGTACCAGGTCAGTCACGTCAGTATATAGATACTTAACAGGTACCAGGTCAGTCGCGGCACTGTATATAGATACTCAACAGGTACCAGGTCAGTCGCGGCACTGTATATAGATACTCAACATGTACCAGGTCAGTCGCGGCACTGTATATAGATACTCAACAGGTACCAGGTCAGTCACGTCAGTATATAGATGCTCAACAGGTACCAGGTCAGTCACGTCAGTATATAGATACTCAACAGGTACCAGGTCAGTCGCGTCAGTATATAGATACTCAACAGGTACCAGGTCAGTATATAGATACTGACCTGGTACCTGGTCAGTATCTATATACCAGATCAGTATATGGTCAGTCGCGTCAGTATATAGATACTCCACAGGTACCAGGTCAGTCTCGTCAGTATATAGATACTCAACAGGTACCAGGTTAGTCGTCAGTATGTAGATGCTCAGCAAATACCAGGTCAGTCGTTAGTATATAGATACTCAACAGGTACCAGGTCAGTCTCGTCAGTATACAGATATCGGGTCACATGTCCGCGTAGATACTCAACAGCTACCAGGTCAGTCGTCAGTATATAGGTACTCAACAGGTACCAGGTCAGTCGTCAGTGTACGGATACCGGGCAGATATCGAGTCACGTGTCACCATAGGTACTCAACAGGTACCAGGTCAGTCGCGTCAGTGTATCGATACGGGGCAGATATCGGGACATGTGTCAGCATAGATACTCAACAGGTACCAGGTCAGTCGTCGCATATAGTTACGGGGTATATATCGGGTCAGTCGTCAGTATACAGCTACCGGGCAGATATCGGGTCAGTCGTCAGTATAGATGCTCAACAGATACCAAGTCAGTCGTCAGCATATAGATGCTCAACAGATACCAAGTCAGTCGTCAGCATATAGATACTCCGTAGATACCGGATCAAATGTCAGCATAGTTACTCAGCAGGTACAACCAGGTGGACCGCCAGTCAGTTGCTGGATCGATCGTAAATAGGTACCCGACAGGTAGCAGAACGGTGAATGGAACTAGCTTGTTGTGTGATACAGCAGACCGTAGAAAGGGCGCCAAATACTAGGCAGATACCAAGTGAGTTGTGAATGTGTGCAATACACACCAGACCTATATCAGCATCAAAAGCCACTCGGAGTCAAATTGGTCGTTATCAGAAACGACAGACACAAAATGTATCACGTTGATCATTATACAGGTTCAGAACCGCTTGCCGGCCGAAAAAGGTCAGCGATCGAACATGGCTTTTGAGAACTGTCTGATGATGTGCATAGCCATCATGCTTTGCATGAGAAGTTTTGGCACTAAGCGGCTGGTCCGATTTATGGTACGCCCGTATTCATTGTCAAGACGTGTCGCTCCCAAGCCACGGCGCCGGTGTTAATAACGGGCGTATGCATTTAACAAAGATATGCAGCACAACCAAGTGCGAAATCGCATGCGATTAATCAGTCTTTGTGTGCGCAGGAAACGGGCAGCATCCGGCCGGGAGTAATAGGCGGCTCAAAACCGCGCGTCACCACGCCCGAGGTGGAGAACAAGATCGCCGACTACAAGAAAGAGAACCCGGGCGTGTTCAGCTGGGAGATCAGGGACAGGTGGGTGTGGCGCGATCCACGATGCCCTGATCCACGATCTCCGCTCCGCCTCTGCCAGTGCTGCGCTACCGTTGCACAGCATTCGGTCGGGCTGAGTGCGCTAAAATTGAACTCCTACACCACCAGCCTGAATATCGTCCCTGCGCACACGGGCCGATGAATCATGATCACAGACAGGTAGATGTGTCCTGAAACGACACGCATAACAGCGTGGAAAGGCTGCCGAGGTGCCAGAGAAGCGTTCATAGCCGCCGTGCAGCAACACGCGCCGCCAGCGTCGGCGCTCGCAGCGCGCGCTGCCGGCGGCGGCCCCGAGCGGAAGCTCGGGCGCCAATCACGTCCAGTGAGTTGGCGCGACCGACCGCCAGATGGCGCCGCGACGCCGCTCATTCATGCCGCCGCACGGCCATTCACCGCCGGCCGGTCACGTGACCCGGCGGCCGGCCGCCGGCGACGGTCACGTGACGCGCGGCCGGCGGCGGTGTGTGCACGTGTTCGCGAGGCGGGACACGTCCGACGCGCGTGAGCGGCCGTTCGCTCAGAAGACGCTACCCGCGCGCAACAGCTGACGCGCCCGGCCGCCGCGCCGGGCCCGGTGCGGGTGGGGCTGGTGCGTCAGCTCCGGTCCAGGAACGAACGGACCTGATGGCTCTCATCAACTTTGCTCCGACTTTTAAATCTGGCGATTTCTCGGCGAGGCTCAAACATGAAATCTTGTCCATCCGCTGTTATCTTGTCACAGGAGACGGGGAGTTTTTGGTTATGGACATGGAGACCATCAGAGGTGAGAACAGCCGCGTGGAACGTAATCTCAATGCCAATTACTTTTGTCAATTTTGTTAGGTTTATTCCAGAAAAAAATACCTGCACTTTGGGGAAATACATGCATTCTTCTACATTCGTTTGGGGGCGAACTTTTGGTGGTGCCTTTGCACCCAGAGGGGTGCCTTGAGCCAAACAATCCGCTTAACGGGAAGTGATTGGTGCACTCGACCACACAGAGCGCCTGTTACGCTCAGAGGCGTGACTTCGATTGCAGTTTTCGTTGAGCAGGGGGAGCAGTGAGGGTGCTTTGGATCTTCCCGGACGAGCACCTTTTCGGTCCTGAGCACCCCATCCCTATCTCTATTGAGGGGCGCCTTTCAGGTCCTAGGGGGGGGGGGGCGGTCGCCACTTCGGCCCTCCTGATTCATGTTGGTGATGGTATACATCACCGACAGTGAGGCACTCACTCGGGTACATCACTACCGGTTCTATGTGCTGCTACTATGTGACCTGATCGGTCCTCGTCTGACCGACAGTATGTGGATTATAGAGCTGATGGATGAGGCACAGACCTGACCTAATCTGACAGGCTCTGAATCGGCTGAGATCATGGTGATGAGGGACTGTGATGTGACCCGACCTGACCTGGCCTAACCTACCTGGCTACGTGGTAGCTGGTAGACTGGTGACAGTGGCCTGATCTGACCTGACGTGACCGGCTGTGTGCCGACTGCCAAGCTGGCGAGGGAGAGACTGTGGCCCGTCATGGCCAGACCCGACATGGCCAGACCCGACATGGCCAGACCTGCCATGGCCAGACCTGACATGGCCAGACCCGCCATGATCGCCTCGTCGTCAGGTGACATGATCCGGTCGACACGACAGGACCCTATCGCCCATTGACGGGGACGAGTGGTCTAGGGGTAAGTTGCCCGTCTCACAATCCAAAGAGTGTGGATTCGAGTCTCACCTGCCGCTACTCTTCGCCCGCGACCAATCGGCGTGAGAGATTGGCGCCACTTCATGGCTCAACGGTCGACGTGTCGTAAAACCCAACAACCACCATTGCCCATTGACACGTTAGTGAAGAAGAGACTACAACCTAACCTGCCCTGATTGTGACATGACCTGACGAGTTCTGTGCAGTCTGACAGGCTGGTGAAAGAGTTGCGGCCCCACTCGACCTGACCGGATCGGCTGTGTGCCGGTCCCCAGGCTGGTGCGGACAGCGCTGTGATCCGGCCGACCTGTGTTGGTCGGTACGCTGATGAGGGGGGACTGCGGCCCGACCTGACCCGTGCCGGTTGACAGGCTGGTGAAGGAGGGACTGTGCGACAAGACGACTGCGCCGTCTGTCAGCGCCATCTCGCGGCTGCTCCGAGGCCGCGACGACGAAGAGCCCGTCAAGAAGAGGGAGGAGGACGACGAGTCCGGCGACGGTGAGGCAGGCGACAGTGAGACGGGGTGAACAAGTGACAGTGACACCGATACGCATCGGCAGGCTTGGAGCTTTGTGTACTTTTAAGAGGGTTTAAGCCCCCTCCCCTCTCTCAAAGTTAGCGTGAGCCATCGCAGTAATTTCGTATTTCAACATGGGACCTTATGAAGCGGGCCCTCGCAACCAATTCAGATCTTCAAACGGACAAGTTTCATGTCTGGAAAAGTCGTATTTTCTTGAAGTTTCACTGGGATTTTTTATTTTAAAGACGATGGTGTAATTTATTTATTTTTATATAGTCCTTAAAGCACTTAAATAGTTCAAAGATCACTTCAGCATTCCTCGCTTTGTGATTCGTCAAAATATGTTACTTCACGTATGCCGAGGGTAGCGAGGGTAGACTCCCGGGCATTCGATTTTGCGTATAGAACGCTGCCGTGTTTGGATTAGTCGTGACTGTTTTAGCTTAAATGGTATCCGACGGTCGGGTGAGAATGGGCCGATTGAGCATCTTCTTCAATCAGCTTCATCACAATGCTACTGGAAGAAGCTAGATGGCATTTTCCTACACCTACTGATCACGGATTATGTTGCTCCACACCTATGCAAGATTGATCATGTGAGCCTACACCTGCATATAGCTGATCATTTCTGCTCAAACCTATTAAGTGTTGAGTTCATCAACTGCTATGCATGGACAATATATATCTCCATAGGAGAAACCTACTTGCAATTCCATAATAGGTCTGACATCCCATGTAAATAATCAACCCAGAAATCCTTGCCCCACATCTAAAATCCATGGCAATGATAGCTAATGAATGACTTAAATTTTTGAACTGATATTGATCACACTTTTGCATCATTTCCATCATACAAATATGACAGCAATTGCAAAGGATCTGACTCACTCTGCCTCCTCAAAATGCTGCTGAGAGATGTTGAATGGTATTGGCCAACTCTTACAGATCACAGATTATGTTGCTCAACACCCAGACTGCAAACTATGGAACTTTCGATAAGATCGTGTTGTAATTGCGATCATGACCTATGGGATCATGATCATGACCGGATTGTGTCAGTGTTGGGCAGTGGGCCATCTGTGAAGCTGGAGCAGATGTGGGCAGGCCTGGTGCTGGCGGGCTGATAATAGACTGACATTCACACATGGCTTAAAAGGCATAGAAAGAAAAAAAACACAACAGTTGGAGAAAACTGCAAATATATACAGGGTGCGCCACATTTGCTTTAATTCGTAGCCGTCAATTTGAGAAGTTCCGATCTTCCACATCGTGATGTACATGCATGTGCGCACCGAACTATGGTGGTGAATGCAGAGCATTCGGTACACTCGGTGAATGCAGAGCATTGCTAGTTCCGTCGGCATAGAACACAATGGGATGAAATGGCTCTCATTATTGAGTCTCAGAATTCATCGCTGTCCTAAAACTCCCATGTCGGACTAGCTACCCTATGTAGCATTCCCAATAGCAAGGTTTGTCAGTGGACGAACATCACCACCGGCATACGTGACCCTTGGTGCTTTGGCCACTCATTCAGTCATTCAGGTCGCTGGCGTTTTCAATCACGACCATTTTATTGGTCACTGACGCGAAATGGCGCCGCGAACACGGCGGTTCGGGCCAGATGCCCACGGGGTTCGGTGCCCATTGGGCCGCAGCCAGCTCGGCGCACGCCATGTACAATTGGCGCCACAAATAGCTTGGCAGTCAGGCTGGGCATGCTGGCACCTGAATATCCTGCATAGGTATAGGCGTGGTGGGAAACTATGTACATGTGGACGATATTCAGATCGCAGGATGCTCAGCCTGACTGCCATGCTATTTATGTCGCCAATGATACCTAGGTGTGATGGAAAGCAGTATATTTATACAGGATTTTCAGCTGCCCGGACGCCCAGCCTGACTGCCAAGCTATGTGTGACGCCAACAGTACATGTCAGCGTACCCAGTGCGCCAACATACCCTATATGCCAACGTATTCTGCGTACCAACGTCGTGCGCGTGCCAACGTACCTGGCGCTCTGGCAGTGAAGTCGGACGGCGTGTCGGACGACGACTCCGAGTCGGAGCCGGGCCTGGCGCTGAAGCGCAAGCAGCGCCGCTCGCGCACCACCTTCACCGCCTACCAGCTGGACGAGCTGGAGAAGGCGTTCGAGCGCACCCAGTACCCGGACATCTACACGCGCGAGGAGTTGGCGCAGCGCACCAAGCTCACCGAGGCCCGGATACAGGTAAGGCTGTCGTGGCGGGAGTCGCGGCCGGGTGCCAGCGTGCGTCGTGGGCGGGTGTCGTCGTGGCCCGGGGGTCATGGAGCCGAGAGTGAAGGTGGGAGTGGTCGCAAGATGATCGGTGTGCAGATCTGCGCCGCGACTGGGCTGTCTTGGAGGCAAGGATGGGGGAGGGGGTCGTCACTGAGAGGGTGTGGCGCGCCGATCTGCGTCATGGCGGTGTCAACACGTGTGTGTGTGTGTGTGTGTGAGTGAATTTTGCCAGCCTGCCACCGTGTGGTGATATCGGCTGGTTAGGTGTTGATTTCTGAAAACTATTGATGGGGGATACATATATTTGGAATATCCATATATATTTGGAATATATATCCATTTGGTACAATTGGCAGTTCCAAATGGATTGTGGGACACCCTCCATCAGGACCATGTTAAAAGTTAAAACGGTTTGGGTAGGGGCAAAGCCAGCATTGAGGGGGCGAAGCCAACATTGAGGGGACAGACACTTGCTCCTTTAAAAGTATATAAAATAACACCTCTAGGCGCCCGAACACAGTGAGAATAGATTATCCCAGCCGGGTCGACTAGGTCAGACGCGGACAGGCGTGCCACTTTGATCGGGTCAATGAAGTGTAGCCACGCGCCAGAGCGCCACGGAAACGAGGTCATCAAGGTCGATGGCCTAGACCTCCTTCGAATTGTTTTACGCAGGAGTCTATGTTACCCAAGGAGTTTCCAAATCATTATCTGGCAACTCCTTGCTATTTATAGCAAAGCCTGACCTATCGCCGGACATCGATACGGTTTGGCTGATGGACGACGCTTAGTGAGACGACATGGACACATTGTCGTACATTGTCGTGCACATCTTGCTATGTATTATATATATACATCTATCTGTATCATCAACATCTTCGGCGATGTCATCGTGAGACGTTGCAATAGTCCACCAGCCAATTATAACGTGTTGCTGTGTTCATCCCGGCACATGCACCCTTCACGTTAAACGGCGTTCGCGTCTGGTCTCAGACGTAGTTCGGCAACTATCTCCTCCAGGGCCGAATATGGTTCAGTAATCGTCAACTCCTGTCTCAGGGGTGCCTCAGTGACCAACAGCTCCTGTTTTAGGCTTGGTTCAGTCTGTCTCCTGTTCCTGGCATAGGTCCGTAACTGTCGCCACCCCAGCCCGGTGTGGTTCGGTAACCGTCTCCTCCAATTTCAGGTGTGGTTCGGTAACCGCCTCCTCCCGTTTCAGGTGTGGTTCGGTAACCGCCTCCTCCAATTTAAAGTGTGGTTCGGTAACCGCCTCCTCCCGTTTCAGATGTGGTTCGGTAACCGCCTCCTCCCGTTTCAGATTTGGTTCGGTAACCGCCTCATCCCGTTTCAGATGTGGTTCGGTAACCACCTCCTCCCGTTTTAGGTGTGGTTCGGTAAACGCCTCCTCCAGTTTCAGATGTGGTTCGGTAACCGCCTCCTCCCGTTTCAGATGTGGTTTTGTAACTGCCTCCTCCCGTTTCAGATGTGGTTCAGTGACCGCCTCCTCCCGTTTCAGGTGTGGTTCAGTAATCGTCGCGCCCGGCTCCGAAAGATGATGACGAGCCCCGGGTCTGTGTCAAATTTCCCCGGCGTGGGCCTGCCCATGTCCTACAGCTCCAGCTCGAACGTCTGGGGTCTCTCCGACAACCCATTCTCAGCTGCCACGTCGCAGGGTGAGGGCTGGGTCAGGCACACCAGGTCCAGACCAGACCGGACAGACCAACCCATTCTCAGCTGCCACGTCGCAGAGTGAGCGAAGGATTAGGCACACCAGATCCAGACCAGACCAGAAAGGCCAGCCCATTCTCAGCTGCCACGTCGCAAGGTGAGCAAAAAATTAGGTACACCAGGTCCAGACCAGACCAGACAGGACCAGAAGACAAACAAGAAATACAAACAACTGGCGGGAACAGGTATGAGTTGGGGAAAACAGAGCAGACGCTGTCCATATATCAGTGTGTTCAAGCGAATGTCATGGAGGAAGTGAAGATACCACTGGTGTGTATGTATGTGTCCACCTTTGTACTAGAACTAACCTGGATGCAAAGGAAGGTGCTATGACATATTGAAGCTAAACTAATTGCTCCATTTCGCCCACGTTCCACATGGCTGTTCTTCCAGGTGTCTAATCCCCATCCCTCCTTCACCCGTCATCCTCATGCACCCACCTCCTGTTACTTATGCTCTCTAAATCACAGCATGAGGTCAGTTCCCCCGTTCTCTCCTTCTCCCTCCCCGTTTCTCTTCTCTCCATCCCGGCTTTACTCGCCCCGCCACTGATTGACCGCTCAGCGACTACTCTCTGCACGCCAGTGCTGACCCGTGCCATGCCCCCGCGCCGCAGACCCCGGCTCGCTGTACGGCGGCGCGATCTCGTCGGTGGCGCCGCGCATGTCAGCCGCGCACGCGACGCCCAACGCCGGCTACGCGCCGCAGGGCCTCGGCCCGTACGCGGCGCACGCGTTCTCGCCGTCTGGCCAGCCGCTGGCCGCCAGCCCGGGCCTGCCGGCGCCGAGCGCCACGGCCGCCGCGTCAGCGCCGTACTCACCGCCGGGCGGCGCCATCGGCTGGCCGCCGCCGCAGTGCCAGCCGCCGGCGGCCGCCACCAACGCCGCCAACGCCGCCTCGTTCGGCGCCGGCGGGCTGGTGGCGCCGCGCGCCGCGCAGACGTTCGCCGGCGTGTACGGCTGGTACTGAGCCGCCGCCGCCGGCACCGTCCCGGCCGCGCCCGCCTACGGGTAGCTGGTGCTGACCGCCTGCTGGTGTCCACCTGCTGGTGCTGACCTTGTCGTGTGAGCCTGCCGGTCCCAGCCAGGAGACGTCTGCCGTCATCGGCCGGTGCTGACCTGCTGGTGCTGACCTGCTCTGCTGATCGCCTGCTGGTGCTGACCCCATCGTGTGAGCCTGCCGGTCCCAGTCAGGAGACGTCTGCTGTTATCGGCCGGTGCTGATCTGCTGGTGCCGACCTGCTGGTGCCGACTGTCCGACACTGACCTGCGCAATGCTCAGACGGAAGCTCATCGCGGACAGAATGGCATGTAGGAGCCCGGGCTTCGTGGACGTCGCGGTGTGCATTGACCTCCACGGTCACCGTCATCCGCGTAACCACAACTGCTCAGCAACTCCCAGCCCATGAAGTACCGGTTCAGGCAGCAACTCTCATCCCATGAAGCACCGGTGCAGGCAGCGACTCCCAGCTCATGAAGTACCGGTACAGGCGGCGATTCTCAGCTCATACAGTACCGGTGCAGGCAGTGACTCTCAGCTCATACAGTACCGGTGCAGGCAGCGACTCTCAGCTCATACAGTACCGGTGCAGGCAGCGACTCTCAGCCCATACAGTACCGGTGCAGGCAGCGACTCTCAGCCCATACAGTACCGGTGCAGGCAGCGACTCCCAGCTCATGCAGTACCGGTACAGGCGGCGATTCTCAGCTCATACAGTACCGGTACAGGCAGCGACTCTCAGCCCATACAGTACCGGTGCAGGCAGCGACTCTCAGCCCATACAGTACCGGTGCAGGCAGTGACTCTCAGCCCATACAGTACCGTAGGGACGTGCAGGAAACTATAAGTACCGGTGCAGGCAGGACTCCCAGCCCATACAGTACCGGGCAGGCAGTGACTCTCAGCCCATACAGTACCGGTGCAGGCAGCGACTCTCAGCCCATACAGTACCGGTGCAGGCAGCGACTCTCAGCCCATACAGTACCGGTGCAGGCAGTGACTCTCAGCCCATACAGTACCGGTGCAGGCAGTGACTCTCAGCCCATACAGTACCGGTGCAGGCAGTGACTCTCAGCCCATACAGTACCGGTGCAGGCAGCGACTCTCAGCTCATGCAGTACCGGTGCAGGCAGCCCATACAGTACCGCTCATCAGCTCATAGCTCAGTACCGGTGAGGAATCTGTGCAGGCAGTGACTCTCAGACAGTACCTCAGCTCATACAGTACCGGTGCAGGCAGTGACTCTCAGCCCATACAGTACCGGTGCAGGCAGTGACTCTCAGCCCATACAGTACCGGTGCAGGCAGTGACTCTCAGCTCATACAGTACCGGTGCAGGCAGCGACTCTCAGCTCATACAGTACCGGTGCAGGCAGTGACTCTCAGCTCATACAGTACCGGTGCAGGCAGCGACTCTCAGCTCATGCAGAGCCGATACAGGCAGCGACTCTCAGCTCATGCAGAGCCGATACAGGCAGCCGCTGGCCTGCAGCCCGCAGTTGACGAGGGACAGCGCGGCAAGGGCTTGGCGAGCGCGCCACCGGCCGTCCGGAGCGGTTCCTGCGCAGCCCGCCAGGTGGCCGCCGCTCTGTCCGCCCGTCCACCGGACATCGGCCACGATCTCCGCCCATCTCTGCTGGCCGCTCCGAAGGCGGTGAGCCTTGCATGGTCATGAGTCCAGTCTGATGGGCTTTTCTATGCTGAGCAGACGCAACCGCCGACATGGTTCGTCGTGACCTCTGATGCTGATCGGGAGCAAGACCAGGTTTGGACTTTACAGGTGCGAAGATGCTTAGCTTCATATACTTCTGATGAGTCCGTTGCCTACTCGATGTTAATTCCCCTCCTTCCACCCGAATGCCCTCCAAATTTGGCATGAGATTCTATGGGCTTTCCCCTGTTCCTATGATTGGGACCCTCCTACTAATCCATACCTCCTTGCGTTCTACGTCACAAAGCGCTGCTCAAGTCATCAAGTATCTGTAGTCCACCTACCCTGGGCCCTAAAAGGATATACAACATATTTACTCTAGGTTCTGAAAAGTTTTCACCTGGGACAAATATACAAGCATTACGCTGGAATTCATCGAGTATCGAGGCAAGACACCTCGCAATGGTACAGTCCTGCTGGGCTCTCTGCGCCTAGCCGGACCATTACCAACATCAGCGGCGCAACTACGCCAGCGATGAGATCTCGTCAAGGGGAGTCCGACTGGGCTTTCCGGGCCTGAAATTCAGTGCTTCGACGTCTGGCCTGCTCGATCCGATCGTATCTGATTGACCCAGCACTCGTCGTGCCCCCTCTCCCGCATGATCTGATCTGACCTGCACCTGTGCGGTACGCATCGCCTCGACCCAGCATAATGGTGCGTGATGTGGCCGGCTTTGATGTGTGTTGACGCCGCTGTCTCGTGGACAGCGTGCAGTGGGTGCGGTGCGGCGGGTGCCGTGCAGTGGGTGCGGATCGTGCGCCACATGGCGCCGCGGCGCCATGTGGCGCGTGCCGGCGGCGACCTCTGCTCCTGTCCCACTCGAACGACTGCTGTGCGCGAGGAGTGTTCAGCGTGAAGCGGCGACAACGCAGGCGAGTGTCCGTCGTGTGTCTGCATTTGTTGACCCCACGTGCAGTGGGTGCGGATCGTGCGCGCTTTACCAAAGAGATAATACGTGGTCAGGGCTATGCTGTTACGGTAGTGTGACCGTACTTGTGAAGGCGTCGTACTGCCTCTGTTGAAAATGACATTGTGTGATGCAATTCTGTAGGTGGTTCAGTGGCACGATAGCCAGTAAACCATAGTCTATGATTATGAGCCTGCAATGGGCTAGTAGGGTTTGTTTCGCCTCCGTTCTTGTGAATCTGAATGATGAATTATCTGTTAGCAGATACTGAATGTATTTGAAGTGCACATATTTTGCATTAAATAAAATTACATTTGCCGTAGGTGCAAGTTGAAGTAGCGCACAGTGGTCCAAGCAATGGCGAATGCAGAACTGGAAGGCGGTGTTCCAGGGATAGTTTTTTTTTTTAAACGGTTTACCAGCATGAAGGGCGGATGCCCATAAGATCTGCGTGCACAAAGTCTACGTTCACTGTATTTACACGCATAAGATATATGTCTATAGGATCTACGTTCACAAGGTCTATGTTCATAAGATCTACCCTCATACAACCGACATGCAGGAGTTCTACAAAAAAAAACAGCGGGTGTGCCGAAATTCTACAAACACTGGAGGGTGTGCAATCTACAAAACACTATGATGCGCATAGGAGCTACGTTCATAAAAACTACGTGTAGAAAGTCTACGTTCATACAGCATACGTGCAGAAGTTCAAAAGATAAGGTGATATCGTCAGTACGGCTATGATCATGTCTACACAATTTTCTTCTCTGGCTTTTGTTTGATGAAATGTCCCTGCTTGTACAAAGCTGTATTACATATTAGAGGAGGCAGCGGCGGCGGATCTAGGGGGTCATGAGGTTATGGCCCCCTGGCCCAAGGGGGCCACCGAACACGTCGCGTTAAAATATGCCGTGACGAAGCACATAAATAAGTTTGTCGTTCCAGGGTACAGGCGACCAAAGAGGCCAGTACCAACAATGTGAAAGGCACCAGTGTTTCTGTATATCTACTGCATATTCCACGTTCTTTGTAGATCGTGTGCACGTGTATCTTATGAATGCATATCCTAAGAACGTAGACCATCTGAATGCAGATCTTATGCACATCTCAGCGTGCTCTGTACATCTTCTGCACACATCTTGTTTTTGTTGATCTGCACGTCAGTTTTATGAACGTATGCACGTAGATTATATGAACGTAGCTCGTGTGCAAATAGATTTTATGAAAGTATATCTTATGACGTAGCCTCACATAAAGTACCAGTCTCAGTGTAGAACGCAATCGACGGATATATTTTATGTATCTCTGCTTCTTTGATAACATTTAATCAATGCTACGAACGCAGGACTGACGATCCAGTTGCAATGTAAGATTGCCACTTATGCGAGCAAATGAGCGTTCTATTGATTTTGGCAAAGTTCAGAGACCCTCACGACTCGTGCAAACACACACACACACACACATTCACAGCTGCTATATATTGCCGAACATGGCACCGAGCAACTCACGGACACACCGGATCGCCCCCTTCCGAAACGTATTACGCACTCGCGCGAAGTGTGGCCATTCACATCGAGCGAACAGTCACGAAGCGGGACGCACCTGAATTCTGAGTCCCGCATCCTGAACATTTACACGGCGCGAGGACATTCTTCAGCAACATGGAGCCCGTACCAGTGGCAGACCTCGACAACCCCGTGACAGCGACAGAACACCCAGTAGCAAGCGGTGACAGAGAACACCACAGCGTCACGACACCCAACAGTCGGCGACACGCGCCTGGCGCCAGCCGCCCGCCGTCAGTAGCCGTCGCCGGCAGGACGCCGCCGGTGCCAGAGCAAGACTCCGGCCAGCACGTCCGTCGACGGGGCACGCTCGGCGGAGCCCGCCGCCGTCGTCGCCGTCGTCGGGACGGGGCCCGGCGGAGGACGCCGCGTCGACCAGCGCCCGGCAGGACACGCTCGTCGCTCTACGTTAAGTGTTGTGTCGGCGTCGGCCCAGCGCGACCCGGCGAACGCTGTGTCGGTCGCCACAGCAGTACAACGAACAGCATCGAAGTGCGCCACCGGACCGTGCCGCAGGTGGCCAACACCAACATCGAACACGCGCGAAACCAACAGCAAACACCGACGAAGATAACAATGGCCGTCTGGCCTGCCCGACTTACATTGCTAGCTGTGCCATCTAGTGATGTGGACACACATTACGCACACCACAGCTACACATACACTCACACGCTATGACGACGTCCTGTGCACTCATATCGTACCGTCAACAGCCTACCCTTGCCGACCTTTTCGTGGCGACATCTCTTGAGGATCAACACACTAAGAGTACGGCGGCTACCAGGTGGCCAGGTGGCCCTTGATCGACTCCATGGCGCGCGACAGGGTGGACTGCTTCTGGCTGGCCTGCTCCCGCTGCTTCTCCCACTCCTTGTGCAGCGCGCTGGTGTGCGGGTTCTCGGCCATCACATCGATGACGTCCTCCGTGTCGGACTCGACGCGGCGGTCGAGCAGCTTGCCGTGCTTGCCGATCAGCCAGAACGTCTCCATGATGCTGCCCTTGCTCTGCCGGACGGGCGGTGCGCGTGACATAGAGCGGCCTGAGCAGCGTGGCCGCGCAGCACCGCCAACGGCGAGCCGAGGTCGACCACATCCACCTGGGGTCTCCTCTTTCACTTCGTGGGATTACTCGCTCATGCCTAATCAGTATTACATGGCGCGACAGGCGGATCTAGCCCACCGGTTCGATGTGGGGGTGAGACTCCCCCTCCCCCCAGTGGCGTACCTAAGGTTTGCGTCATGGGAAGGGCAAACGGATTTGGAGGGTGCCCATCCTACCAACCACTATTTTTGGGTTAAAGACACCGGACTTCGACCACTATATTTCAAATAGACCTTTTTGTGTATTGAATATAACAATTAGTAACCAACATAATTATCCTATGTAGGAGCACAATCTATCACCATCGTCTTTGAGTCACTAGATTTCAACCCCAACTACCCCATTCTGTTCGATGCTTTTTTGGTATCCCTTGATGTCACCCCAGACTGCTGAAGTTGCATGCGTGCAAATCACTGAAAAATGTAAGCGTTTCCAATTTCAGGAATTCCAATCCATAACGCCTGGTCGCCACCGCGCCAACGTTCGTGCACGTGCAAACCAGTCTTGCTCACTCGACGCACTCGCCACACTCCGTGCGATTCTACAGTTTCTGGTAGGCCTCCTATGAGTTGCTAATTGCGTTCACACGATAATCTTGCGCCATGTTTGACGTGACGGAGTGCTTTGTATGAGGGTTGGCTGGGAAATGCATTGCATTCGATTCGATGCACCACACAAGCGCCGCATTGAAAAATGTAAGTCGTCTTATAGTTGCAATTAGACAACTAAACATCATTACAATTTGTTTCGAATCCATGTTCCAGTTCAGAACGCAAAACAGGCTAACACTACCTAATATTGATAATTGAATCACCCATTGACCAAGCTATAGTGCTACTTGTTTCTCGCAGTCCCACTCGTGTGGTAAAGAAATCGGCTGTTTGCATAATGGATACGAAAGCTTGTTGACTGCTGCCATGGGTGGAGAATGGTTTTCAAAGTCGGCATGGTCCAGGTGGTTACAAAGGAAGGACCTCCCCGACGTGCACCCCCATTTGTCAACACTGTCTATATTTACCCCACAATATTTTTTTTTGCGGTCTCCACAAATCGAAACAAAACTAACTTTACGACTATGTTATATCGATTTTGTAATGATAAACTTTTAATGATTAGGTCAGAAGACTGGGTCAATCGGACAGGAAAGGGTCACGCATGCGCCGCACTCACCGTGTCTTTCATCTGCACCTTGATGTCCATCTCGCCGCGGAGCTTCATGATGAAGCCTCCGGCCTTCTCCAGCGCCTCCTTGGCCGCCGCCGTGATGTGAATCTTGAAGGCTGAAATCGCGGTGCATACCCTGGTGTCACGTTCTCTAAGCGCTCTCCGTGTGCTAAGGGCGAACAGCTTAGGAATTGATGCTTAGCCGTGCAGATGGTTTATTTACATTTAGCCATATTTACATTTATGGTGGGGTTAAGCTTCCTGTCTTATTCAGGGGTTCATCTGCACTGATCCACCAGTCGACGCACGTGCGCACACTAGATAGATCCACACGGATTTTCAGCAGATCTAAAAGCGACCGCCGCCCGACATTCCTTGGCGTAGCCTCTTTGCCTCGGCTACTGCGGGCGGATGAACGTGGGCAGATGGATAGGCGACTTCAATCCAATGGGCAGCTAGTGTCCTCATGTGACGACAAAATCAAAATCGCTCAGTAAACCAAGGACAAGCGCTGGAGGGCAGAAGTAGTGGATTGTAATTCGTGATTGGGGAAGTAGAAGTAAAATTACAAGTGCAAATTTTCCGTATCTCGCTCCATCCCCATTCCAAAGATTAGACTATCCTAGACTAAGGTTTGGACTATCCTAAGGCTTCGTTAGGTAAGGTTCAATAAGGATGTTTTATGAAGCTCAAACATTTTTCCTTATTGCTCTGTTTGAAATAATCATGCCGCCAAGTCATTTATTTGAAATAATCATGCCGCCATCATTGGTAGGGCCATAGCTAACTAACCACTGGCTTTAATAAAAACATCTTGAAAGTCAGACTTGCCACACAAAAATATGATGTCCATGGCATATTTGACATAAAAAATGTATGTCCTTTGATGTTCGACTAAGCTTTTCCCGATGAGTGTCAATTTGCATACCTTCAAGGGATCCATCCTTTCAATGTTACTAATGGTCTGGCACATGTCCCATGAACGGATGTCGTATCGTCCCATGTATGGATGTGGTATTGTGTATCAGTAACGTAGCTCAGGTTGGGGGAATTGGGGGACCGGCCATCCCCTGAAGGTCCGAGGCCTCGGGACGGTCTCCTGCGGACCCTCGGCGCCCTTAGGTACCATTTGTACAAGAAGGTCTCGGACGCGTCAGGCCGTGGCCAGTCGTGGCGGCGCCCACGGCGACAGGGACCACGACAGGGACCACGGCGACAGGGACCACGACAGGGACCACGGCGACAGAGCCCACGGCGACAGGGGCCACGGCGACAGGGGCCACGGCGACAGGGACCACGGCGACAGGGACCACGACAGGGACCACGACAGGGACTACGGCGACATGGACCACGACAGGGACTACGGCGACAAGGACCACGACAGGGACTACGGCGACAAGGACCACGACAGGGACCACAACGACAGGGACCACGGCGACAGGGCCCACGACGACAGGGGCCACGGTGACGTGGGCCACGGCGACAGGGACCACGACAGGGACCACGACAGGGACCACGGCGACAGGGACCACGACAGGGACTACGGCGACAGGGACCACGCCAGGGACTACGACAGGGACCACGGCGACAGGGACCACGGCGACAGGGACCACGACAGGGACCACGCCAGGGACCACGACAGGGACTACGGCGACAAGGACTACGACAGGGACTACGGCGACAAGGACCACGTCAGGGACCACGACAGGGACCACGGCGACAGGGATCACGGCGACAGGAACTACGGCGTCAGGGACCACGGTGACAGGGACCACGGTGACCGGGACCACTACAGGAACCACGGCGACAGGCACCACGGCGACAGGGACCACGACAGGGACCACGACAGGGACCACGACCGGGACCACTACAGGAACCACGGCGACAGGCACCACGGCGACAGGGACCACGACAGGGACCACGACCGGGACCACTACAGGAACCACGGCGACAGGCACCACGGCGCCAGGGATCACGACAGGGACCACGACAGGGACCACCACAAGGACCGCGGCGACAGGGACCACGGCGCCAGGGATCACGACAGGGACCATGGCGACAGGGACCACGACAGGGACCACGACGGCAGGCGGCCGCTGCCGACACTCACGCAGCCCGGTGGCCTCCATTTTGCTGGTGATGTTGACCGTCTCGCCGAACAGCTGGTAGCGCGGCATCTTGGTGCCCACCACGCCGGCCACTACGGGACCCGTGTGGATGCCGATGCGGATCTGCAGCCGCTCGCCGGGCATGTGCGGCACAACGAAGTTCTCGGTGGCGTGCAGCAGGTCGAGCGCCATGGACGCCACCTCGGCGGCGTGGTCCTTGCCTGTGGCCGCAGCGTCGCCAGTCGTTACCGAAACTGGGAGAGCGGACTGTGCGAGCGCACCCCAGTCCTGTAGCCACAGACAGTCTGGTTCTGATTTGGTTCCGGGCCTCGTCACATATTTTGGATGGGGTGGTGAGAGGCGATACACCTTGCATCGATTCTATGCAACTTCAAATGCGTAATGTTAAATTGTCGGTATAATGTTTAAATGTAACTGCTGAAGGAGCAGCGATCTTCATCCTCTCTTATGCCGACACCAATGCACCCACCCATTGCGCGGGAGTTTCAAACAGACGTCTCCTCACCACCTCCTGGATCATCTAATCGTTCAGCAGCCTCTCCTTAACACATTCACGGAGATCCATTGAGCATTTCGCTTTCATGTTTCACAAATTCGACGGGTGTTGCGACATACAGAAACAAAGTACTAAGAACAAAATATATGCAAGATAACGAAAATAGTGCTGATGCATTAAATTACATAGAATAGTGATTTGTACACATAGGTGCAGCCAGGGGGCTGCCACCACTAGCAACCCAAAAAAATACTTTAATTCGAACGAGAAATGTTGGGATTTTCATCCGGCAAAACCATGTATTTCCTGCACACGAAGCGCGTCGAAAGCGATCTCTGCTTCGCCAGGCTTTTTATCGAGCCCCTTCGCCCACACTTAGCAAATTCCCGGCTGCACCGTTGTCTGTACAATACCAAAACATACAAAAGTACGGCAACATCAGATCAGAGCAAGCCGAACGCCACCCAGAGCAGTGAAGAGAAGTCGAGCAGCACATCGGAAATCTACGCGGCCGCGGCCAGAGATGCACCGGTGCATCGCACAACAAACGACCGACAACCATGCAGCTCAACGGCTGGTGGCGTAGCCTCGCCGGGCCAGGCGAATCAGCACGCCAGCCAATCGGCGTGGGCCCGCGGTCCGGATGAACCATCGCTGCTGATTGGCTGAAGATGCCCGCCTGGTCGGGCGGCGCTGCGCCTCCGCTGCTGTGCAAAGCGAGCGCAGAAGCGACGGCCGGGGGCGCGATTGCGTTGCGGAAACGCCACCGCAGAGAGTGGCCGAAGATTGAGCGACGTTTCTACAACACATCCAGGCACGCGCCGCCTACCTAGCCCCCGGTGACCCATCATCTTATAGATGGGGGTGGTGAAAATGAGCCGCTCCAGGTTGCCCGCCTGCTGGGACTCTGCGGGAGGCCGCACGCGGGCCGGCCGCGGTTAGAACTATCGCTCAATCTGGGCCACTCGCTCGCCGGCCCAGCGCGGCGGCCGCGCCACACGGCTAGCACGGCCGACATACTACACCGACACACACATACGGCGAAATACCCCACACTGTGGACTCGAAGCCGGACCAGATGCGCGGAGCGACGCGGACGCGTTCGCCCCGGCTTATTTGAAAAGGGCGCGTCGCTTTGAAAAAGCGACGCGGGCGCATTCGCCTCGTTACTCTGTCCATGTCGAGTGATCGTAAATCACCAGAAAGACCCGTACCGGGCGACGTGTCGGCTCCGCTCTTCACATCCTTAATCCGAGCTTAAGCATGCGGACGGCGTGGCACGGAACGAATGAGTGGCACCGAGGCGTGTTCGATGCCACTCGAAAGCCTCCTGTGTCGATCATTTGTTGGCACAAATTTCCGTGCGATCTCGTCAAATGTGTTGCACGCGAGACACGTGAAGGTGGTGCGAAGCAAATCTTTCGAACAAATCGACAATCTCACACAGCTTTAGCACGTCAAATGATAAAATTGTAGCCGGTACATGGAACCGGATAATGCAAGCAAAGGCGTACCGTCATTTTTCACCGCTTTCCAGCACCTGACCCAATCGTGAAAAAAAAACCTGTGAAAACAGCCGCCTTTTCTTTGCACCTCTGCACCGGGTGCACTTACCATGTGTGTAAAAAAATGTCTGCACTGCCGAGCCTAAAGATTGCCTTAGTTACACCGTGTTGACTGTTTGGTGTCGATAGGTCAGTTAGTTCACGAGCTATGCCCGTTGAAACTGACCGGATTCGGACTAAAATTTGTTATATTTCGCTGCAAAATTTCCCGTTTTACATAAAAAAAACAATTAACGTCAAAGGGTTTCGGCATAAACCTGCTTCTCATCGCATTGGTGTTGCTCACGTGCAGCACACTGACCCGATCGCACTGAAATTGTGCCCGAAGAGCAGCCAACACCGTGTGCTTTCACGTGGTGCCATATATCCCTCGTTCCCTGCGATGTGAGCCGAGCCGGACACCAATATCTTGTGGTTGCGCTTTTCGTCCGAAGAAGTCCCAGCCCCATGTTAAACAGAATTCGGCGATGTCGCGTGAAGTTTGAGCGCATGACACGCGCTACGTTTCACCCACCCTTACAAGTTCGTTAGTTATTAGGGGTTTAGGACGCATCAACTGCAGTGGTTATACAGCGCCCACCACCCTTACAAATTGCACATTGCCGGGTAGAGCTGGTGACGGGCTACCGCACCCGTCCACACAATTTGATAGCTACAGCACGCGCCGCTCTCAGGTCTGAGGTGCCCCCTCCCCTGAGAACAGACGCACGTATCTGACGGTCGCATGGCACAGCGCACCCGGCCGCCGATCAGACGCCGCGTGCGCACAGGTGGCACGAGAAGGCGGCACCGTCTGCCGTGTCCCCGGCGTTAGTGGCTACCAGACGGGATATGACTCACGGTGGGCTCTGGTTGGCACGCCGGACGCCACCATGTAGGCATCGCCGATTGTCTCAATCTTGTAGACGTCGTACAGCTCAATTCTGGAATCGAACATGCGGTAGAGCGCGTTCAGAAGTGAGATCACCTGTGGAAAGGGCAGAGGTTAGAGGTGGATTAGCTTGGGACACCGCCTCGGGTAGCTTGTTTTCCTCTGCGGCACGAGTGCATAATTTCCGTGAGTTTAGATTGATGTTCGTGCTATTTTCCTGACTGTTCCGTGCTCGCTTTCTCGGCAATTGTGTACACCAATGTCATATTTACTTTCAGAATTCAATCGAAAATATTAATTGCGATTTATGGAAGCCTTTGTTTTGTTTTTGTCACTCAATCTGCTTCTACGTTAAGGACCACACGTATTGGCGTGGCATTGGAACCATAATGAGCTCTTCGTTGGTTCCATTCATCCCTCAGCATTCCTTCCAAGCCTCAGGAGCATCACAGTCCGACCTTCTCTAGCTTTCCAGGGACCTCCCTAGTCCTCGAGTCTTTCGAGCTGGAAATGACATTATAGCCCTGGAACTGGGTTTCCGTATTCCCCACGACTATCACTAGACCTCCGGAACTCTCTTTGTATATCAGGGGGCACTGTTCTTCTCACGGGGCCCCCTCCAAGCCTCTTGAGCATCCCAAAGCAGTCGTCTCTGGCGCTTAGTAACCATTTTCAATCGTCACGATTCATTTTCAGATGCTGGGGGCCGTTCCCAGTCCTAGACAGTCTTTAACAAGGGAGTTCTAGCTCTGACACTCGACTTCGGTATTTCTCACCACCATTCGCTACCCTTATGGACTATTCTTAGCCCTCAAGGGGCTCTGTTAGCCCCAAAAGGCCCTTTCAAGCTGCTAGGGCCCTTCACGATTATCGACAGATCTTGTGGATCCAAGGACTTCAGAATGGTGTTCGGGGTCATTGGGCTGAATGCCAGAGTGGCCAAAAGTTGCAAGTAACTTGGGATGAGGTTCTTGGGTTTATCGAGGGATTTTTGGGGGTGGACTGAAATGTTTGCATTAGGTGGGTCACACCTGAGCAAGAGAGAAGTAGAATTGTTCAGCAACAGTTATAATGCAGGTCATGGGGTGGAGGTAGCTGATAAAGTGCGAAGTATTGCAAGCAGGGGAAGGAATAGTTTATCGTGTGTTCATGTCCACGCCATAATTGGTAGGATCGAAATTGGGGAACTGCATGCATATATGTGTTTGAAAGCTAGATTTGGGCACGGGTTAATTAAATCATTTTTGGAGACAACTTACCACAATTTGAATTGACAAGCTAAATCATGCATGCTTATGCAAAGGAAGGCAAGGCTAGGAGGAGGGATACCCCTGTATGCGATGAAAGTAATGAAATGTCATTCCATAGATGATAGTATGCATAGTGAATGAGTATAACCTTTGTGGTTAGATATGATCCTGAAGAATGGAACACAATTTAGGATTGGGGAATTCTATAGTCCTCCAGACCAGAATGAAAACACTGACAGGTTGATGCAAGAAGAGATATGCAGGAGAGTGCTGGAGAGCACTATTTTGTTGATGTCCATGATATTGGCAACGTATTCGCATTCGCATTCAGCATCCTATTCGCATGCTCTCCGATTTCGTTCATTTTTCAGAACATGATCTTTGTCGCTTAAAAAAGTAAGGCAAACAACAATTATTCAGTAGGACGAGCAGCTCGATGTCCAGAGGTCAAGAAATGTTATTCAGGTCAAAAACGGGGTACCGCATAAGATTAAAAGTGTTTCACTTAGCTGGATGATTCCAACGTCCGCTGTCCATCAAAGATGCAGTACATCGAATTACGTGACCTTCAACGTCATAATTTGACCTCAGGTCACCAAAGTTGGGTTTACTCATGAGCTATACCTTTTTACGGAGTGCCGAATAAAATTATGGTGACACATTGGATATACCTGATTTTTGCAGGTGATAGTCTACATAGCACGTGCACAGAGATCATCGATCACAATTACCCAAGATGGTCACGGATTCATCACCGTTCGCGGAAAAGTCCAAAAATTGCAAATATACCAAATTCTTGTGTACCCGATAATTTTCGCCAAATTTTACTTCACACCATGAAATAACACCAAGACATTAGGAAAATAAACTGCTTGGCGTTTTTATAATTGTATTTTTTTAAATTCTCCAAGGGTAGGTTAGGCTAGGTAATGTTAGGATATGTTGCACTATATTTTTTTACATTTATTTTTTGTGGAATTTTGCCTAACTCAAAGCACCATTTTTGGCATTCATTTGCTCTGAACCTGAAAACTAAGCATTTGCACAAAAAGTAAGTGGTCCCATCATCTTTTAACAAACTTATAGTCATCTTCGTATATGAAGGTGACATTTCACACTTTGCTTTGGAATACCATGCTTATAAACACTTCCAATAATTCGAAATATTCTAAAGATTTTTGTTTTGTTTAACACCTTATACTGAAAATTTACCACCAAATGTTCCGCAAAAATTACCAATTTCTACTCCTTATCACTGCCTATGAACATCTGGCTTTCTGGCCAATGTGCTGGCCCAATTTCACAATAACTATCGAGCCACGCTGTATGTTAAGCGCTCCCCTCTTGTAGGGGGAAAAACAAAATATTAGACGCGGTAGGGGACGTGCGCGGCCACGCCCCTGGTGGCGCTTCGTTCGCACCTGGCGACGGATGTTCAAACTGTAAGCATGCCATTGAGTCGCATGGTGGCCGCGGCCGCTAGATGCAAAATCTTGAGGATAATTGTCAAAAACAAAGAAAGTATGCTATCTAGAGATTTTGCCCCACCTGTGATGGATACATGCATAATTTCTCTATCAGCTGATACCACTTAGACTCCAGTATAATGGTCGTTAGTATTCGTCAATTTTGTTCTAAGGTTATCATGTCAGAGGATTTCCCTATAGCTTAAGCATGGGGAACGCCGGAAGCATGATGTGATCGCATGTGAAATTGAATATGTTGATCAAAGGATGATAGGAACTAAAAATTCCCCCCTTGGACCCCTTCCGAATTCATCGTTCGCTTCAATGAAGGTATTCCTGGTCAACTGACACTGCCACTATACATCGTCAAATTTGATTAAAGATGAAATAACATCGCAATGATGTATGCGAGGACAATGTCCATTTGTTGCAGATGATAAGGGTGCTGGTGTACGGGACTTTACTTCTTTTTTCTTCTTTTTTCATATGAAACAAACCTTGTCTTAAATGCATTATTTACCGAGCAGCGTCATATAGATAATACTAAAGTCACCACATGCGAAGACAAATGTTTGTCTCCGCCTTCGCCGCGAAGTGT
The DNA here is from genome assembly GCA_034440575.1 of Imbricaverruca yamaguchii. Lineage (NCBI taxonomy): Eukaryota > Metazoa > Arthropoda > Thecostraca > Neoverrucidae > Imbricaverruca > Imbricaverruca yamaguchii. The sequence goes on from JAOTOL010001192.1 coordinate 146,317, forward strand.
GGGTGCAGTCAGCCTGCTTCGAGTCGGATCGAATGATATACAAATTAATGCCAATTATTATAACACTCATATCTGGATACGGTAGGACCTGAACATGATATTACAAAATACCCTAAACCAAGAATGGTTTTTGTTTTCTTTTATCCCCCTTGGATATGCCACTGCCCTCGCCATTTCCACAGTTACTGGATCCACCGGCATCGGCAAGACGAGAAACATTGATTTTTTTTTTGGGGGAGGGGGAGAAGCTTCTATTCATATAGGATATGAGTGCCTGCTATCACAACGGTTGCAAAGGAAAGCAGATGTGCTTCCTCCACTGGAAGCAATTAAGGCTAAGAAAACTGCATTTAGAGTCTTTAAAGAAGCCTCAAATGTCGTAAATCTAAAAGCGTATCGAAAAGCTAGAGACACTGTGAAGCAAAAAACCAGAGCAGCAAAGCGAGCAAAAGAACTGGATTTAGCTAGGAACTGTAGTGGGGACAGCAAACAGTTTTTTAGTTTCTACGAGCTGATTGAAGTTTCTAGCGCAATTGGTCAACTGGAAGTAAATGGGACTATATTGGGTGAGGATACTGAGATGGTTGAAGAGCTGAGCAAGCAGTTTAAATCAGTGTTTACATTGGAAGATGTGACCAATCTGCCGACCGTACACCATAGGTCAATAACATGTGATCGGATAAATGATGTTGATTTCATTGATAGTGATGTTGTTTTCAATCATATCAGGAAAATAAAGCCAAACAAGACAGCAGGACCTGACGAAACTTATGCTAGAGTATTGCGGGAAGCTGAAAAGGAACTGGCATTTCCACTTAGTATAATATTTTGTACATATGTTTCACAAAATGAAATTCCAACCGATTGGAAAAGGGCAAATGTAGTTCCTATTTTCAAGAAAGGAGAACGAGGGAAAGTTGAAAACTATAGGCCAGTAAGTCTCACATCCCTAGTCTGCAAGGTACTCGAATCAATTATCAAGGATAGAATAGTTAGTTATCTGGAAGGTAGCAGATTGATTCAAGATACTCAACATGGGTTTAGAAAAGGACGATCGTGTCTCACAAACCTCTTGGACTTTTTGAACTTCGCCACAGAACAATTTGATCAGAGAAATCAGGTTGATGTAGCATATCTTGACTTTAGTAAGGCCTTTGACAAGGTACCCCATAGACGGTTAATGATACAGCTTCAGTCCCATGGTATTGCAGGTAGCATCTTAAAATGGATAGAGTTGTGGCTTTCAGATAGACAGCAAAGAGTGATGCTAAATGGTACAACGTCATCATGGCAAAATCTTCTTAGTGGAGTCCCCCAGGGGTCAGTACTGAGGCCACTACTGTTCATTATATTTGTAAATAACATTGAAAGTGGCCTAAGCAGTAAAGTTTTGAAATTTGCGGATGATTTGAAGGTCTTTAGGGCAATAACAGGTCAAGATGAGCATATCTCGCTGCAAAAAGACTTAGACGAACTTGTGAAGTGGTCCGAAGAATGGCAAATGAAATTTAATTTTGATAAGCGCAAAATCATGCATGTAGGTAAGCAGCATATGAAGGCTCCATACTTGATGGGTGGCCAAGTGCTATCAGTGACTCAACAGGAGAAGGACTTAGGTGTTATTATAAACACAAAACTGGGGGCATCAGAACAGACCAAGAAAGTCAGGAAGAAGGCACTGAGAATGCTCGGGGAAATAAATCGGAATGTATCATACAGAAGTGAGGAAGTGATCAGGAAGCTTTACTGTGCATACTTCAGGCCACATTTGGAATACTGCATCCAAGCTTGGTCTCCTAGCTATGAAAAAGATTGTTGGCTTTTAGAGAGAGTACAAAAGAGGGCTACAAAAATGGTTAATGGCATAAGCAACCTGGCATATGAGGAAAGATTTAAGAAATTGAATATGTTTTCACTTAGATATAGAAGATACAGATTCACTTAGATATAGATATAGAAGGAGAGGAGATCTCATCGAGGTCTTTAAATTTGTCCATGGTCTGGAGAGTTAGAGTTAGTATGCAATTAGAGGTCATAAATTCAAAATTAAAGTTAACCACAGCAGAACAAAGTTAAGGCAAACTTTCTTCACCAACAGGGTAGTGGAACACTGGAACCAGGTGCCAGAAAACATTGTCAGTAGCAGCACATTGAACATCTTTAAAAACAGCATCGACATTCATTATAAGAATAGAGGGCTTGCTCTTCAGTATTATAGGGAGGGCTGATTGACAGATTTGGCGGGCAACTGATTCAGTGTACAGAGTGCAACCAAGAAGGGCCCTTGTGGCTCAAGGGCCCTAGTTGCACTAATATTTTATGTCTTTATGTCCTATTCCTATTACACTCAATCATTGCACACATACTGGACCTTCGACACCTGTGAAATCACTTCGATATCTCAACGTTCTGACAGCGTACGGCAAGCCACGTCGAATGACACCCACGTAATGCAAATTTAAGCCATAGCGACGAAACGCGAGGTCATCGAAGAACTCAATCAAATTATTGACCTTGACAAGTTCCAGTTTGAAATGTTACTCGGGTGCCTACCACTGTTTTTTGCCTGATACCAAATTTGGATAGGTTTGAGCGAAAACGAGAGAAAACTGCGCGGACCGTATGATCAGCTTGGCCTTTCCCCTTGAAAAAAAACATTCGATCGCTTGGCGTTCTGATACCGCATAATGAGCCACATCGAATGACACCAATTTGGATGGTTCAGCACAGGCTATTGCTGGTGATCCCAGATTTGGGTGAAAAAGAAAAAAAAAATGGGAGGCAACCGAAGAAATCGGCTTGCGTTGGATCTTGACAGTTAAGGTCGTAATGTGAGACCTACGTAGTTGCTTGAATCGTCTTTAGTACCAGCAGAAGCATTTGTGGTAATTGATTCGAACGATCATACACCTGTCGCTCAATGCCGATGCCAATACAAATACGTCTCTGGCGTACGCGTCGCTGACTACGAATACGAATACGACGTACACTTGACGTACTTGCTTAAGGCTGCCCATGACACTCCTCCATGGTCTTGAAGATACCAAAGGACACCCAGAGTCACGTTTGTTCAAGATATATCAATATATGCACAGCGGATTGCAGCCTAAGACTGTAATAAAGCCTTGCGATAATGCAAATGTGTTGCCTGACAAAGCACACTTTTCCACCGAAGCGAAAAAAAGATAACCAAAGTTCGTGCTAATCAAGAATGGTCTGGAAGCAGAAATTTCTAACGTTTGCTGATTTACCATTCGGAGATTTGGTGACAACAGATAGCTTGTGAAGTCCGGTGATTGGCTTGATCGGTTTCTAATATTTTGTTGTGTGATTCTCTCGCATACATTATTTCACTATACATAATTAAGCATAATTTTTCGGCGACTTTGAGGTGACCGGCCCTCAGGTAGCTGAGGTTTGGAGGAGGGGACACAAAATAAATAGGAAAATAGCCACTTTTCAGAAATTGCAGTGGGATATGTCTCCCCAGCCCCCCCCCCCCCCAGTCGTTACATCCATGCCTGCGTCTACATTCCTTGTATGCAGGTGTGTCGGTCTGAGAGTGTAGACGTACATGTCTTCAGGAGTCCACATGCACGGACAAAATTGATGGGGACAAATCGTCATTTTTCAGAAATTGGAGGGGGCATGTCCCCCAGTGTTTACACTCATGTTCATGGAGTATGGTACTGAAGAAATAGACAATCAAAGCAAGATTTTGCCGTGTACTTGGACTTTAGCAAAGCTTTTAATAAAGTTCAGCATGAAAGGCTAATTCACCATCTACAGCACCATGGGATTATTTAAAAAGTTGTAGGTTGGATTGAATCATGGTTGACGGGAAGGAAATTAATGTTGTTAAAGAGCTGTAAATATAATTGGAAGGACGTTCTGAGTGGAGTACCACAGGGCTCTGTTCGCCACTACTCTTTATCATCTTTGTGAATAACATTGAGATAGGGCTGAAGAAGAGTGTTTAAATTTTCCAATAATATTTAACTAGACTTGGAGGACCCAAAAAGTGAGCTGATCAATGGCAGATGTTTTTTAGCTACACTGAAAACAAATGAGCACATTGAGAGCGTGTCAAGGATGAAAGCATAGCAGTGTTGTGTCATCAGCACATCCACACTGTGCTTTCCATCGTGTTTTCATTTTCGGGTCGTAATAACAGACCTGGTTGTGCTTTCGGACACAGCAGGTACAAATTGCAAGATGGCAGCACATTGGCAGCCAATAGCAGCACAGCATGACTGAGCTCACAATAGTCGTGACGTCATAAACACGTAATTCCTGTGCTTATTGTGGGCTCATGTGCACTAAGGTTGGAATATTTGTGTTACGGAACGCTATTTTCATGAGTTCCGAACCGGTGCAATATTGCTATCTTCAGTTGTGCGGGATCATCTGGTGTTGTGCTAACTTCGGGGCGAAAGACGATCACTCAGCGCTCCTAGAACGTAAAGACATAAAGACATAAAAGATTAGTGCAACTATGAGCCACAAGGGCCCTTCTTGGTTGCACTGTGTACACTCAACCAGTTACCCACCAAATCCGTCGATCAGCCCTCCCTGTAATACTGAAAAGCAAGCCCTCTATTCTTATAATGATGTCTATGCTGTTTTTAAAGACGTTCAATGTGCTGTTACTTACAATGGTTTCTAGCAGCTGGTTCCAGTGTTCTACTAACCTGTCGGTGAAGAAAAACTGTCTTAACCTTGTTCTGATGTGGTTAACCTCAATTTTGAATTGATGACCTCTAATTGCATCATTTCTGTTAAATTCCAACAATTCCCCAAGATATACCCTGTCTAGTCCATGGACAAATTTAAAGACTTCGATGATATCTCCTCTCAGCCTTCTATATCTAAGTGAAAGCATATTAAATTTCTTCGGACTTTCCTCATATACCAGGTTGCTTATACTATTAACCTTTTTTGTAGCCCTCTTTTGTACTCTCCCTAAAAGCCAACAATCTTTTTTATAGCTAGGAGACCAAGTTTGGATGCAGTATTCCAAATTTGGCCTGACGTATGCACAGTAAAGCTTCCTGATCACTTCCTCACTTCTGTATGATACATTCCTATTTATTGCCCCGAACATTCTCAATGCCTTCTTCCTGGCTTCCTTGGTCTGTTCTTATGCCCCCAGTTTTGTGTTTAGAATAACACCTAAATCCTTCTCCTGTTGAGTCACTGATAGCACTTGGCCACCCATCAAGTATGGAACCTTCATATGCTGCTTACCTACATGCATGATTTTGCACTTACCAAAGTTAAATTTCATTTGCCATTCTTCGGACCACTTCACAAGTTCGTCTAAGTCTTTTTGCAGCGAGATATGCTAATCTTGACCTGTTATTGCCCTGAAGACCTTCAAATCATCCGCAAATTTCAAAACTTTACTGCTTAGGCCACTTTCAATGTTATTTACAAATATAATGAACAATAGTGGCCCCAGTACTGACCCCTGGGGGACTCCACTAAGAACATTTTGCCATGATGACTTTGTACCATTTAGCATCACTCTTTGCTGTTTATCTGAAAGCCACAACTCTATCCATTTTAAGATGCTACCTGCAATACCATGGGACTGAAGCTGTATCATTAACCGTTTATGGGGTACCTTGACAAAGGCCTTACTGAAGTCAAGATATGCTACATCAACCTGATTTCCTTGATCAAATTGTTCTGTGGCGAAGTTCAAAAAGTCCAAGAGGTTTGTGAGACACGATCGTCCTTTTCTAAACCCATGGTGAGTATCTTTAATCAATTTGTTTCCTTCCAGATAACTAACTATTCTATCCTTGATAATTGATTCGAGTACCTTGCAGACTAGGGATGTGAGACTTACTGGCCTGTAGTTTTCAATTTTCCCTCTTTCTCCTTTCTTGAAAATAGGAACTACATTTACCCTTTTCCAATCGGTTGGAATTTAATTTTGTGAAACATATGTACAAAATATTATACTAAGTGGAAATGCCAGTTCCTTTTCAGCTTCCCGCAATACTCTAGCATAAATTTCGTCAGGTCCTGCTGTCTTGTTTGACTTTATTTTCCTGATATGATTGAAAACAACATCATTATCAATGAAATCAACATCATTTATCCGATCACATGTCACTGTCACTGATCAGCTCGTAGAAACTAAAAAAAACTGTTTGCTGTCCCCACTACAGTTCCTAGCTAAATCCAGTTCTTTTGCTCGCTTTGTTGCTCTGGTTTTTTGCTTCACAGTGTCCCTAGCCTTTCGATACGCCTCTAGATTTACGATATTTGAAGTTTCCTTAAGCACTCTAAATGCAGCTTTCTTAGCCTTAATTGCTTTTATCAAGTCTGGTGTAAGCCATGCTGGCTTTCCTATCCTTCTTTTGCGTGTTTGCTTTTGGGACCACATGTCTAATCTGAATTTCCTTCAAGTAAGATTTGAACTTTTCCCACATTACACGGGGATTTAAATTTGAGAATTCTTCTTCCCATCTTATGGCACTTAAAGCCGCTCTCATGCAGTCAAAATCTGCTCTGTTGAAATGTGGAACCTTTACCAAATTATCCTTAATAATTTCCACTACATGTGCCTTGAATCCAACTATGTTATGGTCACTTCTTCCCAGAGTTTCTCCTACAGTCAAGTCTTGAACAAAGTCACTTAAATCCGAGAATACAAGGTCCGAGAATGAGCCATGCCTGGTAGGTTCCGTTACAAATTGGTGTAAGAACAGGTCCTCTTCGAGGAATTTCCTAAACATTTTGCATGACGGGGAGCCAACACCAACATTTTCATATCCTTTGAGATTAAAATCACCAAGAAAAGGCACTTCCTTCGAATGTTTCTACTGATTTCCTCACAAATCACCTTATCAAGCTCCAGTTGCTGAGAATGTGGCAGGGTTCCTGATCGGTAGAAAGCTCCTATCCTCAGTGTATTGCTGTTGCCTTTTCCCACAGCGACATCAAGCTAAATGGACTGAACAGACACATTTTTATCCCCATCTGCTACTTTTTGAGAACTGAATAAGCTATTCACATAGAGCATTATACCACCCCTTTCACTGCTATTGGACCCCTATTGCATGAAAACATATTTATCCATGGATCGTGAACAAGAAATGGCTGAAGCTATGGCAAGGTGCCCACTTTGGTAACTTTTCAGTTTTATTTATATAATTAGGTACCTATGTAGGCAGGAATGTTGATTCTTATTTTTTAAAATAGTGGGCGGAGGAACAATGCATGAAGCGAATGGTCCGACCGATATGGTTAGACGACAATCTCCATGGGGCTCAATATTACAGACTGAAATCATCTGGGACCAAAGCCCGCATTGAGGGGGCACTTTCTCCTTCAGAAATATAGAAACAAGACCCATGAACATAGGCAAAGGTTGGTGTGGTGGAACGTCTGAATTTAATGGCAAGGGATGCCACCAATGAAGTTTTATATATATTTCTTGGGCAACACCATGTGGGCAATGCTAAATTTTCTAAATTTGTTACAAGGCACACTGCCTACAGCCATAGGTACCCACACATCAATGTAGGTAATTTCAGTTTCTTTCAGATATTGGGAAGGGGAATGACTAACAAGTGATTGGTGTTGTCATTAACCACCTTAGCATATGTGGTGGGGAAAGAGTATCTATATCCAAGTATCCAAATATGTTTTCTTTCTGAAACACCTTCCTTTGCACATCTCCCACATCATGCTTGGTGTGTAAATAACAAAAATATAGTGGTATTTGTGAACAATCCAAGGCTCCAGAACACCAGGTTGAATGATCCGCTTCCAAAAAAGGGAGACGCTTGAGAGCACCATAAATTGTTTAAACTTGAGCCAACCAATCAGCGTTTGACGACCTTTGCCGATCGTGGCAATAGTAAAGGCAGTAGGACAAATCTTGTCAAAGGTATTATCCATATAATATTCTTTTTTCATGCTAATTTTCTACAACTGCATTCTTGCTACTTTAATCTTGATCTTTAATGCTACTTTATCACAATGTCACCACTGGTAGGGGAAAAACTGGTATTTGTGTGGATATCGCTGTTTATGCCACACTAAAGACAAAATATGTTTGTTTAGACTGACGGAGGTCATCAGACGCTGATTGGTCGGCTCAAGTGCCTCCATTTTTATTGGACTACAATGCTGGAGCGCACCCCCTGAAATCAACCTTTCTTCAACCTGAAATCACCCCCCAATCAACCTTTATTTTCTGGAAAACCAAATTTCTGACCATGCAGCGGTATATATTCCTTGTGCACAGATCAGCCAAAGTCTGTTGGAGCTGTTCTCAGGCTCTTGAAAGCAGCCAGCTGAAGAAAAGAAATGACCTTATTTTTTTTTCAATTACACAAACATTTTTACAGGATGCTAATAACTTGTGCGACAACAGCTGCAGTGAAGTTCGGTGACATTTTATTCAACAGATTCAACTGTGTTATGCAAGGTGTGCTGGGGTTAAGTTTCTTACAATCTAAAGAATTTGGATAATAGTTTAAGGTTTCAATTTTATTCGCAGTTTTTGTTTATTACGTGGTTGGTTAGATTGTGTAGTTTCATTTTCCTCAATTATTTTGCATGCTATGCTGCCCAACTTAAAGCCTCTTTTTGGTGTTGTTTTGCCTTCGAACTGAAAACAAAATATTTTCCTGCCTAAAAAAATTGCCCACCCTATTTTTGAATACATTCAATGAGGAAATCCCACACATCAGCAGGCAGTCCATTTCACTGATCAACAATCCTTTAACTGAAGACCTATTGTCGCTTAACTGCAGGGTTAAATTAATGTTTTTTTTTTGTAAGGTGTGAGATGTTGAAACTAGCCCAGTAGGATGTAAAAATTTTCCCATGGAATTAGTGTCATTTAAAATGCTTTTGATGTCTTTTCAGACTCCGATTTGAGTCTGTGGTGTAGGTATCACTTATGACTGCACCTATATCAATTGTTTTGAGATTCATAATTTAAGAAGAGATTCGGGGTAGGAGAATAATAACTATGCTATAAACTGGCATTGAATGTCATATATTATTGGTAATCCTTTATCTGAAATTGCATTGCAAGATGTATGGAAAATGTTTGCGCCACCACTCCTTATCAATAGCCTGGCACATGTTACTTATAAATAAGATGCTGTTAGAATGGGTACAAGAATACTTCATAAGGGTGCAACAAGGAGCAGGATGTCAATACTTCTTGAAGACGGATGTCTATTGAGTATTCAGAAAGTGGTATATTCCACCCTATTTCACTAATAATTTATCACCCCTTAACTGTCACTTAGAGCCGACAAAAAATGGGGGCTAGAAGATGTCGGTGGAAAAACATATTGCGTTCCTCGTCAGAGGGTTTCGCTGATGGAATCCTAAGCATACTAGTAGAAAATGGTAAGCACTGATTTATGCAAGCAAAATTGTACACCATATGTAATGTCTGTTGTCCATGCTTCCCGGGTGTCTGCAATCTGATCTTGGGAAGTGCATAGTGCGTTCAAATATATAGCTTAGACAAGTGGAGAAGCATGGCCTGAATGTTGTATGCAGTTGCAGTAGCATTGCATTAAGTTGGATCACACACTTAATGAAACGTATTGAGTGACCCGTTCACTTAACAACGATGACCAACGTTTTGTTATCTCCAGTCGAATATTTGGAAGCACAATGTGTATTTCCACCAAAACAATTACTCGTCAGAGTCCTAGTCGTGTGTCACCGAGAAATAGCTCCAGAGACGCGTGGAGCCGAACTCGTCAGTAAAATGGAAGGCGTCAAATCGGTATCCGAATCTTACAACTCTTTAACATGGTAACTTGCAGTCGATGTATAACAGGTAGTCCAAATTTCGACCCACTGGTACGTGCCGTTGTTTCATTATCCCGAGAACACCTCTTGACTGTCGTTCAACCAAATGGCTCCTTGCCGAATAATAACCATGTTTACAGGAGGAAATTAGTTTAGCCAGCCCCACGAAAGCAAATGATAACAGATTACGATCAATGCATTCCTTTTCCAGACCGTGGCCCTCGTATCCTAACCGTACCTGGTATCCTGACCGTGGTAAGATCCATATGCTTATTAAACATGGACCATTAAAACCGATCCTACAAACAGCAAAAGGTGTGCTCAAAGCCACGCACTCATGTGCCATCGAGTATTATGACAAAGAATACGAACTTTTCGTTCGCATCAGTGACGGTGACGACATACGTCCCCATGTAAGAGTGAGGCTGGTTGATATTGATACCATGATCTCCACTCCACACTACTCGAACTCGGAAACGAAGTCTGAAGAAGCCGTGACGTAAGTCGTGCTGAAGGATGCATGTATCGCTTGCACTTACTCAGTAGCCGTTTGCTTGTAGTTTATTTTCTTCTGTGACTTATAGGTAATTAGCTTACTGCTGCCTGGAGCATGTGCTGCTTATCTAGTCTTGCATGGTCGCTACAAGTGTACTCGGTTGCACCCGATTTGATGAATTATGTACACTTTCAAATCTTAAGAACGCTTTCCCCATGGTAACGCTGTCATTTGTGTTAGAATGTTTCGTGGTGAGGAATTACGCGATGTATTTTTTATCGAATATATGCACTTCCAGTTCTGACCTAGCAAAGCCTTCCGGTTTTCGCTTAGCGATCTCGAGTTCAGTTTTGACATGGATATCAAAAACTAAGCCCCAGACAGTTTTTATATATGCACCTTTGCGCATTTCATGCCATATATTGTCAAATACAGAAAACCATCATGTTTTGAATTGTATATGTTTCAAATGGTTCAGGGTGAGGGACGCTTACGTCCTCGGTCTTTAGGTAACTAATACGAAAATATTCGTGGAAAGCACACGTCTGTCTGTCCTTTGTAATAAGTGAAACTTTTATTAGCAGACACTATCTTGAATATCTCGATAAAACGCGCTCTGGTGGTGAGTACGATTGGGTTAAATTTCCCGGCTCTCCCGCTCTATATTTACCGCTTTTCACGGACATTGCCGAATGTGTTATGGAGTTGGTAAGTCTCCTGAATTGATGACCTCGGGGGGGGGGTCTCATGTACCTCAGGTCATTCAGTGGCGAATGAGGAAAAGTAGCGACTCGCTACTTTTCCTCGGAGAAGAGAAGCGGAAATTACGAATTTATTTTCTTCATCTGAACTTAAAGTTATTGTTAGCTGCATTCTGAGAATATGCACCTTCCAATTTCTCTTACTTTAGAGTGTGTCGCTGAATGTAATCTGAAAAAAAGGACGTGATGGGTCTCCAACAGCCCATAGAGTACGGGCCATTCGAGTTTTCAAAAAGCATGAAACACCCATCGGCGTTAAGTATTGCAGATGTGCGGAACTTACTTTCGTCAAATTTACGGCAGTCTTTAAAAGTTCAAGAACAGGGATGTTTCACCTCTGCCGTGTTTTAAGGTGTTCCGTATTATAATGCCATGCAGTCCTTAAACATCATAGCCCGTGTTGTTTTTTGTTTGGTTCCATGACTTAATTTTATCCTATTTTCTATTTTCATTTTGCCGACATTTCCAGCCACGAAGCTGCGAGTCCCGCCCACGGCTACCGGCTCTGCTGCGGCCACCGTACAGTCGTCTGGCACATACTCACCCGGGACGTCAGGTGCAGAAGTTTCGCAACAGATGCATACAACGGTTGTGAGGCTTACGCTCGAATACTTGGGAAAAGGTAGCATGTTGTTAACAAACTAATGGCTCCAATAGATACGCAATGCATCGTGAACTCACGTATGCGTCTATTTAGTGTCGAGTTTTGGCAATAATACACTAAGTTGAAGAAAAGCCAGGATCTTTGATGCGCTTTGTGACATTTGGTCGTGTGGCCTGCTCTTCTTAGAAGCCGTACGCTCATCACACTATTTTTGTTGTATTATTTAATGGCATCCATACCACATGCATGTTATTTATGATAGCTTTAGCAAGTAACCGATGACATGTTTTGTGATGGGCCTAAGATGGCGTTCGATGAGAGCTCTGAACTGAGATTTACCTTCTATGGCTGCAACCTGACGTTGTATCGTCCCATATATGGTGTGAAACGACGCACAGTTCAATTTTTTAAATAAAGTTTTGCTTCGCCGTTAGTGATCGCCCCACACTGCGGGAGTTAAGGTGTCCTTCGCTTTCAATTCTTCAATAAATCGGTTTTATGTATGTATTGTGGCTAACACAAGTACCAATTGTTCGCAGTCTAAAAAAATGTTTCGTATAACATAACTATTTCATACCTTCATTGTCTATGCTTTGCCAATCCTTCATGGATATGTTAGTAATGCCATGAAGCACAATGTGACCCTTATGGTTCGATAGATGTGAAAGTCATTTGTGATAAACTGAGCACGAGCCGAAATGATACTCCTACAATACAATAAGTTACGTCGTTTCTGCAGTACGCCATATCGCCTGAACATCACCGAGCTGGACACCGACCTACACACTCGGGTCTGACACAGCTGACCTACACACTCGGGTCTGACACAGGTGACCTACACACTCGGGTCTGACACAGGTGACCTACACACTCGGGTCTGACACAGGTGACCTACACACTCGGGTCTCTTCAGGAGAGGCGTTGAACAAGGCCAGCCGATGCAAGCTTATCGATGCCATCTATAATGACCATATCTCCTTAGGGAAAGGAAGGTGAGGAACGGAACATGATTGTTTACTTAATTACGGGATAGTTGTGCGTCAGCACTAATTTCAGAAAAAAGACGCTTATTGCTACTCTTCGTCCGCGACCAATCGGCGTGAGAGATTGGCGACAATATATGACTCAACGGCCGACGTGTCGTAAAGCCGATAACCAACCAGCGGTTACTAGTATTGCAGGGATGGTGATAATCAGGATCAAAGCACTAAGGGGAGAAAAATGGATCAGGTACTAAGGAGTTAGTGGACGTCTAACCAAGCGGGATACTGTAGTCATCAAGGCGAAACGTTCGCCTACTGGGGTTGGTGCAATGCTCAGGAGAAGGAGAGGAAGGGTAGGACCGGTGGAACAGAAAATAGGGAAATATCATGTCGATGAGATATCCTTTATTAACTCGTTTACTTAATTAGTTCGACGCTGCTGTAAGAAAGCTGGCCGTGGTCAGTGCAGTGTGTTTGGTGCGCAGGGACGACATGGTTTCCGATGGTCATTGAAGCTTTTGGCCTCGACCGCCATAATCATATTACACCCAGGACGATAGTTCCTAAAGATGTGTGGTATTAAGGTGTGCAAAAATAAGGACGAAATTCCTCAGCCTTCCAGATTTATGGATGAAGCAATTTAATTTTGTTTCTCTCCCATTTACACCAGGTTGGAAATGCAACCAACAAGAGTGAAAAATTATAGAAAAACTGCGACGTGAAGGTCGAAAATTATCTTCCGCTGGGCGTCGTGCACCTAAATAAGAGAATTTGGGGAAGTTGGGAACATCTGTTGTATGTGGTGCATGTGCATGTTGCTCCTCACTTTAATTCTTTTACACATCGGATGACATCGCCTGGTGTATCCTCAGGTACATAAAGAACATCGACGAGGTAGTCGGCGATATTGCGGACCAGTTCCCCGGTATGGGAAAGGGACTCAGGACAATTGAGCGCATAGTAAGTATACTATTATGGGTAGTTTTTTAACATCCCAGCAGGTCGAAGGTCCAAGAAGATTGCTTACTAGCATTTTACTACCAAATATGTCATACAGCGGAAGGCGTACATGTTCTCGAAGGATATCATTCGCATTTTTTTCTTTACACAACAAAAATAGTTTGTGTAGTTTAGTTTAATTTGTTGTTAAATTGACATTTAGTGACAATCAGTGCAGAAAAGTTCATGTCAATCGCAATATTTTGTCATGAGCGAAGCTGTCATTGTGTTTATTTCCTGTCGGCACATTTCGTTTGGAAGCACCACGGTGTCTCCTCTCCCTTCTCTAGTGTCGCCTTGTGCTGAGAGTGGTGACGAAATGAAGGAAGCATGTGCGGTGGAAGTACGAGGAATTTCATAAGGCTCGTAAATAGTGCCATATTGTAAGTGATAAACTCCAGCCAACGAAGATACTCAAACTTTGCGTGTAAACCAGCTCATAGTAATGGATTCCCCGCGGTGCCTGACATTCCTGCCAGGGTGAAAGTCAGACTACGCCATATGACCTCGGCTGTTGAATGTGTCTTAAAGCCACAACCAACCAAGCTGCTTGTAAAGCTTGTTTCTACCTTACCTGGAATACGATTTAGGCCTGTTCAATGCGATCGCCGGTATTACCATGGCTGTTTTTTTAAAAGCCAGTATCGTTTAAAAGAGTATTACAACTTGCTATTTCTTATGCTTCAACTATTGCATGTCACATGTCTTAAATTAGTTGTTCCTGATCATAGTTGTGAAAAATTGAGTTCGTGTTCGCTTAAGAATAGGCGAGACTAAATAACGTTATGTCGCTGGCGAATGTGGCTCCCACTGGCGAAAAAATACGCCACTCGCTCTCGCTTGTTATGTGGTCTTGATATACTACGCTGCCCAGAAAGATCCGCCCTTTTGTCTGTCTGTGACCCATGTCTTTCTATCTTGCCTCGGTTGTGACGAGAAGCGTAGACGTCGATTTGGGCGTATGCAATCCCTGTCACACTGTGACGTTCCATACGCCGACTCCAGATGGTCCAATCTGAGCGACTTCTATTACCTCCAAAGTATCCTTTTCCATATGTGCATACTGAGCTGAATAGATTGAGTGGTGTTATAACGTAGCTTATTTGCTATTTGTTGTGATTACTTTGCTATTATGAATGTTATGTTTGTACATGCAACGTGTTCATGACTAGTATTTCTATCGGCGCTATGCGGGGTTGAATTTGTGCTTTGTAATTCTGGATGTAGAAGAGACAATTCTTGAGTAACCGAAGGCTGAAAGAATATTTGTACTCCAATATGACATTGTAATATCAATTTGCCCTTAACAGTGAACATTTAACACTATCACAGAGCAGTTCATGGTAAAACAGCAGGGCTTGGTTTCCAAATGCGAAAAACGAGATGATAATTTCCCGGATGTTCTGGGTGCCAAAAATCAAGAAACGGTCTCCTTCTCCAACCCTGGCTGACGAATGAAGTTGATGCGCCCTGAAGCACAGATAACTAGCTAATGTTGTGCATTTTATGTTCTTATATGCTTAAACGTTTTTAAATGGCTGCGTCCATTTGGAAAAAAGTTCAGATCTTGGACCAGCCTTAGTCATGGTTGTGCGATAGTAAACCCAAGTTTCAGTGTCCACTGTTAACTTATGTGCGAAATATCTCTCTCATTCATAGAAGCTGATTAAGGACTCACTCATCAACAAGTGTCGCAACAAGCACCGTCGCTGTTGCAGTCCAGAAGTAATCTAAAAAAACTTTCTGGCTGCCGAACCACGCACCAACTAAGACCACCGAGGACGTCGTCTGCACGCAACGCCATGTTGCCGTCATGAAGGGCAACATTACGGCCGAAGAGGTCACTCGTGCTTGAAACTTATGTTGAATGATGTTGCATTAATGAAAGATCTTGTAACGGCCTTATACACGTCCAGCGGAAAGGCCACAGTTTCCTTCCGCAAAGTTGTAACCCCCGTGCATTCAAAACTCTTCATCCTGCCGTCCTTTCATACAAACAGCACGTCGACCATCGACACATCAACAGTGTCTCCATCACATAACCCATCCGATGTATTTGTATGAATTGCTACGTTGCAATTAGTTATGCTAGATGGCTCTGTGTTTCATGATCGAATTATGCATGAGGATAGCATTACACTTTGTATTTAGCAGGAGGTGAAGACGTACACATGTGTATGTCTCGGATTTAGTTTGACCATGGATACGTGACCATTTTACGCATTCCATTACTTGCAGCTGGTCTGCTCTATGGACGCCACTCTGAGCGACCGGCGCAGTATAGTCATGGGAGGCAGCATGGAAAAACTGATGAGCTGCTATCCACGGCTCTTCGACGAGCATGAGGTAGGTAGCTGAAGATTGATAGTGTTTGTATTACATTCATTAACTTATCAAATCATTTCAGTATTGGTTGACATGGGATGACCCAATATGTGACCTCCATTCGTCTTACATATGTCATCGTTTTGCTTGACATGATAGCCTTCATTTCGATGTCTGTATTGATTCTCGAGTTAGATAGGGGTGGGCGCCGCTAACACGGTATACGATGTATGATAGGGATGGACACGATGCCGTTAATCCCCCACCTTTCGGATGGGATAAAAGTGACTTAAGGTAGTCTGGATGCCCTGAAGCACCAATCCATCACCACCACCACGAGTGCCACCCATCTTTCAGCGTAGTCGTACGTTGTTTATCTTTATACATGATGTACGCTTCCTTGCAATATATGCACCTGGTTAGCACAAATAATTATGATACCCTGGCTACGTTGGACTATTTCATAATACATACTATGTATAGCCTCATTGTAAATATAATATGATTCCGTCGGGATCCACCCACCATAAATCTGAATAAGTAACCGACTAGAACAATACGTGGAAGGGAAAATTTGTACCCGCTCGTCAGAACTAGCGGTAGGTAAACCTCGGGTTAGCTCTCTTCAGCGCAGAAACGTCGATGTCATCCTCATGACTTGTCAAAAATGAAGCGATAATAATTTATGTAGTGAGGCCTTTTGCACGAATTAGTCAATAAGAAACGAGATGGTTGTGGGACATGGAGATGCGACGTCATAAGAATGACCGCATTCGGTCTGATTTCAACAAATTGGCGTTGTTTGCTACTTGCTGCGCAATAATGATGCAAATAGGCAATGTTGGATATTTTGCACTGATTTGCGATTAAACAGGCATGCTCATTGACAGGTCAATGGTGCCTCAAGTTCATAACCAAGGTTGATATAGGGTGGCCTCGGATGGCCTTATCTTGTGTTTGAGCATTCTATGGTCGTTTTAGTCCTTGGATATGATTTCAATGTGTAGTTTCGTACCAGGAATGTAGAGCTTACAAAATTTTGGGCATCTCTAACATTTAAAGTGCGAGTTTACATGCTTAACCTAGGCGGCCACTTTGTCCAGGAGTCTTAAGCGAAATGTACATGTCACAATATTGAAAATATATGAAGGCATACTGTATTAGCCATTCGATGTGAATACTTATAGTAATTTGTAAATCGTCGATGAATTTGATAGTTTTTAAATTTGTTCTGCACACATTTCACCTTTGGCCTGGTATGCAATATCAATCACGAAGCAATTCGATTGAAACTTTGCATACTTATGAGGAATTCATGGCTAAATAAGGTGCATTATTATCCTTGGAACTTAAAGCGCGACTTCACCACGGTTCTTATCATAGACAATTAGCGTTGGTATGGATTTGACACTTGGGGTTCGCTCTAGGCGCCTCTATCAACGGTTATCAGAGAAGGTTTCATCCTTTAGCTCTGGGCTTATGTTCACTGAAATATTGGAGGAACTTCCAAGGGAGTTAGACGGATCCGTGCTGGAGAAGTTTAGCGCCAGAGGGCGTAGATACACTAGATGCTTCTAACCCCAGATGGATCGTGCGGGGATTTGTATGGCGCCAAATTTGGCTCAAATGACTCCAAGGTCCCATTTCTCGCTGCCAAGTTAGTGTGCAAGATCTCAAAGAGACCACATTTCTTGCATGAAAAGGGCTAAAAAATTGAAAAAATTAAAACAAAATTATAATATTACTCCTTTTTGCTCCAAAAGGGCGACCGCTCCATCTGTCCCTCCCCTGGATTAAGCCTTGTCTACTGATGCATTCAAGGGTTACGATCGTTTGCATACACCATAGCTGAGGAAGGTTATTTACTAATTCGCTGTGGGACGTTGAATATGACCATGCTCCAGTGCTCAGGTGCAAAGCAAGGGTGCGTAATATTACTTGATCTTTCTCAGATGTGGAACGAGCTGGCTCGGATAAGGGGCCAAGGTGGAAGCGGTGCACAAGAAAAGAACGCGGCGACAGACGCTTTGCAAAAATTGAAAGCAGAATTTCAAGCGGGGGTTGGCTGCGATGCAGTTATGTAATTTGTGGGCCTACGTCATATCTGTTGGTCATTTTGTGCATGGCAATGTTCGTAAAAACTCACATAGATATGGGATGTGACGGCGTCGTGAAGATAGTTTCGTTAAAAAGCGTACACACTGAAACTCATGAAAGCAATGTAATTTTGTAAAGTCAAACCACGGATATGATTTCATAGCGATTGCGTATTCCAAATACCTACATCAGCGGCCCAGTCAGACAGCATGATGGAGTGGGGCTTAGAGGTTCCAGGGAATCGAGGTTCTAGGGAATCTTAATCCGCACACTTCAGCAGATTTTCACACCCCATGCACCCCATACGCCCGTAATGGGTGCAATCGATTTGTTATCGGTGACCAAACCACAACCGAAAAAAAAGATATTGAGTTGAATTTTGGGGCCCATGCAAACGGCAGGGTGTTGTATCACACACACATACCCAGATTCTTCTTGTAAAAAAAGCATTTCCTTCTTTGTGGGAAATATACACAAGATACCTGAAACGCTAAACTATGAGTCTTGCCTCGTGATGTGGTTTTTTTCGAACCTACAAGTTCATTCCGAGAGCCGTGACTTGACTTTGCCCAATTTTGTATTCTGGTATGATATCGTCTCGTAATTTATGTTGAACGATGCGTGTTCAACTCTGCGAAGATATGCAAGTTTTCGGCGCGTTTGCGCGCGGTTTTTTTTTGCTGTCGTCCACAAAATAAGTCCATAAGTGGGTCAAAATAAATTCCTCGCCAAAGTGTGAAGGGTAAGCATTGCAAGTCCTCATTTCAATCTGAATACACTTCTCTGTAGATATTCAAACTATTGCATATATATCCGGCTTTTGACATGCACGTGAGACAACCGTCAATGACAACATAAAGGTGGTGTCTTATGACATGGTTAGCAAAGAGGGTGGTACAGCTGAACAAAAATTAAAAGTTAATTGTATCGGCAACATCTAATTCCTCGGCCCAAAGGCTCTTTCTAACGGCCCGAGGTCTTTTGCAGCAACTAAGACCCCGCTCCGTCGTTTCAGGATCTTCCTTTGACGACCTGGGGCCCTTCCCTACCAACCGGAGGAAGCGTTTTCAAACGCTTTGACATTGCCCATCAGGTCACCAGCCTTTTCTCGCCCTGGGTTCTGCCGACAGTCCATGGGGCCTTCATATTTGACTGGGCCCTCTCCGTCAGCCTGGGAGCCATTCCAACTATCTGTGGGCACATCCGTTGATCTAGAACCCTTTAACACGCGCCCTGGAGGGGAGCGAAATCCGCCCACCCCTCCGGTTTTTCGTAGATAATTCCAGATTTTACCGGCCGACATACGCCATTGTTTGTGTACCTGCTAATAAATGACCGGCGCGTTGTTTAAAGTAAGAAAAAGGAAGATCTACCAAAAATGTGTCTGGTTAGGGGTCGCTAAAGCAAAAAAAATTATCAGCGCCAGAGCACAAATATCGGCGCTGATGCGCTTTCCGTATATTAGCAAAAAGGAAGTGTTTTTGACAAAACTAGCGACTTGTTTGATGTACATTGTCATGCTACATTGTTTCAAACTCATGTCAAGTCACCGAGGTCAAGTCAGGTCAAGTCCATGACAGGCTAATGGAACCAAACATGGTCAACTGGAATCTGTCATAAATGCAAATGACTGTCATGCGATTGATGTCCCTTTGCATGTTACTCCCTACACATCCCGAAATATACTGTTTGTCATTGTGTGCCTAAGCGTTTCCATACTTTATTCATGTATTTCATTCCTTTCTTTGCGAAGCCGACTGTGCCGAGCCAACCAACGGAGCGGTCGGGTTGGGAGCCCGGTTCCGGTAACTGGAGCAGGTAATGACCTGATAAAGTGCTGCTATATAGGTGACCTGAGGTCAAATCCCGGATCTGACATCTGTATTGCATTATTAGTAATGTCAAAAGCATCATTATTGCCAATTTTGGAGCATTTAAACACAATCACAGTGATCCATAACAATGACAAGCCAACCCATGCAAAACCAGAACATTTTGTTATTTTGACCTCATTTGACCTTGAAGATATTGACCTAAGGTCATGAACTTTGCACACAATAGAGGTCACTATGGTGCCTATCCGCTCTGCGAATTTCGTTGCTCTAGCCTTCATGGGAGCTGAGATCTTAGGGAGGGCGGAATCCACCCCCCCTCCAGTGCGCGTTATTTTCAGAGGCCCTCCAGGGCGCGTGTTAAGTTTAGCCAAACCAAAGACCCGCAACATCTTCCTGATGGCACTCTTCATCCGCCCGGGACCCTGCCCGTGAGTTCTGGCTCCTTTCGTCAATTCAGAGGTCTTACACGTCGTCCCGGTAGGTCATTACAGGCCACCTGAAGGGCCTCTGATCATCCAGGTGGAGGCGGCTGTCCTTCCATCCCCTCCTCCCCCCACACCATTGGCTATGCTACTGCCTGGCATAAAAACCGAATACCCACATGGCGTGATGCTTTCAGTAAGACTTCGGCTAAAACACGTCAATCCAGTATACCAGGATCCATGAGCCATATGGTCACGCGGACAAATATGTTAGCTTACTATCTCGTAAATCGATGTTTTCGATGCTTGTTTCCCGTCGTAATATCAGGAACAATGAGCTCTTTCATGTCCGGAATAAAGGCAATCATGGCAATCATGTCAGGATAACCACGACATGCGCATCAATTGAAAGTCGATGCATTCTCGAGGCACGCATCACGCTACGTTAGGAATCGCTGGGTTCTATCGTGACACGATGACCAGCAGTTCTCCTCGCTCTGCCCTGGAAAGCCACGACCGATGTCCCTACTTCTTCGCAGGTTACAGCTTCTAAAAAATACTGGGAGGGCACGGAGACGCCAAGCCTCACGCAAACAAAACACACTGGGTGGGCTGACCTATATAGTCCCATGCTAGAACGCGCAATGTGCCAATAATTGGCTTACCATATTGTTCAATGCGCCACTCATTGTTTCAATGTATACAATTATTGCAAGATACTTTACCAAGTACTGAAATGTCCAGATAATTTTCAAAGATATAGGAAACATTGCCATATATCTCCGGGCTACAGCTTCAGGGCATCTGACAAGATGAGCGTATGTTATATCGGGCACATACTCGAGAAGGTGAGTCGCGATTTGACCGTTAGCATCGTATGCACAGGGCTGGCGAGAAGAGGAAATATAGATTATACACACAAACATGATGTCTGCAGACCGGGTCAATGAATGGCTAAGATCCCAGCACTATTCATCCCTGGACGCGCTTGTAAGACAGACTACGGCGGCTGTTATTTCAACTTCGTTGTACAGGAAACAGGCTTGCCCGTGATGGACGGCGTGACGTTCAACATGTCTTCATGTCACGCAGCGATGTGCGGTGAAGCGACGACCGCAAATGATCACACCGCCTCACCTGCATTGGGGTGCTTTCCGAGGCCATCTCGGTGAAGCCGACGATGTCGGAGAAGTAGACGGTGACGGACTCGTACGTCTCGGCCGACACCTGCTTCCGCTGCTTCAGCTGGCGCGCCACGGTCGGCGGCAGCATCTGGTACAGCAGCATGTCGGAGCGCTTCTTCTCGTAGCGCAGCTCGTAGGCCTTGTACTGCAGCGTCTCGGTGAATGCCTGAAGCAGAGGCGACGGACCGTCCGGGCACGAGGCAGAAATTCTGCCGCCAGGAATTCTGCGGCAGAAGTTCTGTCGAAATTCTGCCACAGTGTTAGCCGTCGCCGAGGCTCCGGCGGGGGGCAGTGGGTCAACAACACGCCAGCTGTTGGGGAAGAGCCGATTATCAGGCTTCTCACAAAACCAAGCACGCTTCTCGAATGTATATTTGCATCGCATATCGTAGTCTTAGGCTTAGGGTTAATCTAGTGCTTTCGTGAATTGCTTGCTGAGCTGCCTTAATTAATATTGTCACTTTCGAGGTAGGTGCCTAGTTAGATATCCAGGCGTGGACTTTGTAAAAGATCAAACACAGCAAAAGGTTTGACTGGATAACAATAATGCAGAAAAGTATGTATATTCCATCTGAAACATAACATTCATAGGCATTCATATTCACCTTTACAAGTTGTACAGCAATTTACCCAGCCTAGCCGTCAGGTAGATTTACATCAAAACTATTTTTAATGAAAACATTACTGTGATAATTATTGATTACAACATTCCACGACCATATTTGGATGCAAGGTTAGCATCACGAAAGAGCTTGAGATGAGGCAACCTACTTTTCGTTACACTATTGTAAAAGTGAGTCTTTAATATTGATTCGAACTGCTTAGGCATATTACGAATTGTGACATTCCCTGCATGAACCCTAAAACAAGTGATTTTAAACTATTAGAACACGAGGAACACTTCCACAATTCGTCAGAAATCGCCAAGTATTTTGCATGAAGATAATCCACTTATATTTGCAAACATTTGTGGGTCCTCAGAACAAATAATATAAATAGGCTAATTCTGGTACTGCTCTGTCGTGTTCCATTAGCATGCTATCTTTCTCGCCGGCCGGTTGGTATTCTGGCCACCATTTCAGTGCAGTGTCATGAACTCCTGGCCACCCATCTGGCAGAAGTGTCATACACCCTTAGCCACCATCTTGACGGCAGTGTCATGAACTCAGCAATGACATTTTCGATTACGATGATCCACTGCACTATTCTGTAGAGGCGTGCTGAAATTTGCACTGACCTGCAGCGTTCTGGTGACCTTTCTGATCAGGATGATGATGATGGGAGAAATGATGAGCACAACCACCAGCAGCGTGATGCCAACCACCACATGAATGTTCGAGGATCCCACCTGAGCAGCGGGAAATCATTTCGAAACATGACCACATTAAGATTTCGACATTTCGAAACATGACGTGGCCAATCTAAGCAATTGCGCACATTTGGAAATTTTATGTCTGAGCAGCCCTTCGTGCCACTCCTTAATGGTGGTTAAAATCAACCAGTATTTTACACAACGTTTTTCAAATTTGAAATTAATTTTGAAATTGAAATTAATTTTGAAATTGAACTTCATTCATAAAATTTTAATTTTAAAAGTCAAAATTTGACAAAACAAAACAACAAGCACACAACACAATTATTTCGGTTCAAAATCGTCGCACCGCCCCACACTATCTAACGAAACAGAAAGCCCAACCCACCAGAAGCAACACGAACGGAACAACGCCGCACTTCACCCTTCCCTGAGCTGGAGGGGGCAGGATAAACACTGAATGCAACCAGACATGACCGTACCTCAGACAGAATGGTGTGCTCCATTTTTTCTCTGATCTCGAACTGAATCTTCTGTAAGGCGTCCAAGTAACCGAGCATGGCGTAGAAATACTCAGTCGCCTTTCGAAAGTCTGGCTCAATTTTCACCCTGTTGATGATTTCCTTCCTTCTCCTGGTGATGTTGGGATACCATGGATAGTCGTGCTGCAGCAACTGATACCTACCAGAGACGATAGAGAAGACGCCATACGTCACCGGCTGCAGATATCAAATGCTTGCTGCCTGTACGGGCGCATCGGCTGTTTGTCTGGACAGCGTCAGCCATTTCACAAACGCAAATACACTGGGGAGCGGTCAATGGCATATTTAGACGTGAATGTGCAGTCACGGCGCACCAGCTGACGAACGCAATGCGAAGGAAAACAAAAATTACCGTACGACGGCAGTGGGCTAAACTTGTCGACGGGCTAAACCAGCACTCGAGGGAGCTGGTGACGAAAATCAGATGAGAGAAAAAGTTGTCAAAATCGAATGCAATGTCATAGAACATCTGTTTCAAGTGTTCATAGCAGTGCTGGACAAGAGAGAGCAAGATGCCGTCGGGCTGGAGGCACAGGATAAGGAACTAAACCGGGAACGTGTACCACACAACTGATGGACCGACCACAACTGCACGCTATTCACAGCCCGTGAAGGCATGCATCGCATTGTATCTCAAACCGAACGATCTAAGCCAAAATGTAGAATCTAAATCTAGCATAAGCGTCACCTTGTGCCACGATCCCTTCATCCCGCTCAGTCTACGCCGCATGAGGGACATCTGACACTGTCAAGCTCTGGAGCGTGTAACACGTGGTCCGTGACATCGCAATGCTAACCGACAGTTCCTGAGAAGGACCTCTGAGGACGCCCGCTGCGATCCGATGTGCACTGGAAGCTGCCCGCGCGGAAGAATATCGCCGCAATCTGCTTTCTTTGAACACAAACTGAGGGTATTTTATGAGATATATGGTGATGCCAACTGGGCAGTATACGAATGAAATCAGCAAATCTGGCTGTGGAAGCTAGCTGGTCGTTATGGGAAAGCCGCCGCAAACCTATTCACCTGAACAAAAATTCAGCACACTTCACTGTGCGGCTATTGTGGTGCAAATTCACAAAGAGCGAAATAAAAAGGACGTATTTGACACTGAGTGAACCAATTTAGAAAACAAAACGCTGAAGCAGACGCTATTGTGGTTTCATTGCCGTGATGGTCGGGCCGTGCTGGCCCAGGTGAAGTCCACTACTGCATACACGGAAGTAGACGCAAGCCGGATTCGCCCTCGCAAGCATTTTACTTAAGAATATATACTAGCTTCGTAATAATTGGTAGTGCATGTGTTTCACCTTAACCAGGTCTTTCCGGTCGGATCGTCACACCCCATCTCGCGTGCGGGGGTGGGGGTCGAATGCCCCCTCTAACTTCTAAACTAAGCATCACACGAAAACGAGAGGTGTCATTGGAAAGCGCTCGACGAGTATGGTCCGAAACCGATGGGATCATGATTGACATCATGTTTGTGGATCTGCGGGATTAATTTTGAGGTGATTTTAACAAAACAAAATCAAAAATGAAAGCCGAAATCGACCATGGTGATATAATTTTCCCCCACCCAACCAACTACCTTTTTTTATTTTTTGGAAGCTTTCAAAATATTGAGTTTTCAATGTTCTTTAAATTTGCTTCTGATAGGTAGAGCAGAACGCAAAACGTTGCTTGATATCAACTTGCCCTCATGAAAATGCTTACTTTAACCAGAATCTTCTATTTTGGCCGTAATGGGCAAATGTACAAAAATAATAAGTCGCATAAAGCGAAAAAATTAGCAAATGTCTCTGGTGCGTTTCGTTGCATCCCTTAAAGACTAGGAAACGTTGAAGGTTTCATTCAAATATCTTTATCGGTTAAAGCGTGACGACTGGTTGAACGTTTTTGAGGTGACCTTAGTGGACTTTTAATAACTCGTTGACCGCTGCTGACCTGACTCCAAAATTTTAACACAACAAATCGCATTCATGTGGGAAGGGGTGCGTAAAATTGCGGCGCGCTGCCGTATGCCGTTTTCCCATTATCCACGGAAAACCTCAGGGGGGGGGGGGCGTAAAAAGACCCACGAGACTGGGCGGACTAACACATTCTTTGACGCAACGCCGCTTATTCCGAGTGCCGAGTCGTGCCCCTCATTGATATAAGATGTCAGCATGATACCACCAGCACTAATAGGCAAAACGCACAGCCACGCACCCCCGAAAGTATTGAAACGTGGACAATAGTGCGCTTACCGGTCTCAGTCGCCAGGTGCGACAGCTTTATGTGAGTGTCCTGACAGGTCGTGAGGAGCCACAACTCAGAGCTCACTTTACAACGGAGGCTGTCGTGATCCGTGACGTCGAAGAGCTACAGTTTTTCACCCGACCAGAGAATCTGTTGTTCACCCGACCAGAGAATCTGTCGTGTTACGTGGCATCGAGGAGCCAAAAGTTAAAATTCCGACCAGAGAATCTGCATTGACGTGACGACGTCGGGCCACAGTGCAGGTTTCACGTGACCAGAGAATCTGTCGTGTTACGTGGCATCGAGGAGCCACAGCTTAGAGTTCATCTGACTAGGGAGGCTGTATTGCTACGTGACGTCGAGGAGCCACAGTGCAGGTTTCACGTGACCAGAGAATCTGTCGTGTTACGTGGCATCGAGGAGCCACAGCTTAGAGTTCATCTGACCAGGGAGGCTGTATTGCTACGTGACGTCGAGGAGCCACAGTGCAGGTTTCACGTGACCAGAGAATCTGTCGTGTTACGTGGCATCGAGGAGCCACAGCTTAGAGTTCATCTGACCAGGGAGGCTGCATTGCTACGTGACGACGTCGAGGAGCCACAGTGCAAATTTCACGTGACCAGGGAAGCTGTAGTGTTCGGTGACGTCGAACTTTGTGAAGTTGGTGTATTGGACAGCGCTGCTGATGCTCATGAGCGGTGGCTTAGCAGAAGGCGGATCGCAAGTGCGAAACGTGGTCACATTGATGTGCGGCACTTCTGGCGTGCTTGTGGTTTCGTGGGATGTGCTGAGTTGGTTCCTCAATAAAATGACTTATTCAGTGCGTAGGAAGTGCGTGCGTATTACATAGTGCGAGTGCTGTATGAAACCTCCTAATCTTATTAGGTGTGTAAAGTCGAAAGCTACATCAGTGGAATGTTAGACCAGCAACAGTTGGTCGGAAATTTTGATCACGTGATGGAGGGAATCGAAGTTTTAAACTGGAAAAAAAGTGAAGGCATAGAACATACATGGAACATATAAATATGGAAGATAATCCTGCTGAAAAGCAACCGCGAGCATTATAAATGTTCACTCACCGTCCCTTGATCCAGTAAGCAAAACTTTTGCTGGCGTTGAGAAAGTCCTGACCGAGCGCGTCGTTGGTGATGAAGCTGAGGTAGCTGTTGTGGTCCAGGTCGCCACGGCCAAAGTATTCTTCCCCGAACACCATGCTGATGCCCAGGTGTTCGATGGCACGGATCAGGTTCTTGTATGCCAGTAACGGTCGCCAAATACCTGAAGCGAGTCATTGGGCGAAATGTGCGGAAGAACCTTGACGTGAAGGAGGCATGACGTCTGCTTATGGAATTGATCGCATGGTATACAATAAGCAAGGCTCTTCGAAAGTTGGACTACTTCGTAAGCCGGGTAAATTAATCTCAAGAGAAAATAGTGGTTCTTTCTGGCAGCAAGATAAACAAACCCAATACTAATAGTTTCCAATTCGTTAAAACGCTTCCCAGCTTCAATCTGCCATCTTTTACCAACTTGGAAAGACTCACGTTATTCGGCACTGCCTCTCGTGAAAGAGCAAGAGCGTCAAGATATGAACCTGACCGCGGCTGTTGCAACAGGTAAAGAAGTAGTGAACTAAACAAGTTAGCAGGACAAGCACACGCGCTCATAAACATCGGTATTCAGTTCAAATTGCGACGTAGCCTGTGCGACCCCGTACCATCCATCCTCCGAATCCTCACCCGACGAGTCCTTCTCCTTTATCTCCCGGGTGAGCTGGTCGAGGAAGATGTAGTTGGCGTGGTTGTAGAACTGGATGCCGGCGTCGATGGAGGGCGTGTCGAAGTGGGTGATCTTGTCGCGGAAGTCGTCCAGCCGGATGCGGAACAGCACCTTGTTCTGGAACAGCTGGTCGCCGATGCGGAACTTGGGCCACTTGATGCTGTCGATCAGCATGTTCGTGTACTGGAAGTGATCGGAGAGGTTGCGCCGGATCACCGAGCCGTTGGTGAAGAGGAAGAAGGCGATCTCGGCGCGCTCCGACTGCAGGGCCTGCGTCACGTTGCCGAGGCCCGTGCTGATTTGCACCTGTAGTCGACGAGTTTTCGGTAATGCCTTAGCAGCGACCGGCATATCGCAATGGAAGTGCCGATATACCATATCGCATAGGCAAGTACTTGGGTGACACATACACCGACCACCACCACCACACCACACCACACCGCGTGCGCGCGCGTACACACACAAACACACACACACGCACGCACGCACGCACGCACGCACGCACGCACGCACGCACGCACGCACGCACGCACGCACGCACGCACGCACGCACGCACGCACGCACGCACGCACGCACGCACGCACGCACGCACGCACGCACGCACGCACGCACGCACGCACGCACGCACGCACACACACACACACACACACACACACACACACACACACACACACACACACACACACACACACACACACACACACACACACACACACACACACACACACACACACACACACACACACACACACACACACACACACACACACACACACACACACACACACACACACACACACACACACACACACACACACACACACCGTGACCCACATGCATGTGTCACCCAGACTCGCTCACACTTGCGACTGCTGCTGGCTAATGACAGACCTAAGCATAGGTCCATGCGTTTTCACATGCCATGTTTCGTTCTTTACAGACGTTGTTCAACAGTATTCGGCCAATTTGTAAGCATGCAGTGCTTCAATTGCTCAACTGTTCAGCTGCATAGCTGGTGTTCAAGGACCCGTCAACACTCGGCCCGCAATCTAGGGCGTGACTTGAATTTTGACCTCGACCTTGTGGCCTGACTATTACAGCGATACCGGCTTTTTTCCCTTAAACATGAGGTAAGGTAGAAATCTGTCATTTAGCCGACTTCTTGAATGCGAAAATGACTGGGGCTGGAAACCAAAAATACTCGAACGGGAATCATGGGTCCCGTGTGGACAATCGAGATCCATTGTCCACATCGTGACATCCAATTATTCATGTTATCTTCTGACCTGACGTGCAACGTTGCCAAATATCACCTTCAGCCGGTTTCCAGTATGCATCTTGAAAGCCGTTGACTACCGGTGCTGGAATTTCAGCGGGCGTATTCAAATGCCCCGTGGGTGCATATTTGTGCGAACATTTTCCGTTCATGCGATTCGAGTACAGTGCTATATGACGTCACTTCACGGATGTTTCTTCACTTATGATCCATGCTACGGTATTCGCATTTTCCAAGTTAGATAGCTGGGGCATTCTTGTTCAACGTTTGCAGTGCGGGATAATTTCTTTCCTGGCAGTGCAGTGGAGAGGTTGGGATGAAGTAATTTCGGCCCGTCATACTAGCATCTGGTCTCAGCAGCAAGATTAGAGAACTGCGGCAGACATAATGATGTTACTCCATCCCGGAACTTTTAGAGTTGCTTGTAACATTTTCCTCCAACTTCATCTGTCACTTGTTTGACTTCTTAGGTTAGGTCAAATAGGTTAATGTCCGGGTGCAGTAGATTACTCACCTTTCGCAGTAGTTTTTAGACCTAGGTCGTATAATAAATTCGACTTTGTGTTTCGGTGCTTATGATATGCAAACTGAAAACGTAGTCTAACACCGCTGACACGTGTAAAGGGTGAACGATCCCGACAAGGTGAAATATTTGGAAATATGTGATGAACTGTTCAAGGTGGCAATTTCCGGAACAGATGGCACTTAGGCAAAGGTGGCGCGAAAGCAGAGCCAAATGTTTGTTCCACTTTTGAGAACTTATAAACACAACATTTTTAACGGAAAATGTCCTCAAACTTTTCCTCGAAATGCAATGGATCCTATCGAATTTCTAAAACCACAGTCGCATGGAACATGCACTCAGATTAAACAAATTATCCCGGCTGAGCCATTTTTTCGTAATGGTTCATGTTTTAAAGCACCTGCAATGGATGCGCCCAGAAGCTTTTCAGGTCATATCTCAGTGTCCTGGTCAGATATTAAAGTGTGTTTGAACTTAGACGTACTTTTTCACCATACACCACATGTCTAAAACCACCACTTTAGTTTCTACAAGCTGAGTAAAGTTTCTAGCACAATTGGTCCACTGGAAGTAAACGGGACTACATTGGGTGAGGATAGTGAGCTGGTCGAGGAGCTGAGCAAGCAGTTTAAATCAGTGTTTACATTGGAAGATATGACGAGTCTGCCGAGCGTACACCATAGTTCAGTGACATGTGATCTGATAATTGATGTTGATTTCATTGATAGTGATGTTGTTTACAATCATATCAGGAAAATCAAGCCAAACAAGGCAGCAGGACCTGATGAAATTTATGCTAGGGTGTTGCGGGAAACTGAAAAGGAACTGGCATTTCCACTTAGTATAATATTTTGTAGATCCGTTTCACAAAATGAAATTCCAACAGATTGGGAAAGGGCAAATGTAGTTCTTATTTTCAAGAAAGGAGAAGGAGGGAAAGTTGAAAACTATAGGCCAGTAAGTCTCACATCCATAGTCTGCAAGGTACTAGAATCAATTATCAAGGATAGAATAGTTAGTTATCTGGAAGGTAGCAGATTGATTCAAGATACTCAACATGGGTTTAGAAAAGGACGATCGTGTCTCACAAATCTCTTGGACTTTTTGAAGTTCGCCACAGAACAATTTGATCAGGGAAATCAGGTTGATGTAGCATATCTTGACTTTAGTAAGGCCATTAACAAGGTACCCCATAATCGGTTAATGATACAGCTTCAGTCCCATGGTATTGCAGGTAGCATCTTAAAATGCTAAGCAGTAAAGTTTTGAAATTTGCAGATGGTTTGAAGGTCCTTAGGGCAAAAACATGTCAAGATGAGCATATCTCGCTGCAAAAAGTCTTAGACGAATTTGTGAAGTGTTCCGAAGAATGGCAAATTAAATTTAATTTTGATACTGCAAAATTCATGCATGTAGGTAAGCAGCATATGAAGGCTCCATACTCCATACTCCATACTCATCGAGGTCTTTAAATTTGTTCATTGTCTGGAGAGGGGATATCTTGGGGAAAGTTTCGAATTGAACAGAAATGATGCAATTAGAGGACATAAATTCAAAATTAAAGTTAATTAAATTAAAGTTATAAGAATAGAGAGCTTGTTTTTCAGTATTACAGTGAGGGCTGATTGACAGATTAGGTGGGCAACTGGTTCAGTGTAACAGAGTGCAACCAAGACGGGCCCTTGTTGCTCATAGTTGCACTAATCTTTTATGTCTTTTATGTCTTTATGTCATGTTTCCATTCAATCTTTAGTTACAAAGCTATGCACCAAAACATACATTTTCCTGTTCAAGCATTCGCTTCCCCAGGGATCTCATTTGAGGTCAAATTTTACATCTTACATTTTCATTTCATCCTTTTTCTATGCACCTAGTTCACTTGTGGCTGTATTTTGTATTGTCTACTAATGAGACATGCTTTAACCACATCTAAAACCGAATAGAGACGAGGTGGTGGCTTTGTTTGGATCCATCCTAGCGCTGGTACCTTGACCATCGTCAAGCCAGGGAAGGGCTCTTGATAGCTTGCCCTTCGGGGTTTTCGTAATATGTGCAGGATGAATAAGCACAGGGACACGACGTTTTGAATTGCTTATTTGGCATATATTTTACATATTTGGTTAACCCGTCCCGTCTCGTTAGTTAGTTAGTTATTTGGGCTTTCGGGCGCTTCGACTACTCTGGTCATATTGCTCCGTCCCGTCTCGAGGGGGTCTTCAACTGCCCCCTCAGGTTTTTTGCGCGGATAGCGGACGAACGGCGCGCGGCAGCGCGCCCAAATTTGGCATACCTTTTCCCACATCAATGTTTTCACATGCCGATTCAAAAGTTTTAGGTCAGGTCATCTAGGGTCAACGAGTTGGTCAAGGTCAAGTGAGGTCACCTCCAAAAACGTTCAACCAGTCGTCACGCTTTAACGGATACAGATATTTTAATGAAACTTTCAGCGTTTGCTTATCGTTGCGGGTGCAACAAAACGTACGAGTTGATTTCTCTGTCGTTTTTGACTACATATAAATTTTGCGTATTTGCCAATATTTTTTTGGCGTATTTGCATTTTTTATTAGGGCAAGTTGACTTCCAACAACGTTTCTCGGTCTGCTCTACCCATTGGAAAAGGAAAATTAAAGAAAACTTGAAAACTCAAAATTTTGAAATTTTGAAGATAAGAAATATTTTATTTATTTTTGGTGGCCAAAAAGAGATTATGTCTCTGGTCGATTTCACTGTCCTTTTCTCATTCCAAATACTTTTTTTTTCTTTCACATATCCCCAAAAATGAACTCCCCAGAGTCAAAAACATAATGTAAGTCGTGAAAAGTCGTGAAAATCTAGTCCCCCTGGTAACGACATTTTTTGGGGGAAATTGTTTGGAGGATGGACCCGAACCCTACTCGTCGAGCACTTTCCGATGACACCTCCTTCGTTTTCGTGCGATGCTTAGTTTATATTTTAGAGGGGGGTCTTCAACCGCCCCCCCCCCCGCCCCCTGAGACGCGGTGGGAGGATTTGACCGGAAAGACGGCGCGGTTAAAAATGCTAGGCCCAAGCAATTTATGGTCACTGATCTGGAACGGGTCTAAGTGAATGACGCTCCAAAATCTTCGAAATGCCAGAGTAGCGCAAATCTCAGTAGCTGCAACACATACGCAACAAACTCAGATCACGCCGTCCGTTCCTTACGACGAACAACCTCCCATCTGGAAATTTAAAGTTAGATCAAGATTACTGACCTGAAGGAAGGTCAATTTCCACACCTTTTCTACCATTTTCAGTATGAAAATTAAGCATCCGAATCTGTCACGCTGAAAATGATACAGAACATGAAATAAGCATGCTGCTTTAAATTCTGTGTGGCGGGTCAACTACATAATGTCATGTCACTGATCATGTATTCTACACCACGTCATCGCATACAGAATGTTGCTGGTCCTCGCCAAGTGATATATGAATTCGGCTTCAGTGCCACATAGGTCATGCGATATGATATTGGATGGACAGCGAATGACCTGAGATGACATGACTTCGTGTGATCTGACTTCACTTGATCTGATTTGGCCTTCCTTTGGACTTGTTTTCTCAACAATACGCACTTAGGTGAAGGCTGAATAGATCGTTGTATCTGGATATGCCTTGTCCGAGTGGGATCTGAGGCCAGCCCAAGAGGTCAGAACACTACAGTTTGCAAGGATGTTTCAGTATCATAATCAGTTCTTTTGGGAATGAAATTGTCTGTGCTTCAAAAGTGACTTTCTGGGGATATTAGAGTTCAAATTACTTGATCTGATCATACGGCGTGACCTGACCTGACCTTATAATTTTCAGATGTAAATCAGATTAAAACATTTAGACTGACTGGTTTTGTTGCAAACATCCGAAACATGACCCTATATTCATATTTTCCAAGACATTCTCAAAGGTGAAGGTTATGTCACTGGGTTGAAATGTCTTAATCTTTACCGAATCTAACATGCCAGAAAATGATGAATTAACGTGTGATATGTGCTTTTGAGTATATTGGCTTCCCAGTGGCATTTTCCTCGTGCCTCTAGTATACATAGTTCAGGTGGTTTTCAAGCCTGATTCTTATCTGGCCTGGCCTACCCAGGCTTGATCTTTTCACTATTATAAATATGAATGCATTCATCTATATTTGTTTTTTAAACGATGTCGGAATAAATACGATCTGCCTTTGTAAACCATTTTCAGGCATTTACATCCAAGTTCTAGTTCTAGTCTACGTCAAGTTCCTAATATGACCTCGGGTGAGCTCAGTATCAATCAAAATACAAATCAAATGGACGCTGCGGGCTCTACATGACCAGAGCTCTCAAACTGCGCTTATAATTTTATCCTAGCATACGCAGATCGTAAAGTAGAGGCGTGGTGTTGTTTCAGGAACCCCCGGCCCGGTGAAGGCTGGTTTGCAGACAAGCCCGGCAAGGGTGAAGAGGCTGGAGCTCATGTCTTTGACACAATGTGTGCTCTCTAATTTCCGGTAGGCATGCCAACTAAAGCGATATTTTGAACCGGTACCACTGAGAGGAACCTTAGCTGCCAATAAGAACGCTAAGGTCACCAGAAGTCCTCGATCGTCGAAATGAGCCCCAGGCCGCGTGAGTTGACAGCCGTTGGAAATGGCCATAGGGTTGCGCTACGGGTTTCTGTCTCTCTTGCGTGTTAGCGTAGGGCACGTGTCCACTGCGCCTCTCCAACGGGTGCGCCTTTGCATGGCACTGGCTTTGAAGGTTTTCATATTTTTAGCTCTACCTAATATCTCCATAGCCTTGGATCACTCGGACAGCGACAGACCACTTGACCAACCTGGGTGATGGTCTCCTGCATCTCGTACTGGTACTGCAGCACGCTGATCATGTTGATCGAGTTCTGGACGAAGAGCGCCATGATGGGGATGAAGGGCAGACAGAGCATCTGGGCCAGGTGGATCTGCTTGCCGCGGCCGGTGGTGGGGTCCAGGCCGCAGCAGCCCGTCTTGACCTGCGCAGGTGGCAGCGGGGAAGATCAGGTGAAGCACGTCAACAGCATGGTGGTGGTCAGACGCGCAACCAGGGTTTTCTTAAGGGGTCCCTGTCGAAAAAGTGTGATGGAAGAGAGACTGATTTTGGCATGTCTTGCGCGCCAAAATGTCTGGTTTTGTGTGACGAAAAATGTAAAATGTCTTTGTTCGATCTAGTTTATTTTCGGTTGCCGGGGGAGGTACCTTGGCTGCTCGTCTGGTGACAGCGTTCGGGTTGTACGGCTGTTCGCGGACGGACCTTGCCTGAAGTCATTGGCGACGTGTGCAGTTTCACGGTTTCTCTTTTTCAAGACTTTTCGTTCATATCCATGCACTTAGGCAAGTGAAGGCAAGTTCAACCTTGACCGCCGCCGCCGCGAATCGCGAATTCGACCTTGACCGCTGCTGGTCATGCAGGAGCGCTGCTGCTCGTACCGCCATGTGATAAAACTGAATAATCGATGCCCATTTGCATGCTCACGGTGGGCTCACCCTTCACACTTTATCATTTATTTTCTTTGTGCATTTTGAAGTATGGAACTGGCCACAGGTCTCAACACATACTGCTAAGTTTGCATTTGGTGTCATATCAGTTTTCGCGAGAAAAATATTCCGAAGGAAATTATGATATATTTGCAGTTGATTAAGTACAAGCTGCCAGCATGCACAATTTTACAACAAGAAGTTATATATGGTGACTAGTGGTAGTCCCAGGCTGAGAAAGTATATAGCTACGTTGTTTTTCCTATGCTGTCGGTCTTTGAAGCCTAAGCTGATTTTATCCACTGAGGTTAGATTTAAAAACTAGGAGTGTAAGGGGAACAGCTTCTAGATACGCGCTAAAAGACTTTTCATGAATAAACCGAGCATGATACGGTCAAACACGATATATTGATGCATGAATAAACGATCACAGAAAAAGCAAGAATACCCAATATGATTTAAAGTCATGATTCTATGTCAGCTGAAGATGAATGGCAAGAGCAACTTTATTACTAAGCAAAATTATTGAAAACCCTTAATGTATATAAAGACAAATTACGTCCTTTAAAGGCGGCTAGGTTTCATGGCAGCACCACGTCAGATCACTGAGACATCACTTACGTACATAAAGTAAATACCCAGGCCCTTTGGTGTGAACATTTTTATATTTTGTTGGATAATTCAAAAACGTGTTGGATTTGTTCTCGAAAGTCATCAGAGACGGTTGCAGCTATGTGGGCTTGGTGGCACTCATTAACTTTCCCTGAGTGCTATCTGCTTCGAGAATTGTCATCTTCAACAGTTCATCACATATTTCCAGGCATTTGATCTTGACGGGATCAGTAGCCTTGACCTTTGCACGATTCATCATTGCTCAACTAAGTTTGCTAAGCATTCTGTTTGCATTTCATCAGCATTGACGTAAGCAATCGCTTTGTTTTACAGCCAATGTTCGAAAACTACGACAAAGACGGGTGAATGATTGCATTCCGACATTGACCTGCTTCACCTGACCTGGAAGGTGAACGAAGAGAGATGGAGAAAAGTGTTTTGATGTACTGCTAAAAGTCCAGGGATGTAAATACACCATGCCGCCTTACCGCATCCGAGAACCTAAAAAGGGGGCTAATCAATGGTAGATGACTTTCAACTGTGAAAAGTGTAAGGTTATGCATCCGGGTCTGGAGGGGAGACTTTCAGATGTACAATTGGAGGTATGGAACTGATGTTATTAAAGAGGAAAGACACTTAGGTGTGTTAGCTTTAAATGATCTTCAAGGAGAAAAAAACAATGCATCTCAGCTAGGAACAGGGCAATTGGAATGCTGAGAATCAGGTGGGAGTGTTAGGCCATGAAGTAAGCCATGCCAAATCTGTACATAGCCGACGTGCGACTCCACTTGGAATATTGTGTGCATGTATGGAGACCTTACTAAGCAAAATATATAGATATGCTAGAGGGTGCAGCACAAGGCCACTAGTCACGTCAGTGGACTAGGTAACCTGGAGTATAGATAAAGACGTATGGCATTAGATATGCACTTACTCAAGTATGGGATATTAAGGAGTGATACGATTGAAATGTATAACATTCTTAAAGGGCTAGATCACGTCAATCTGAATGATGCCCTTCTATTTAGACTAGCACAAAGGGGTCATCAATTCAGGTTAGACAAATCAAGGTGTAGGATGGTTAAGCGACAGCAGGTCTTTAATCAAAGGATTGTTGATCAGTGAAATAGTCTGGCTGCTGATGTTGTGGGGAGACCCTCATTGAAGATATTGAAAAATATGGCGGACAAGCCATTAGATGGTGTCTTGTTTTTTAGTTCTAATTAGACATGGATGGGATGATATCTATGCTAGTAGGTGGGTGAGTGGGTAGGATGTTGATAGATAGCTTCATCATTTAGAATTTACTTGTATTATTAGGTAGGATGTTGGAGTATCTTTTTGTCCAGACCTATAGAACCTTCTATTTACAGGCTTAACCTGGATGGCCCCTGTGGCTGTTGTTAAGTCTGAACATTTTATGATTTCACGACATAGAACAAAATTTAGCTGGAGGTCAGATTTGTCCTGCCCCTTCCCGCACTGCAAAACATGGAACATTATTCCACACTGAGAGGGCTAATCGTTCAGTAACAAGTGAGAAACGCTGTCCAAAAATGACTGCCTTACGGTCACTGCAGAAATACAAAACCTGTTAAAAACCGGAATTTTGGGCTTCTTCATCACGCAATTCACACAATATGAGTTCTCGGCACGTGCTTTCATCTTCTTGTTCACGATGTTTGTCAGCATATTTTCTGGAAGATGCACATTAATTATCCGCCGAAGTGACTTTTATTCCACTCAGATTGCCCAATAAGCAATGACAGTTTGTCGCGGGCTACCGTACATATATGACAGCAAAACTCGGCAGCCATCGGACAAGTTACACGTTCTGGGTGCGTACCTAGATACGTCAAGCGCACTGGGTGTATCTAGGTATCTATTCATGCCACTACAGTGCCACGGATAAAGACTCCGCTGCACAGGATTCACAGAGGTAAGAAGTAAGCTGTACCAATTATATCCTGTTATATTTCCGTTTTCCCATGGAGAGAATAGTTTATGGGAAGGTAAGTAGGCACCTAGGTTGTACTGTCGTTCACATAACATATGATACACCTTAGTATCTATAACTGGTGCTTCTCCAGCATGATGAACACAAAAAATGAACCCGCGCCCCAGTTGATTCAGCGCTTCCAATAAAAAATGCAGGCTACATAATCAGCATTTAATGCGTCCCTAAGCCCATCCGAAATGCCGGGAATTACCGTGCCGCGTCCGTCACAGCGGCCGACGCGGAACACGTCTCTGAAGACTCACCTTGAAGACGTCGTCATTGAACTCGACCAGCTGGCTGCTGGTGTCTTTGTCGGAGGAGATGCTCGTGTCGGACTGGTCGCCGTCGCCGGCGTCCTTCACCTTGTTCCTCAGACCCATGGCGCGGCCGGCTGGCGTGAGTGCATGTCACCGGGGCCGGCGCCCGTGGCCCTCGGGCGGCTGGTGTCGCAGCACTGGCAGCGGGGCGGGGCGCCCCGCGGTCGCCCAGCCGTCCGGCCGGCCGCCCGCATGCAATTATCGGCCAATCTGTTGGCCGGCGCCCATTTTAATCTGGCCGCACAATATCGCTGGCTCTGGTTAGTTGCGCGCCGGTCGATCGGCTGATGAGACGTGATGAAGCCGCCCCGGCAGCAATTTGCGTGCCGCGGGGAGGGGCCGTCCGACGACGCTGTCGGCTCGAGGGGGCAGCGGACGGCGCGCCGCGGCAGGTCAGACTGCCCGGGAGGGCTCGCGACGACGGTGGCCGCTGTCAGCGACGGCGCCGACGCCGGCCACGACCGCCGACACCGGCATGGGCCACAGGAAGGAGCGCAAGGATTCCGGCGACGGCAAGGAGGTAGGAGGCCAATGTATAGCGCTAAGCCTGCGGAGCTGCGGTCAATGCATGGCGCAACTCTACACACCTAGCGGGTGTCAAGCGCGACCACAGGCCAGTAACATCACTCGTTAATTGTTTCGAACAGAGTTTTTATATAACTAATCGTTAATCATTGCACCAACTGAAACGAGTGTCGCTACTTCTTGAGCACGCCGAAGCTCACCTGTCACCCAACAGGCTAAAACGAATCAGTTCACATCTATGTAGATTATCTTTTATTTATGTACACTTGGCAGTCGCAGCGTCGCTTGCCTGCAGACTCCAGAGTCTGCAGTCTACACAATCAGGACAACCTACAATGACCGCTTCGCTGTGCTTTGAAATGCATCCAACTCGTATTTCTGGAACAGTTCACGACGCACAGTCTGGATCCATTGGAGTACAGATTTCCGCACAGGAAGACGTGTGGTGCTGTTTGAATGTTTATCCAGTGTCTCGTGATATCAATTTTTCAGTATGTGATGTAGACGTAGGCGCCAGGGAAAGTGGGCTGGGAGACCAGTCGTCATCGCCTAATGTCTAAGTTGAGGCCACATCCCCAAAAGTTATCGGTCGCCGTCCATCCTTAGCACTGTGGTCTGGGATTAGCAAGTCTCCCAATGTGTTCAAAAGGAGAAAAACCATAAGCACGAACCGAACATCCTACAAAACCTAATAGGCTTGGAGCTGTATTTCGTTCTAACCAAACGCTTAATCATAACTCGCCATATTTTAATGCGTTCTGCTCACTTTGTAATGTGTTTAAATGTGTCCCTTTATTTAAGAGAGGCACTCTGTTCAAATGACCCGTAGTGGCGACACGTACAGCATTCAGTATTAACAATTCAGCACACTTCGCATTTCGTACATGAGCAGTCGTGATCAACTAAATTGGGAAAATTTATCCCGTAGTATAAAACTATTGTAGGTTGTGGTGCAAACGAAAAGAAACAAATCACGGAAAGAAAGGCCGACAGGTGTTCGCAAAATCCAATTCTTTCCATGCAACATCGCAGAAATGATGGCATAAGTTTCTCGAATACGAAACGGAACAAAGTAGGATTCAGCTCGCCGCATTTCTATCCCCCACTGACATGACAAAATGTCTTCCATATCTTCATGTTCGGCATATTGACGGTAAGAGTGATGAGGGTTTTATCCGCGCTGTTCTTTTCATGTGCCCGGTTTTCTCGCCTCATGTTGGTGACAATTTTGGCTGATGAAAAGAATAAGAATATGTAAGCTTTGGTCTTTAATTGGCCTAAGAACACAAAAGAGATGTCTATCCGTTCAATTACCGCACCAGGGACGGCGGATGTGCTGGAATGGGGCAAAGGGGTAGCTGTTCTCCACCCCTTTCTCCAGCCGCACGGTTGGTGAAAAGCTGTTCGCCTTCACAAAAATAAGGTGTATAACGCGACGTAAAGTTATAAAAATGGACGTATGACGTTCTAACGTTATGCACGCTCTAAACAGCACGTAAGAATTAACTAGTAGTCATTATACAGACAGCAGAATGTTCAGCTGTGATAAAGCGATTGCTTTAATGTCTGGAATTGTGTTCAAGAAATGAAGCGTAAATCCAAAGGGATGTGATGCAAATGGTAGCCATGCCATCAAAATATAGCAGCATGCCCGCGCCATGCAAAAGGTCTACATTCTGATTCGAGCAATCCGGAATCACCCTCACGAACATGATTATTGTGATTGTGGCATCTATATCTTGAAAATATGTCAAACACGAATACGCCTGCGTAGCTTCTCACTATAAGCATGGGAGCGGAGACCGAACTGCAGTGTGTATAATAGCAATGGCAATGGCCATGATGATGATCATAATGCTAACAATGTGAACTTATTTTGTCGTCTGGTTCCATGTAGCACATGTCACGTGACAGTTATCACCATTCAGTACAAGTCCTTCCTGTGATCTCTCTCTCTCCTTTCTCTCTCTCTCTCTCTCTCTCTCTCTCTCTCTCTCTCTCTCTCTCTCTCTCTCTCTCTCTCTCTCTCTCTCTCTCTCTCTCTCTCTCTCTCTCTCTCTCTTTCTCTCTCATATATATATATATATATATATATATATATATATATATATATATATATATATATATATATATATATCTTTATGCAAACCTAGATACCCCTTTTCAGTTGCCAAGCTGGCATTGCATTCCCAATGAAAAAGCATGGACATTAGTCATTTGTGATACTCATAGAGCTGGCTCACCAGGATATGAATAGCATCTGAATATACATATTAATTACGGTGA
Source organism: Imbricaverruca yamaguchii (assembly GCA_034440575.1). Classification (NCBI taxonomy): domain Eukaryota; kingdom Metazoa; phylum Arthropoda; class Thecostraca; family Neoverrucidae; genus Imbricaverruca; species Imbricaverruca yamaguchii. The sequence continues at coordinate 186,732 of JAOTOL010001192.1, forward strand.
CAATGCATACACATCGTCAAAATATTTCCTTCCAACCTTTGCCGCCACATCGGATCGGCCGAACAATTTACAAGTTTCAATGGACCTCCAGCAGACCCGATGTATCACCATATGCCGTGCACTGTCCACCTAGAACAAAATGAAAAAAAAAAACACGACCAAAGCTGAACGTTGTCGATCCGTAGAGTATATGCAGACCTTTCTGTGGAGTTTCTATGGCGCGTGGAGTTTCATTTTTCACAATCTTCGAATGTGATTAGTTGAGCTAGGCGTCAGGCTGGCAGTCGGTTGGCCATTAATCCAAGCCTGCCGATAGATTAAGCCAGCGGGGGACAACACGTGCACGCCCACGAGCTTCGTGACGCCTGTTGACAGCTCCCGGCGCGATAGTGGGCTGGCCACAACGGGTCAGCTAATTGCTTTAAAAAACTACTTGTTTTCGCTGGGTGTGAAATGTCGAATCGAGTACAGTAGGAAGTCTAAATTTGCCCGAAGCATGTCATTTAAAATATCGGCTAAGTCCTGTAAGCTAAATTTTGAGCCAATAGCGTACTGATGCGTGCACGTTATCCTTTTTATTTGGGAGATATCAATTATTATGATCAATCATAATGATGGCAAATATTATACTATCAACAACTGATATTGTACAACATAAACCACATCATATGTATGTTGTGTCTGTAGGCCTGCACATCAGTTATGCATCTAATGCCACCGGGAATTGTCCTACGAGATGCTGGTGCATCACAATCCGTATTGAAGGGCATCCGCATAATACATATACACAATTTTTTTTTAGAAGCGAGGCATGGGTACCTCATAAACACATCAAGAAGCACGACGTGGATGTTTCTTGGCCAAGGCTGCCTATTAAGCGTTCAGAAAGTGGTACATTCCATCCTATTTCACTAATATGTAGCGTATTCGTTTCGCATGCTCGTGATGAAGTCTAGAATGATCGCACGTTGCGACAACTCCAGAAAGTTCAATGACTGCACTTGATGCACTGTGCAGTGGCTGAGGAAAATATACGGCAATCATACGCTTCAGAAAATACTCCGTACGATGTTCCAAGGAAACAGCAAACAGCGATGGTTGCACGCTCTGAATTTAGAGGCCGAAAGACAGTTATCTAATTTATGCGGCCGACAGCGATATATTTATGTATTTATGATGCGGCCGACAGCGACTGACCCGCGCCGCTTCGACAATTCAGGAAGCTCTGTGACATCGGGGGTAGTTCACTGGGGACGTGGCCACCCTGACGAAAGGTCGTTGACATCAGCCACTACGGGGCCACGGTCTCAGAACGCTGACTACGCGTTGGGCCGGCTGGCGGCCGGCAAAACAGTTACTAGGCGCGTCACGGTTGCGATGCTGTAGCCTGGCTGGCTTACAGGGTACAGCATTACGGGCTGCGCAATACGAGATTATATAATCATATAAATCAGGTGACCGAAACAGCAATTCTATAAATTATGTTCCAACACATAGCGAAGCATCGTTTTCATTCGGATTCCGTTTCATGTGGGAATTCTGAATTCCACTAGATTGTTAACGGACATAACATAATTATGCACGATTCAACAAACACTCACGATACTCACAACACATTAGAACAGGTTCCTGTTACTAATACACTAGTCCTGCGGGGGTTAGTCTAAGGGATCTTAGGGGTGTCCGTTGCCCTGGCCCATATTAGTAAATAGCCAATGTTCCTATTGCACGACACACGATACAATATGTTCACAACACATGCTCGGCGATCACTGTCGCCCTCGGCACCAATGCAGATATGTTCGTGGCTACGTTACGCTCACGGCGTCCGCACAGTGTTCAGTCCGGATCTGGGAAGGGAATGTCTGAGCATGGGTGACCTGGCCATGCTGTATGTCGTTGACCCATGTCGGTGCCGGCATTCGCCGGCACCGCTCACTGATAAGCAGTCGCAGCCCCAGGTCGGGCTCGCTTCCCGACCTGTTTCTGCGCCGCTCCCTTCCGGCGAGAGGCCGTTCGGTACGGTTCGTCGTATACTGCAGCACGCGTCTCGTGTGGGAGAGCGGCACAGCAATCGGCTGCGACAGCGTCAGGCGCGGCGACAGCCCGTCTGCAGCAGCTACTGGTGCGTCACCGGGCAGCTCAGGTTCAGCTGCTGCATCAGCTGTGCCATCAGCCGTGTCCTTGGCGGCGGCGGTTACGCTCTTAGGGCCGGCACTCAGTCCTCGGCAGTGGCGCTAGCGTCTCCCTCGGCGGCAGTCGCGTCTCCCTCGGCGGCACTCGCGTCCTCGGCGGTGGCGCTAGCGTCTCTCTCGGTGGAGATCGCATCTCCCTCGGCGGCACTCGCGTCCTCGGCGGTGGCGCTAGCGTCTCCCTCGGTGGAGATCGCATCTCCCTCGGCGGCACCCGCGTTCTCGGCGGTGGCGCTAGCGTCTCCCTCGGTGGAGATCGCATCTCCCTCGGCGGCACTCGCGTCCTCGGCGGTGGCGCTAGCGTCTCCCTCGGTGGAGATCGCATCTCCCTCGGCGGCACCCGCGTCCTCGGCGGTGGCGCTAGCGTCTCCCTCGGTGGAGATCGCATCTCCCTCGACGGCACTCGCGTCCCCAGCGGCGTTCGCGTCCGCGGCGGCGTTCGCGTCCGCTGTGTCGGTGCTCGCCGGCACCACTCCAGTGGATCAGTCAGCAGACTGGCTGGGCGTGACGGCTGTCGGTGGGCTCACATCGCAGGGGCCGCTAACGTGGTGCCGTAAGTCGTAGACCCACGAGTCACACCACTCAGGGGCGGCGCTGACGCCCGATGCCACGTAACGCACTCGTCACGTCGGTCGCCATGTTGCTGGCTGAACCGACTCGTTCAGCTCATGGTCAGGTGGGGCACTCGCTGACCTGTCGATCAGTTGCAGTCATTTTGTCCTCACCAGGGAAAATGGGGCGGGACATTGAAGGTTACGGGTACAGAGCTCGGCTCGAAGACGCGGATGTTCAAATCCGGCGTTGGATTTTAACCATAAAATATATTTTTACTAGCAGTTGACAACGTGTCACCCAAGACATCAGTTCAGGTGACGCTACAACGTCACATTACTATCCATAAGCAACTATATGGCAATCCATTAAAGATGACACTACTCGCGTCACTGAATGTGGTGGTCACTACGCCTGACAATACATTGCTACAACTACCTGAGGTGACCCACAAGTACATACACAGAATGTGGCGTCACTACGCCCGACAATACATTGCTACAACTACCTGAGGTGACTCACAGGTACATACTCCAATATACAGCTACTAAATCAGCTTCCGAACATCGATGTGAACAACAGGTGAATGTGCTAACATTATTGCATTTTGTTTCTCCACAAAAGTCGCGAATGTGCTAGTTTTATCTGGCTCGATTTATATACATTCAACGTCGGCGCCATATTCAGTTGACGGTAAGTCCTCCTGAATTTGCAATTTTTATGGGGTCGGTCATCGTCAGATGAATCTTCCAAGGGTCGTTTTTAGGTGGTGTTCAGGTGGTGCACTATGTGGACTTTCAGCTGAATTTTTCAAGCATTTGGCTACTTGTAACAGGTGAATCTCATCCTCCGAATCACTGTTTTGCGATTTTTCACCTTTCGCTAATTGCGATTGCAAATTTGCATTGTCTGACTCACTGGATGTAGCCAGAGGTCGTTTAATACGTTCGGCTAATTCAGCCAGGGACATGCTATCTTCTGAATCACCTGAGGCAGCTGGGGGCTCACCCCATTAGCAGTCTGAACGCGAGGTGACTCATTCCCGGGCCGTACAGGCTCGACTAACGGTAATGGCACAGACCCACACTTGGCGTTATATGAAGAAAAAATATCAGGAAAATAAGAGAAAAGGTCGATGATCGTGATGACATAGAGGTTACCATTTTCAGTTCCTGGGTATGGTCTACAAGTGTCGGTGGTTATCATTTCAAATGGGTAGTGCGGCACGGGCATTTCCTGCATCGGTGCTGGCGCTGCTTTTTCTCCGCGTCCTGGGCAGGCACGCAAGCTGTGAGGTAAACCGTATCTCTCCACATTCCGTCCCATTAACATCTAAATGCAGGTTTCTCGTAGTTTTTTGTTAATCTCATATGGCCGGAAAAGAAGCCTTCGTGCGGTTCCTTTAGCTCCTCCTTTCTCGAACATTTTGACACACAATTGTAATCTTGGAAATGGTCTGCAGTGAGGTTATTCACTAATTTTGTAAATGAGCCTATCTAATTCCATATAATGCAGAACGATGTCTTTGTAATCTGAATGATTCTTGTCATTCATGATGGTTCGGATATTGGCTATTTCTTAATCTGCTTTATGAAGTTTCTCCATACTCTCTCACTTCACTAACACGTCTTTGAATCTTTCCTCTCTGTCCAGCTCCTCATCTTGTTTTATGCTCATGGCTTTTAAGAAATCACCCGTGGGAACATGATCTGAATGGATGACATTTACGTTTTGATCTGTCTCATACATCTGATTGAGATGATCTGCAACAACATTTTTGGTACCTTTTATACAAACTACTTCACATTCGTGTTCCGAAGGCATGATTTCCCACCTTTGCAACATTGGATTTTTAATCTCATTTGTCTGTCTGTCGTCTTCACCTTTGGTGGATTGCCATCGTGTGTAGGTTCTACTACGGGTTGCACGTGTTTGAAATTTTCACAGCCCACCGACAATCGATGTATGTGATGTACCCAGTTTCATTGTCATGGGATGAATGCCTAGCACGTGACACGTGCTGAAAGTTGGCACGACATCCCCATTGGTTAACATGCGCCCTGGAGGGCCTCGGAAAATTACGAGCACTGGAGGGGGGCGGATTCTGCCCCCTAAGATCTCGGCTCCTACTGGGGCTAGAGCAACGAAATACGCAGGGTGGATGGGCACGACAGTGAACTCTATTGTGTGCAGCTTTCATGACCTTAGGTCAATATATTCAAGGTCAAATGAGGTCGAAATATTTATTTAAAAAAAGGTTTTGCGTGGATTGGCTTGGCAATGTTATTCATCGCTGTGATTGTGTTTGAATGCTTGAAAATTGGCATCAATGATGTTTTGGACATTACTAATGATGCAATACAGATGCCAGATCCACGATTTCACCTCAGGTCACCTATATAGGAGCACTTTACCTGACCTGCTCCAGTTACCGGAACCGGGCTGCCCATCTGACTGTTTCGTTGGGCGGTTCGACACAATCGGCTTCGCAAAGAAAGGAGTGAAATACATGAATAAAGTATGGAAACGCTTAGGCACACAATGACAAACAGCAGATTGCGGGATATAGAGGGAGTACCATGTAAAGTGACATCAATCGCATGACAGTCATTTGAATTTTTGACAACATTCCAGTTGACCAAGTTTGGTTCTATTAGCCTGTCATGAACCTGACTTGATCTCGGAGACCTAACATGACTTTTAAAATATATAGCATAACAATATGCAGCAAACAAGTCGCTAGTGTTGTCATGAACAGTTCCCTTTTCCCAACATACGAGAAGCGCATCAGCGCCGATTTGTGTGGTCTGGCACTACGAATTGTTTTTACTTTAACGGCCCCTAACTCGAAATATTTTCAGTCGATTTTCATTTTTCTTCCTTTAACAAAGCGCCGGTCATTTACAAGCAGGTACACAAACAATGGCGTATATCGGTCGGTAAAATCTGGAGTTATCTACGAAAAACCGGAGGGGTGGGCGGATTTCGCCCCCCCCCCTCCAGGGCGCGTGTTACCATGGGGTTTGGGAAATTCTACGCGGCGGTTGAGATCGGCACATATTAACACCTGGGGCGGGGATGGCCGAGTGGTTAAGGTGTCGGGCTATGGGTGCCAAAGGACCCGGGTTCGACCCTAGCGCGACTCAGGACATTTCCCAATCCTGCGGCCCACCGGCGAAACAGTGTGGGCGGCGCCATTATCCGTGAATGTGCATAAAGTGTGTCGTGAACCACCCAATAAACATATTGACGCCTGGCACAGCTCGCCGCACAGGTGACTAAATATGGCTGACATCACGTGCAAGCCCCAAATGTTGGCTATTTTGGCTATGCTGAAAGGACGGGTCACCGGCCGCCCATAGGAACAGAATGTGAAACCGGGATTTTCGCACCAATCGTAGCGCTCCCGATGGATCCGATTCACAGCGCCACATCTCTACAACCAATGGACCGATCGACACCAAACACGACCATTGCCAATATCGCAATAGCAACCGTTTCCGGGTCACCCTTAACACACACGCGAGGGATGTCTGAAAATAGGAACTGACGTTTCTTAGTGTTTATCACGATTTGGTCTGGTTCTTGGAAACGGCTGAACTTGGTGACTAGCCGTTAGTTTCACCACCTGGGCGGATGCTCCGGGTACTCTTTTCCAATTGACTATCATGATCTGCGGTGTGTGCGCGCGTCGTCATCGTCACACGGGCTAAACATGTTTCGGCCCATGAAAAGACTCCGCTTTACACTCCCCACACCACTGTATACAATTTTCCCATGGACAATCATGAGCTGCAGTGTGTGCGTGCGCTGTCATCGTCACACGGGCTGCACGTGTTTCGTTCCGTGAAACACATTCCGCTTTACACTGTTCCCTCACCAACGTCGACCGACTTTTCGCGGAGAACGTTAGATGCGCAGACTCTTTGCGATACTCCGGTTCCTTCGGATTTTCCCCGTCGCAAATGGTTTGATTGCAATCGTCGATGCCCGAAACCATTCACAGGCGGAATTTTTCGCCGTCAATCCCCGCTTCACAACGCTAGCCGCTTCATCAGCAATTCCCACAAAGTTCAGCCAGCCCAAGGCGATATATACGAAGTGGCGTCATCCCTACTGCGCAGCTTTCTGCGCAGGTCCTTATATGACGTCATCAGGGGTACCACTTAATACGGGCCAAGCCGCTAACACGCTGTCGAATATACGCAGCGTATGCATAGTACGGGGAACAAAATGAGGATTTAAGAGATGCATGTGCAAAACTTAGAGCGTCATAGCCACGGAAGGGATCTCCAATACCTTTTATACACATATTACACCCGGAAGAACGTACAAAGCGAGGTAGGACAGGTCAAATATGGCAGAGAATTAGCATCTTACCGCGGCGAAATGCAGTAAGGACGTATCTGAAGTGTGATCGTCGCTATGATGGAATAAGGTGAGGAGGGGGTCGAATCCCTTAATGTACATCAAGTTTAGCATTGGGCTTATGGTGCTGCATGCCAAAATTAATTGACTGAAAGGCCTTTTAACCCCTTTATATGCGGCAGTGCCCGTGATATAGGAGGCAAGGAAGGGGACAATCGTTTCTTTTTTAAGATCGACAGGACCATAGGGAGCACGTAAGAGGCAGACATTCCTTTTATGGGGGCATCTGTGAACCTCCGTACCAGCTCAGCAACATGGGTGGAACTTCCAGAAAACGATTTGGGAGACGCAATGCCTGGAGGTAGCAGGAAGGCCAATGGATTGGGGGAGGTGGGCTCACGCCAGTCGTAAGCGGGGATTGACCCATCCCAAAAGTATGTAAAATGTCACTCTAGTTCTTAGGCTACATTCGGCGGATGGACTGGAAAGCGGTCAGGCATGGGGTGCTAAAAGCGGTCAGGCATGTATTGGCGGCATTCCCTAACCATGCGTTCAGAACTAGATCTGGATGATTCAAAACACTCTTAGACGTCCGCGTAGTCGACCTAGTCGGCTTATGTGCTGTTTCCGATTCAGAGCATGAATGAAGGATTACAATCGAAGTTCGTGGAGCAGAGACTTTGCATGTCGTTCTTTCAAATCAATGATCATGGGCCTCATGAGCAACAATGAAATGGCATACGCCACAACTGTTTCATAGCAGTACGAGAACCGGTAGCAGTGTCAAGTGCCGCGAGGACGGGCGCAGCTTGTCTGCCCCTGGTCACAGCGGCAGCAGCAAAACACGGCAACAGGACAGTGGGACCAGGCGATACGACGGCAGAGTCAAGTGCCGCCAGGACGGGCCGACACAGGGAGCGCCGCCAACCCATCAGTGGTCACAGTGGCAGCAGCAAAGCACGCCAGCAAAACAGCAGGATCGGACGGCATGAAACCAATGCAAAGTGACGCCAGAACGGGCAACACAGGAGGCGCCGCCAGTCCGCCCCTGGTCACGGTGGCAACAACAAACACGGTTACAAAGGGCAGAACCGAGCGACACGACACACAGCAGAGACGGTGACACATGGCCGGCAGTGTGAGGGTGGACATCCTATCGCTGCCTGGTGACACGATGGCGGACCTGCCTAGATTCCCGCCCCTGCGCTCTGCCGAGCAGAGTTCTTGCGCAACCAGCCGATGCGCACATGCAGCCTAACTCGAGTCAGCCTCCGTCTCACACAACTAGCCACACTCCTAGCTTCGGCTGCCGGCTACCAATGACGCCCACCCCGGGTCTCACGATGCTGGTGTCGCCCGTGCAGGTCGAGTCCATGATGAAGCAGACATCATAATTGAACTGGTTTGGCATCGCCCACTACCACGTATGTGGCATGCAGTGCCCGCCGCGACCGATGGTGATTAACCAAGAGCTGAACACAACGGCCAGGAGCGCCTCCGGTGCTTCAGACGTCGGACAGCCAAGCGATGTATTGACGCCTCATTTTGTAGGCGACGAAGCCGGCAACGACGGCAAGACCGTCCTGCTCCAGTCCCAGTTTGCTGATGATGGTCGTGTTAAAATTCATGCGAATAGAAGTGGCATCAGAATAATTGAACTGGTTCTTTATTTAACTATACAAAGATAAAATATGAAGGTAAGGTAAGCAGCATATGAAGGCTCTATATTTGATGGCGGTGGCCAAGTTCTATCGGTGATTCAGCAGAAGGACTTTGGTGTTATTCTGAACACAAGATTGGGGGCATCAGAACAGACGAAGGAATCCAGGAAGAAGGCACCGAGAATGCTTGGGGAAATATATAGGAATGTATCATACATAAGTCAGGAAGTCATCAGGAAGCCTTACTGTGCATGTCAGACCACATTTGGAATGTTGTGTCCAAGCTTTGGCTTCTAGTTATGAAAAAGATTGTTCCCTTTTAGATAGTACAAAATATGGCTGCAAAAATGGTTAACGACATAAGCAACCTGGCTTATGAGGAAAGATTGAAGAAATTGAACATGTTTTCACTTAGATATAGAAAGTTGAGACGAGCACTCATTGAGGTCTTTAAATTTGTTCATGGTCAGGAGGATGGATATATTAGGTAAATATTTGAATATAACAGAAATGATGCATTTAAAGGCCATCAATTCAAGATTAAAGTTAACTACAGCAGGACAAGGTTAAGACGGTCTTTCTTCACCAACAGGGTAATAGAACACTGGAACCAGATGCCAAAAACCATTGTCAGTAACCGCACATTGAACATCTTTAAAAACACCATAGGCAATTATTACAAGAATAGAGGGCTTGCTTTTCAGTATTCAAGGGAGGGCTGATAGACGGATTTGGTAGGCAACTGGTTGAGTGTTCAGAGTGCAACCAAGAAGGGACCTTGTGGATCATAGTCAGACTGATCTTTTGTGTCTTGATGTCTAAAATGCTCCAAAATGCAGCAAGCATTCCAATCAAGCATGATGCAACACTCCATACCATATAGATCTGACAGGCAGGCTAATTCATGGAACGACACAAGAAAAGGCAGGTGTTGACACTGACATTAGTTTCAGCTACATCTGTGGCCAGGATCATAATCATCAGAGGCAATGTGGTTGGAAAAAATGGGTGGGCTGGTTGGATGAACTTCATCACCTCCTTTTAACTGTCAACCAGGTCTTATATGCATTTTCATCTCTTGGAAACATAAGCATGTTGGTTGACAATCTCTTCTTTCCATATCTTTCTTCCAGATGATAAAGACACACCACAACAGAACACTATACGATAAAACTACAACTAAAACGCATGTACATCGAACACAAGGTGTGATAGACATAACACCAGGCATAAAACAACCTACGAGGAAGCTATGTAAACAGCTGCGCTATTTATGACTCAACTGCGCCATCTAAGAATTTGAGAAAATATGTGCCCCTAAAACGCTGCATTCGTGATGGTCGTCGCCTAATTCGCAGCCTAACTGAGGATGATAAAATAACAGCTCAACACGATTCCAAAGGCACAGACGTGATATTATAGGATATAGAAAGTTAGTTGGATTGAAAATATTTCCATTTTAAAATGCATGAAACCATTAAAACGGCCCAAAAGTGGTACCCCAGATGACATCATTTGGACCATTCGAGCCGACACCCAGGAAGGCATGGGGATGACAGGGGCCTGGGCCAGCCCTCGAAAAAAAAACGGCGCGCGCTTTCGCGGCGGCGACACCTCTGCCGAAGAGATTCTTCAAAATGGAAATGATCGGGAGCCGGGAAATAATGTATGGTTACGTTAAAATTGGCATAGCCGCCGAACCATGCGACCAATTCACGTGGAACCAGCATCAATTTTTTGTCGATTAGCGCAGTGGAGCAAGTACACTTGTTTCAATTCTAATTTTATTGAATCTGTCGAGAAGTCTCTCAAATGCAATTTCAGTCATGTTGGCTTACTATACTTATTTTTAAATGGATTACAACATTTTATGTTTCATTCATTTTGTGGAGAAATTATCTATATTATGTCTCCTAGCTCACACAATAATTCACCTGAACAGTACTCATACACAGCGAACATATACCACATGTATGCAATTTAAATGACAGTTATATTGTGGTGGTCAAAACTGGGACATATATTTTTGGAAGGATTTCGGAATTTGCCCGGACTTCCCGTTTGTTGATCTGATGCCACGGCACCAGTTGTGGCGTAGTCGTCTTACAGGCTCGTAATCTTACAGGCAAAACAGCGGGGCAGTAGGCCGGCAAGCTTACGGGGTGCCGCATTATTGGCTGCGCAATACGACATTATACAACGATATAAATGACGCGGCCAAAACAGTACTTATATAAACTATAATACTGGGGCACTGGATAAGTGTTCACTGGATCAGCTGAAGTTGCGACAATGACTCGGGCCCTGACCTTCACAGGGGTCGAAGGACTGCGCCATCGTCCAGACTATCACAAACGACGATGACCTCGAGCCGAAGATACCGCCCGAGCCTCGCCGCGTCTCCGGCTTCTCCATAGACAGCGCAGAATCGAACTTCATGACGGATGTGCGGTTTATAGAAGACATCACTTTACCAATCCTTCCGAGGGAAATTCTTGCTTCTTGTTAGATCGACCAGCAATTTGCAGATGGTCACTTCCATCTTATCAATTCCGTGCAATTCCGGCTGTAATAATTGAAACACGTAATTAGTTCGCAATGAGCTATATGTTGCGTTGAATGAATCGCACAGAAATTGCTTGTCTAAGGCTCATGCTGACTTTCCAGTTGTTTTGAAAATGACATTAGTGAACTGCTGACGGTGTTGGCTGGATGCGTTTGTTCCAGGTGCAGAGTGCTTGTCGCTGCATGAACCCGACAACGGGCCGTGGAAAGAAGCTGCATCTTACCCAGATGCTGCTCTTGCCCTTCATCCCCATCATGGCGCTCATCGTTCAGAATGTGGTTAACTTGGTGACGGTGCTAGAGTCACAGAAGGAAATGCAGAACACTATTGAACAGGTGAGCGAACACCGTCAGTGTCGAACAACGGGGAAGTTTCGATGACTTAAAGAAGCGTCTTAGATACTGAAGAACTGCAGGAATTAGAAGACATTCTGGAAGGGAGGGAACTTTGTCAGCCGAAACATTCCACAGAGGGGACTTAATTTAAGAAGATAAAAAATGTGAATTACAATGCATACTTTATGCAACGATATTTCATGACGCAAGTCCTTATAATTTGTAGAAATGACTGGGAAATGACACAGTTACTCACGTTACTATTGCAAAACTCGGAAGAGCAATTAAGGAACTATTCGTAACTTATGAAATACGATGCGAAAACTAATCACGTCATAACATTCTACTGGGCCGACCGTACTTGCAATATTACATGCATCGATACCTCACACAAGTCACTGCATAACCATTGTACACCAGAAAACAAATAGGAATATTTGGTGCGTCCATTATTTCCACTTTCTCGATTGTCCAAGCATACGGAAAACGCAAGCGAAAATATGCCACAAGTAAGCTGCTGAGGTGGCAGGCTTGAAAACCGATGCGAAGGATGCGTATTCAGTCAAATGCGCGCATGCTATCTAGCAATATACTAGAAACCATCGGTAGCGGCATCAACCACATTCGAACTACTTGCTATGGTTGGTTCATTTTCTAGAAAATTGCTCTCCTTCACAGGTCCAGTTGAGTACCGATCTGGGCAACGTGACGGAGGCCCTGCAGTCGGAGCGCGCTGAGATCGCCTTCTTCCTCTTCACCAACGGCTCGGTGATCCGACGCAAACTCTCCGATCACTTCGAGTACACAAACCAGCTGATTGACAATTTGAAGTGGCCGGAATTCCCGATCGACGACAAGCTGTTCCTGAACAAGTTTCTCTTCCGAATTCGACTGGACGATTTCCGTGACAAAATTCAGAAGTTCGACACGCCTTCCATCGACGTCGGCATCGCCTTCTATAATCGGGCCAATTATATATTCTTGGATCAGGTGACTTGCTCATGTGTTGCATGCGCGCTGAATGTGTACCGAAGACAAGCACGAGAGATATCCAATTCCCGTTACTGTATGGGTAAAGTGTGTGTGTGGGTGGGGGCTGCGAGGAAGGGATGGGAGAGGCTGAGTGTTGATGAAACTTCCAACGTTTCTGGGGTCATCTTAAGCACCGCTCAAGCTTTACGTAGCCAAAAGTACCTCTTGCAACCTTTGATAATCCTCTCCACAGTAAGTTAATACCACTGAGCTATGACGTCATAGAATAGCTAGGGACATTTCGCACCATAATCGTGGATTTTCGGTGACGTTTATAACATTATGTCGCGTACATAGGTCATCATCGCGTAATAATGTAGGGGTGACGGTTCTGCCGTCGGTGTGGTGTAGGGGGGGGTGCGAGGTGTTGTGGGGGTGTGAGTGAGGTGTTGTGGGGGTGTGGATGTGTGTGTGTGAGGTGAGGGGTGTGGCTGAAAGGTGTTCCTGATGGTGCTTAAACTCGGGGTGAGTGGTATGGGTGTGTGAAATGTATTTTAGATATTGCCAACCTTGACTGGAACTTATTGAACTACTTGAACCAACTGAACTTATTTAGGGCTTGACCTAACTAACTCCTTTGTTTATTGTGCGTATGTCAGTGGTGTATTGTGTTGTTTTTCGACGCCACCTCCACCACACATTCCCCAAACCCCGGCCGACGTGATGTTGGTTTGAGGTGCCGTCCCTGACACGAATTTATATATGTGCGAGGTCAAAGTTTTGGGAACACCATATAGGTAAGTGAGAGTCTTTAGCCAGATTATTATTAATACGTTTCATTTCAGAATTGATGAGAATTAAATATGCCATTGGTTTGAATGATACTTCCCGTGTTGGAACTTTTTAGACGCTAGTAATAGTATATTTTTGTGCAATGTACCGCACGAAATAGATGCCTGTGTTGAGCCCCAAGCGGCTTCCGCTGATCCTTCACGCTGCCTACTCACATTCAGTCTCCTCATTCACTTCACATTTGCTCGCCCCATTCGTGCTCTCCTTATTAATTTATTAATTGCTTGGTCCCAAAATTTAGCTCCCGACCCCTCTCCTCTTCAGCGGTACACAAACACGTAGATCGACAGATCATTGCTCTAATTTTGATGATACGTTGGCCGAACAAGTAAACCTTTCATTGCCAATCACGGCTGGCCTAGCCCTTATTGACAGCGTTCCTCGCCTGGACGAAGTCTGAACTGCAACGGGTGGCTCATCGTACTGGCTCCGAGGGCTGACTCCAATACTCTGGTATCTTTTACCGACATACCTATCCTTAAGTTCGATCGATGCCGCGCCGGGCCTTATTCGTCGTACACTTGCGACCAGGTCTGACGTATCCCACGGGCGGGCACGGATCCCTACCACATTGAGCACGTACCTGGTCGTCGTTATACCCTAGCCGGCCCTGCCATTTTTAGCATCGGGGCTTATGGCATGCCAAACCCGTCCATGTGTCCCTCGAATCTCTGCACCAACCGTGCCCACGTGCAGAGTTCGGGGGTGGACAAATTACCGGGCAGTGTTTTGCCTATACCCTATAGTCCGGCGCCAGACTTCCGGCGAACGCAATGTCGTGGCCCCTTTATCGGCCCCTTCCACATGAATACCATGTTCGCCCCTCTTCTGCATCCCCAGATCGGAGAGGCCAGCGGGATTTTGCGGTCAAGAGATCCTGAGCAGGCGAATTAATTCCCCAGAAGTGTCCGTGCATTGCACTCTCTCGCACTTAGACATTAACCAAACGCACGTCATATATATAACAACAAAATATTCTGGACAATTTAACTGGCTTGAGCACTCACTACCACCACCCGGAAACGTTCAGTCCATAGGAGGACGGCTCGCAGGTCGGCTGCCTCGCTTATAAATTGACTTCACCGTACAAATTAATATCAGGCACGTATCCAAGCATAATTGTGTGAATCTTTCCACCTTCTCGGGAAGTACTCACGGTACTATCTCCGTCTACGGGTCGGCTGTTGATGACCTGGTCAGGGCTAAAAGCGCGGCGCACACCTCTCATCACCCGCGGAACGGCGGCCATTTCAATTCTGGACGTAAATATCCTCCCCTCCTTGCACCTGGTCGCCGATGTATTTACTACGCGGACACCGTTTCAAGGGGGTCGTAGTTCTTACGTCCTCCATTGCGTTAATCCCCGTGGACGGTCGCTGACTGCCATCGGTATTCACCCCCTCGGAATTTCACCTAAACGTTACCTGGTTCCTCACGTAAGTTCGCCTGTGAACGCACAGCGGAAGAGTATCCTTTGAGTTTAGGTAAAGTTTGAATTGCAAAGAAAGGGATTGCACCACGACAGGTGGAGTAGCTACAATATTGTTTGCACTCCTGTTAGTCTAAAGGCCGAACGTAATTGGATGGGAAGAGGAAGACAGAAATTGTTGCAAACACAATTGTGCTGCACTCTGTCTAATTTTATCCGTCCCTGCTCTGCCGCTCCTCCTGTCCATCACTGCCGAAATGCTACCACCGGTCTTTGCTGATGCCACCAGAGAATTTATATGTTTAATCTAATATATTTACCTTTACATACGCCGCATCGCATTACGCACACACACTGCTCATACACTTCTCGCCATCTCTGACATCTCCGTCTACTTCCTCCCCATCCTGAACTTATCCTATTTGGTCCCCCCATGAGACAGGTCGCTCCCTTCAGCAATGAATTTGGTGAGAAGGCAGAAGCTGCGGAAGAGAATTTACGTTGGTTCGGAAAGGTTTGGGAAGGAGGAAGACATGTCAGACGGATAACACTCACATGTCCGATGGCGAGACTTCCAGCTGTCCGCTACTCTTCGACGCCCGGCACTGGAGGTCACATCTGCGTCTATCTGACTTTTGATGTTCTACCCTGAGTGGGTCTTTTTTTTAGAGAGTCTTTCCAAGTCGCGTCAGAGAGGAGAGAGAGAGAGAGAGAGAGAGAGAGAGAGAGAGAGAGAGAGAGAGAGAGAGAGAGAGAGAGAGAGAGAGAGAGAGAGAGAGAGGAAAAAAAAAAAAAAAAAGGGGGGGAGGGGGAGAGAAGAGAGAAGAGAGAGAGAGAGAGAGAGAGAGAGAGAGAGAGAGAGAGAGAGAGAGAGAGAGAGAGAGAGAGAGAGAGAGAGAGAGAGAGAGAGAGAGAGAGAGAGTATATATATATATTATATATATATATATTATATATATATATATATATATATATATATATATATATATATATATATATATATATATATATATATATATATATATATATATATATATATATATATATATATATATATATATATATATATATATATATATATATTATATATATATATATATATATATATATATATATATATATATATATATATATATATATATATATATATTTTTTTTTTTTAAGAGGAGAGAGAGAGAGAGAGAGAGAGAGAGAGAGAGAGAGAGAGAGAGAGAGAGAGAGAGAGAGAGAGAGAGAGAGAGAGAGAGAGAGAGAGAGAGAGAGAGAGAGAGAGAGAGAGAGAGAGGGAGAGAGAGAGAGAGAGAGAGAGAGAGAGAGAGAGAGAGAGAGAGAGAGAGAGAGAGAGAGAGAGAGAGAGAGAGAGAGAGAGAGAGAGAGAGAGAGAGAGAGAGAGAGAGAGAGAGAGAGAGAGAGACTCCTGACTCCTGCCGCACGCTATCACCGTGCTATTCGCGACACTGATTCATTACTTGTCTACCCGCCTGCGTATGGCACAAAATGCTATCTCAGCCACCCAGCCCGGCTCGACCCCTTCGATCGTCACGCTTCTGAAATCGAAATAACGTCTCTGTCACAGGGCTTGGTGTCCTGTTGTTTTTACTGAGCGTCATGCACTCTTATTTCATTTTCATTTTTCCAATGATTATTCTATCTTCTTTTTTTCGCCAAGTCATTCGCCAATATTTTTCGTCAATCTGTGCTGAAAGAAAAAGGCCCGGGACGGCATTTCAGCGCGCAGGGAACTTTTAACGGCGCTTCACGTCTCATCGCAGCGTTTAAAGTTCTGCTTGTTCTACCTGAGAACCAGAGCTCCTCGTTTAATTTTCAGATGTACCAACTTCTTCACAATCATGCATCCATAATTGCCCTCAAACATTGTCCAAAGCCAGGGGTTTACGGCGGTATTCCCACGTGTGAGTCGCGTATATACCTCGTGCCGCATGTGGCACGAGCATCTGTCTTGTGTGCCAAATGGCTAAAATACTCGGCTAGAATCTCGCGGTCTGAATATGTATACGAGTTCAGTCGCAGGAAGTGATGGCGCTTTTTATTCTGCCTTTGGTGATGTAATTTGGTGGACGCCGCACCCGGTTCGCGTCAGCTCTGCGTACGTGCTTGAAGATGTGTGGATGTATACGCACTCAAGGTAATGCGCCTACAACTGATAGACACGGGTATTCGATTGCGCTGCGCTTTTACCACTTAACTTCGCTCATCCATCGCCTATGCGGGCATCTCAGGCTGATTTATTTACCGCACCTGCATGCGCAACGACTGCCAGAGGTTCTAAAGCGTCCGATGTATGTCACTAATTGGAACTAACCATGAGCACCCGTTGCGTCCGCACACGAATCTCCAATTGGACTAAGGCCCTTTGACCAGAGCATGGGGCCCGGCAGTTGACCCGGGAGATCAAGGAGAAGGACGGCAGCGGAGTTTGGCGTCCTCTGCTCGCCTACAAGAACATGATCCACGCCATCGAGCACCTGGGCATCAGCATGGTGTTCGGAGAGCAGTACTTCGGGCGGGGATACCTCGATCAGAGGAGCTACATCGAATTCGTCACCAACGATGCGCTCGGGCAGGACTTCCTCAACAGCAGTCAAAATTTCGCCTACTGGATCAAATATCGGTAGTGATGCAAACACAGCATGCTCTCTGTTGTACAGCCCGGCCGAGGTGAATAACTCCGCCTTAGCCAGTGCTAGCTAGATTGCCGTGATGGCCTTATGCAAATGTTGATACCATGACTAAAATGACACCACATGGCTAAATGTGCAACTATGCACAGATGCGTCCGTATGCAATTCTTCGTTGGACTCTCTCTGAAGGTATGTTTACAATTGTGTCTGCATTCTTATCTTCGTATGCAGGTGTCCGTCCGAGGGTAGACGTACATGCATCCAGGAGTCGACATGCCGAGAACTAAGCATGATAGAAAACAGATAACTGACAGATGATAATGCATTCTACCGTGGAGTCGTAGCTGGGGATGACTTGGATCCGTGTTCATCTTCACCTAGATAGTTGAATGGCTTTTCGTACATGGAGAATAACTTACAAGAAGACTCAACCACACCGATGCAAATTTCGTGCCGACGTGGTCACCTGTCGCCGTTTGACGTCACCACGTGACACGTGCTGCTGCAGGTATCGGCATTTGCAGACGTTCTTCCCGTGGTATTCAAACATCACCCGACGCCGTGACGAGATCCTGCTGCGAAGGAAAATCGAACCCGACTTCGAGAAGGCCACCGAGTACTTTTATGCCATGCTCGGATACTTGGAAGCTTTGAAGAGCATTCAGTACGAAATCCGGTGAGAAACATTCCGCTTCATTCAGAAGGTCCCGTCTGCTTGAAGCATAGCGATGCCCAATGCTAGTATGCACTCAATTTTCATATAATGTTCCGTGGTGCACTCTGTCGCAGTTGACTCTAGTTTATTTTGCTCAGTCTGGTATTGAAATTTCCCTCTAGCTTTTCCATATCTATTAACAGGGTGTGAGCAGGTTAAGCAATAGTTCGTTGGCGGAAATTATCTATATGCGACTGGCTAAAATTGCTCTTTACCACCTTTTTATTGCTGCGGCGCCAACCCTTCCGGCGAACAGGAACACAGTTTTACATCTGCAGTGGCAGCACCTTTAAGAGCTCTGTTGTATGTGATCTTTATTTTTTGAGGAGTGACTGGGACGTACAGGCACTCGCCTTTGATAAACAATGGTAAAACAACCTTTCGAGACCTAAGGGACACATCCGAAAAATAATTCCGTTGAATGTATTCTTACTTGCGTTGAAATTTAGTTTTACATTCAATCAAAACTTCCTACATAGTTTTATGCAGTTAGCGGAACTGGTTGCTCTGACGGGCTACACGATTTCATTAGCAAGACAACTGTTTTCTTTCACGACTGGGAAGCATGTACTATAGTTTGCCTATGCGCTGTGTTGTACCCCATGCAAGAGTCAACACTTAGTATTAGTTTGGACCAGGGATGTTGTTTTACATACCCCTCGATGTTGGCTTTGTCCCCCAATAATTTAAAGTTTAAACGTGGGACCCTATGGAATGTGCCCCCAAACCATTTGGGCTCCCAATAGTCTTCATGTAGTTCGCCCCCAATCATTTTCAGAAATCAACACCCGTCGTTTGAACCGTTGGTGTGACGGCGACTTTGATCGCCATGTTGCGCTACCGTAACGACCACTTAAACGGTCATACCACGCCTCCGTGATGGTGACCTTGACCGGCGTGCCACGTTACCGTGACGGTGACCTTGACCATCGCGTCGTTAACAGCTACGAGGTGGAGAACACAATCCGCAGGGGTGTGCGCGATCTCAACTCAGATGTGCTCATCGGCCTGGTACTGCTGCTCGTCGTGCTGGTCATATCGCCCGTCATCATCCTGCTGATCCGCATGGTGACCAAGACGCTACAGGCGAGTGCATCGTTCGCCGCCGTCCACATTCTGCTGCTGGTGGGCGTGGCTGCCATAGATATAACCTCTAAAGTGGGTGTGGTGTCCCCAGCGTGAGCCGAAGGCATGTCTTCAAGTGGTGTTTTTTTTTCGGGACTGGCCATGTGTCCTGCCCGGCTGTTGCAGTTGATTCAGCCAGGGCATGCGTTCAGTCACATTCGCAGATTCTCTGAAGGTGGAACTGCATGCAGTTGATATGCTGGGAAATACAATGACTGAGATGTTCCTAAACTATCTGTCAAGGTTCTTCTGTCAAGGTTTCTTCCAATGTGGGAACTTTGAAAGATGAACTACCTGAAGAGAGGATGTAAACATACGGTGCATCCAATCCTGCTTTATGTGTTCTCAGACGTGTAATACCAATGTCCAATGCCAATGTCGTCAGGCGTTCTCGGAGACGTTGATGTCGAAGACACTCGAGCTGAATAACGAGAAGAAGCGGTCGGACAGGCTGCTATACCAGATGGTGCCGCCGCCGGTGGCGCATCAGCTGCGACAGAGGAAGCAGGTGACGGCCTTCACCCACAGTCCACGACACTTGCGACCCAAGGCGGGGTGCTCTGTCTCCACGAAGGGATACGAGCCCCACCATTGTTCTCCGGTGACCCTGCTTCCACCCCGACAATTTTGCATTTGAAAACGGTGGGCCGTGGCCCAGCTCATCCAATGGTGATTCGAGACCGTCACCGCCGAAAATATTAGCAATGTTTAGCTTCATCATCCTTTTTAAATATCGAGTTGAGTCTGTCACATAACGCAAGCGGAAGTGCGCACTATCGCGTATGCGGAGCAACAGTTCATATCGGCTGCATGACCAGTTCCGTTCTGCCCTTTTGGAACGTCACCGTGACGTTTTCATACAGCTTTTCAGTTCCTAATTCCTTCACTCAGATTTTGTAAAATATAAAGTTAGTCCGAATTCTTACTCCGATAGCTTCATGAACCATTGTCCTATTGCAAAGCAGAGCGTGTTGCGTGGACGTTTCGTCCTACTACCTGATCGTGAATTTCACTTCAGCAGCAGACTTTTGGCCGAGAGATTAACGTGCCGCCAATGCGCCGACACTGCCGCCCCGATTCGTCGTCCCGGTCTCGTCAGGCCAGCTGCCAAATGACCACCTCAGCCGGCGCTAAATGCGAGCTCGTGAGGCGACCCGAAACCTTTCGCGCCAGGACAGGGTAGACCGGTGCAGGCCAGCACTCTGACCAACTCAGCCACCGGGGCGGACTTACCGACATGCATTGAACGAATTCAAGAATGACTCACCGTTGATGAAACGCAAGCTTTACACGTCAGTTGTTGCTTGCTGGTCTCTACAAAGCATACATATGCAAATTATAAGCCCTAGATAGGCACACTCATTGACACTTCTTAACAGCATACTAACCATCCATAATCAAGACAGTATCGTAGGGACATAATTGCCTCTTTTTAATCCTCCATTTAGCGTCTCCAGTATATCCACTTTCGAAATCACCGAACAAATATGTCCATTTTCTGACACATTTATGCTTAGTTCAGTTCAATTTTTGTTCAGTTCAGGTCAGTTCTATGTTCAATTTAGCTGAGACTTATGTTCAGTTCAGCAGCAGTTTAGCAGCAGACATTGAGATACTTTCTCGGCGTTTGTCGAAGATATTCCGATAGATATTCCATGTCATCAAGCCAGCAATCGGGGAGCTCGTCCAGCATGCGTTCGCACGACCAGTTGACCTGACTGAATCCAATTCTGGCAGGTCTCCACTGAGGTGCATGAGTCCGTGACGGTCTACTTCAGCGACATCATCGGCTTCTATGAGCTCGTGTGCGAGAGTTCACCACAACAGGTAACCCGCAGCCAGCGATCGACAGGTAACATCCGGTCAAGGTCTGATGGGTAACACCCAGTCAAGGTCATACGTGAAGCATCCGAGTAAGGTCTGACAGGCAATATCACAGCCAGGGTCTATCATTTCAACTCACCGTCTAAATCAGATACAATCACGGTAGTAACGCCGACTGTCACCCAGAGAATCAGCCAAGAGGTCGGGCGCGCTTAGCCACCAAAAATACACCGGATCAAAACAGAAAGTTACCGATTTTTACCAAGCAAAACCATAATTTTTCGGCAAGCTTTGCGAGGCGAATAAATAGAACAATGGCCTAGGATGACCTTGACTTTGACCATGATTCATATTTGTGCTTCACTATGTACTTCAGGTTGTTCAGTTCAAGTTTGATGCTATTTAGGGCACGAAACCTAAACATAAACCACACAAACAGGAGTGCTTGCCTAGGCTTTGCACACATGGCGCACTTTAACTTGACTAGTCTCAGGCCACTTCACGAAGATCAATCATATTGGATGAGAATTTCTCTCCATGTTCTTGCACGTATACGAAGAGAAAATGCAAATACAAGAACGTTCATATTACAAAAACAGGAAAATTGACCAAAATTGGCCGTGACCTCAGGTCACCGACATGACCACAAGCATAAATTCAAGATGTATGTTCTTGAGCATTGCCAACTTATACTTAAGTCGCAAGTTTCATTTTCAAATATTTTTGTCTAGATGCGTTATAGATCCTGAAACATCACTGAAGGTGGCCCTTTTTGGCTTGAGCTAGGTTAATGACCTTACATGACCTGAAGTTGAAACTTTCATATCAGACGTACAACACACGAAGGAAACGGTACTGAAACTTTTGCTGTGCTGGGCGCCGCCGTTGTCTCTCAATCGCGGAAAAAATATTTCGGGGATTGTAGAAAGGCCCGCTCCCCTGACACCGGGTTCAGAAAATCCTGATTGCGCCCCTGCTGTGAGCCGTATGTTCCACGATAGACTTTTGAGGGTCCGCTCGCCAAGCAATGAGAGTTTTAGGACTGCATTTGGCTCAGACGGCTATATCGTACTCTGCCTGAGGGTGTCACCAGGCGTTGACACCAGGATATCTTCAAGGTCAGGGAAGGTAACGGGGCGTCCGGGGAAGGTTGGCACCAATGTGCTCATGCACACTGGTACTGCAATGCTGCAGTATACTGCGACTATTTTACTTACATGATGGGAGCGCTCAACGATGAGAATGAAGTGATTCAGGTGAAAATGTGGCACCTCAATCAGCCATGACTTATATATCACAAACTGACCGTATATTGAACGTTGCTGTCCCAAAGGCTTTATTCGCATTATCCCAGAGAGCTCTTCTTATGTCCATATATTCGTGGCAAACCGCTGCTTCCATTAAGATGGGCCGCTACCATTCCATCCAAATATCAAACATTTAACTTTTGATAATTTTCTCTGGAATTTTGAAGGTTCACACTTCACACTTTCGATCAAGTAATACATTCTCGGATAGCTTACGGTCTCATGAGCAGGCAATCGGCTCAGGTTCGACAGTGCAGCCCAGCTCGAACATTAGAGAAGACGTGATACGTTCATCTTCCATCAATGAAAGCGTGATGGAAGTTAATAAAAATATTTGATTTCACATTCAACCTCAAGTCTGTTCAGAAACTTCCAACAGCGTGGTCCACTCCATTGGTGCTAAGCTCCGGGACGCAGCAAGACGCATGTTAAGTAGCTTCAGTTCGTTTAACCTCTTGAGAGGTACGCAAATTGGCCATGGTCAACTCCGTGGAAAACGTGTGTGCTTCCTCTGCAGATCATTATCAAATCCTCAGCTGATCCTGTGGCTATTTCGTCTAATGCGCGTGTATTAACAAGATGATGAAGTCCGTGACGTGCTGTGAGTGGCATATTTCTGCTTTGGCTGTACACACGGGATTACACTCTGCTTTGGAATTACTTCTACCTGCTGTGTTCTTATTGAATGGCGGACAAACGTTCGCATGGAATTTGTTAGATTGGCGATCGTTTGCTTGACAGTTGTTCGCAGGATAAGGCTCTCATGCCTGAAGTTCGTCATGCTTAAAGCATGTATGGGATAATGTCCGCAGTGACAATAATTCGCATGGAATAAAGCGTGCATGCGGTAAAGTGTGCATAGTAAAATAACCGTAGCGATAATGTTCGTAGTGACAAAAGTTGGCGAGTAAAACGTACGCATAGAAAAAGTGCGCATGAAAAAGTTGGCATGGAAAAACATAGTATGGTCCAAGTTTGCCCGGAAAAACTTCCAGGTTAGGTTAGTCTAGGTTAGGTTAGACAGAATCAGGTTAGGATGCATGCAAAATTTTGCAAGGTTTGGTTAGGTTGTATGCAACGCCAGGATAGGCTGCTCTGTTCGATGCAAACCATCTGCATACGAACTTTCACAAGTGCGAACTTTTCTCTTGCAAACATACGAACATTTCCACACGAATTTCGACATCGAGACCTCGAACAGCATAGCTCTTCCTACACTGTGGTTCTCAGACATGTCGCGTCTTCCTCTGTCACCAGGTGATCTCGCTGCTGAACGTCATCTACAAGATCTACGACTCTCAAATCGACTGCTATGACGTATACAAGATAGACACGGTGGGAAACGCCTTCATGATCGCCAGCGGGCTACACATGAAAAAACGAGGTATTGATCCTGAATCTCTTTTGTTCTTTCTCTCACCCTCCCTCTCTCTTTCTCCCTCTCTCCACTTTCTCTCTCACTCTCTCTCTCTCTCTCTGTCTCTTTCTCTCTCTATCTCTCTCTACCACCTCCCTCCCTGCCTTCCTGCATCTCCCTCCCTCCCTCCCTCCCTCCCTCCCTCCCTCCCTCCCTCCCTCCCTCCCTCCCTCCCCCTCCCCCTCCCTCCCTCCCTCCCTCCCTCCCTCCCTCCCTCCCTCCCTCCCTCCCTCCCCCTCCCTCCCTCCCTCCCTCCCTCCCTCCCCCTCCCTCCCTCCCTCCCTCCCTCCCTCCCTCCCTCCCTCCCTCCCTCCCTCCTTCCCTCCCTCCCTCTCCCTTCCTCCACCCCACTCTCCACCCCTCCCTCTCTATTTCTCTCTCCCTCTCCCTCCCTCTCTCCCTCTCTATTTCCTCTCTCCCCTCTCTCTCAGCTGTTTCTTCTGCCTGACGACAAGTTGATGTGACTCTACATTCAAGTGTACTGGTTTATAACGACTTAACTGTTCGATTTATACACCGGTGATCAACTGCTACCACATAAGCTTATTAGTGTGACCAATTTGAATGGGGGTTTCATTGTTAGTAACATTGCCTGTATTAGCGTTGGTCTACCGGCAGAAATCACGAGTAAATTCCCTGCTCTGGACCTACAGATTAAATGCAGCCAAGGGACCGTCAATCAGCTGTTCTGCAAGCGCCTGCCTCCTGCAATATACCGTATACTTAAATAGAATGCTTGTAGTAAAATCAAATAGAATGCTTGTACTGGGCCTTCCGTATTACAGCGATTTCTGAACAATATTTGCCACGCTCCTGACAGCGAATGTCAGAGCGAGACGAGTGCTGTAACTGTCGACTATAGCACTTTTACGACCGACGTACAAATTAAAACATCCTTCAGAATCGATCTGCGAAGCGGTAAATGGTATGGGCCGTAATGTCACAAGAAGCATCGCAATTGCTCTCACAAACTTGATCAATGGCTGCTTAGCATGCAGCTGAAGCAACTGCAAAGAACACCGCACAGGCGCACGGTAGTGTGTGGCTGGCCCGGGTGTGTTGAAGATGGAGGAAATTGAAGAAATTGAGGTGTTGAAGATGGAGAAAATGAGGAAAGATTGAAAAAATTGAATATGTTTTCACTTAGATATGGAAGGCTCAGAGGAGATCTCACCGATGTCTTTAAAATTGTCCATGGTCCGGAGAAGGGTATCTCAGAGAAATGTTTGAAGTTAACAAAAATGATGCAATTAGAGGTCATCAATTCAAAATTAAAGTTCACCACAGCAAGATAAAGGTTAAGACAATCTTTCTTCACCAACAGGGTAGTAGAACACTGGAACCAGCTGCCAGAAACCATTGTCAGTACCAGCACATTAAACATCTTCAAAAACAACATAGACAATCATTATCAGAATAGAGGGCTTGCTTTTCAGTATTTCATTTAGGGCTGATCGACGGATTTGGTGGGCAACTGATTGAGTGTCCACAGAGCAACCAAGGAGGGCCCTTGTGACTCGTAGTTCCACTGATCTTGTATGTCCGTATGTCGTTATGTCTGTGATGTGTGGCGCAGACACCAGCCACGCGGCGGAAGTGGCGCACATGGCACTGGACCTGCTGACTGGCACAGAGAACTTCATCATCCCGCACATGCCCGGAGAGAAGCTCAAGATCAGGCAAGTCCACCACGGCTGGCATCACGCGTCAGCGCCAGGGGAGGGCTGGTGGTCGAGCGGACGTAATGGTGGGGCAATGGAGGGCTTCGGGTCGAGTGAGCGGAAGGCTAAGGTAGTGCGCATAGTTTAGGATGAGATGACATAGGAGTGTGAACAGCGGAAAGTGTGATGTCGAGAGGACACAATGCTGGAAAAAGTGGAGAGGTGGAGAGGTGCCAGGTCGAGAGGACGTAGGGGTCGGGGCAGTGGATTGTTTGAAACTAAAGAATGACACTGGGTCAAGGTGGGGTGGAAGAAGATATTTTTGGCGTAATTCTTTGCCGCTTAAAAACAGAAATGTTGTGGAGTTATCCAGATCAAGAGTGGACTACTACCGGGTCCCCCTCCATTTCTTCATCGATGGGTAGAGCGACACATAGAACGCATTTATATGTGCAGATTTAGATACTTGATTAGCGTGCACTACACTAAAGAATACTTGCATAACATTGGTTTTCCTGATAGATGTATCACCTTTCAGGTGATCGGATTAGCAAATCGTGCAAATAGTTGAAAACCTTTTCCTTCAACAAATTTGATCTTCCAATGCGATGAAACTGTTTGCACAATGCAGTTCATGTTGGCGAACCGCCAATGACCGAGTCACGGCGACGGGCAAAGAATCGCTGGTTGGTGGTTATCGAAAGTTCGGTAACCACCAATCAATCAGATTCATCAATCCAGTCTTGGATTGGTAAAGGAGACTGTCGGCATGGTCCTCAAACAACTCAACTGGCCGTCGGGAATAAGGGGAATGGCTGGGAGTGTTGCGATGTCATGAATGTAAGGTATCGTGGGCGGTGGTGGCCGGCGTACTGAATGCGAATTGCAAGTTGTAATCATTGACGTTATTTTGAAGAACATTATTACTGATACAAATGCTGAGCTAAACGGACTCACCCTGGGTAAAGCGAAAACATTTCAGCCAGTGCTTCGACTTTTGACGGGTCTCCATGGAGGCAAAGAACTAAATGACACAAAGCAAAGAATCCAGCTAGCAAGTCGATCACGTGAGGAAATCGAGAGGTAGTCCGCTGTCAGTGACAGAAGAATCAGCAACCCACATCAGATGACAGAGAATAGACATTAATAGTCCCGCGACAGGCGCATGACTCATCTCCACACTCAATACAACGAGACTGCACATAAATGCACCCACGTTAGTTCGTTATTAGAGCCTTAGGGCGCATCAACTACATTGGTCATGCAGCGCCCACATAATTACACCTAAATGCCGAACTGGGTGGAACTCGCTTTGCTCATATTATTTTTCACTTCACCTAGAGTAAGTCCGATTAACTAACCATTGTGATAGTCATTATCCACCTGGGTAGAAATGCGTTTCGGCAGCTGCATAACGGCACTGCTATTGATGGTGTTGTTTGTTGGGCGGCGCCCCCCAGGATCGGCATCCACACGGGCCCCATCGTGTCCGGAGTGGTCGGCACCAAAATACCGCGCTACTGCCTCTTCGGAGACACCGTATCGACCGCATCGCGCCTCGACTGGACCGGACAGCGTGAGTACACGAGGACATGCACACCAGCAGCAAGTCCTGAGTAAGGCAGACAGCATGAGCACTCTTTTTGTGAGGACTTATTTCTTATGGTCAACTAAATATTTATTCTGAATCAGGTAAGTATGTATACAGGAAGTCGTTCACAGTACTACTTTTGTGCGCAAATGTGTCTAAAATTCGACAAATCTGCTGACAAATGAAACTTTCTCTTTACACGCGCGCAAGAGGGCCTCTGCACAAAGCGTGTGCCGAAGGGGGCGGGGCGGGTTCTGGCTCGGTCCACCCTGAAATCTCGGAAGCTGCTGAAGCTCGAATCGGAAAATTTGGAGGGTAGATTTCGCCTGTAGTGAACTCTCGTCAATGTAAATATAACGACCCTAGATAAACGACTTCAGGGTCCAACGAGGTCGAGATCGGCCGCCTCACGGTTACCCCGTTTACATGAGCAGTTCAGCCGTAATCGAAAATTTCCGATCCGGTCGATTTACAAGAGCAAAGCAGCTACCCAATCGGATTTTTGCGATTTGTCGGCTGACTCCATGTGGTGAGAACTTTCGAATATTTGGCGCATTTTTTGCGCTTCTGACGCACCTGCTTGTAGAAACGGCGCATACAGCAAAAAGTATCATCAGTGATCCAAGTAGTTAGAGGTTGTTGGGCGGAGAGGTAGGGGGCCAGCGAATCTGTGAATTCGAAGGATTTTGGTGGCAGGAGCATTGCCGAGGACGACAGGTACCTAGCTGATGCGGAGATGGATGTTGAAGCAGGATTGCACGTGGCCCAAGCTGCATTCATGGTTTAGGTTTGTGGTCAGCAGTGTCACCGTTCCACCGCGCCGACGTGGCCTCGGCACGTTGAACGGTCGACGGTGAGGCCACCGCCGGGCTGTCGGTCGCGCCGGTCGGTCGACTGCACCTGGCAGCTTCGATATCTACCAACCGATGTCGATTTTTGTGTAACATATGATACTATTTTTAGCAAAAATATAAAGTCCGAAGATTCCATTACAATGCCGATCCAGTTCATGAGATATCGTTGAAAAGCAGGAGTGGTGAGCGGATTTCGCACCCACGCCCCCACCGCCTTCGGTGCGCGTGTTAATATCGAGCCGTTCGGGAAGCCATGACCAGGATCTCCCGCCAGGTACACAAGTGGCGTAATGCAACGCGCGTGTCACGAATGCGCCAATCAGGGAATTGGACCTCTCGAGTGTTGCGCAACCGTGAATGTATATCATGATGTCATCGTCATTATATCGTTAGGTCAGGTTCTCGCTGCGAATCTCACCCGAGCGGCTCATTTCCAGCCTTCAAGATCCACATCTCCAGCGCAACTCGCACCGCCCTGGAGCCCTCCAAGGGAGGCTTCTTCGTCGTGCCCCGAGGCGACGTGGAGGTGCACCAAGTTAGTGTCGCACCTGTGGCGTTCGATATCCCGATGACGATCGTGGATAACGCGATGAACACAATCCAGCGAGAGCACACAACCATTGTTAACCACGCACCGCAGCCCAGCTGACTTGGCAGTGGCACACCTGGCTGCCACTTAGCTGCCAGCAGTACACCTGGCTGCCACTTGGCTGCCAGCAGTACACCTGGCTGCCATTGAGCTGCCAGTTGGTAGAGATACATCTGACTGCGGCTTGAGCTGCCAAATACCGGCTTTCTTTCTCACCAATGTAAAATATCACGATCTATGATTCCCCTTCACCAATTCCTAGAAACATAATGGCACGGCACCCAGTACTTGCGGTACATCAAATGGTCAGGGTACCTACTATGGTGCTGTACATCACAGAGGCACGGCACCCATTATGGTGCGGTACATCACAGGGGCACATCATCCATTACGATGAGGTACGCCATAGAGGCACAGCACCCATTACGGTGCGGGACACCACAGGGGCCCTGCCCATTACGGCACCCATTACGGTGCTGTACACCACAGGAGAACGACACACATTACGGTGCGGTAAACCACAGGGGCACGGGATCCACTACGGTGCCTTGCCCACTACGGAGCGGTGCCCTCCCCACCATGGAGCGGTGCCCTCCCCACCATGGAGCGGTGCCTTCCCCACCACGGAGCGGTGCCCTCCCCACCATGGAGCGGTGCCCTCCCCACCATGGAGCGGTGCCCTCCCCACCATGGAGCGGTGCCCTCCCCACCATGGAGCGGTGCTCTGCCCACCATGGAGCGGTGCCCTGCCCATATCGCTAGCTGTCACAAGACGGCAAGAAAATTACCGCGTGCTCATGCTCTTCTGAACTGCCGAAATCGGTGTGCTAACAGCGTTCTACACTCGTGCTCAACGTGGCAGTTGGTGACTGGCAAGCTCATGATTAATGCAGTATTCACTTGGCGGATAGTTGTATGCCCACATACTGGAATCAAATTTGTGCAGGCCTGTGCACCCACCCCCACCCCCACCCCGAACAAAAAAAAATGAATAAGTTTGATATGACAGATTAGGTGATGTTTATATGTGGTCAGACCGGATAACAATGTAGATAGCAGGTACCCACCGCCGTTTTATTGAGCGCCAGCTCACCTGGCAGCCATGTGGCAAAGCGTGGCACATACCAATTCCATGCTTTCTAACCCGCGGCTTGAGTTTGCGACACAACACCGAACAGGGGGATGCAGTAACAGCGTGTCGTCGCTTCACAGCCAGGGATACCAGCCTCGTAGAAAAGATACCATACTGCGGAGAAAAAACATCAGATATCTCCACCGCCGGCTATTTTCTGAGGCAGTGTGTGCGAAACTGGATGGAGTGCTTTCGGGGAAATAAATGCCATCCGTGCGATTAACACAGCCAGTATAGTAGCTGCACTTCACCAACACCCATGTGTTGCAGAACGGGCCAAAGATGGAGACTTTCTGGCTGGTGGGACGGCACAACAAAACCAAACGGCCGTCCGAGCAGACGGAACAGAACAGCGACGTCAAAAGCACCGGCGGAAAAAAGAAGCCTTCCAAATCCAACAAAATCTCGCACGCCGAATAGCCACGCAATGGCTGCGAAGGGTGTGCGCAGCATCGTCGACGACCGTCAGTGTTGCACGCTTGTGCCAGATCAAAAACGATCGAGAAGCACCAGAGGAGATTCGAGAAAGTATTGCTCCCAGCTACGCGACGAACGTGAGGAAACATCACCTCTCGGTGACGGAACACTTGCAAACATCGCTCCACAGAGACCACCACTTGTGAAATATCGAGAGCAGAGGAACGCTGGTATGCCAAGCTGGCAAACTGGAAGTTGGTACGTGACCTTGTCACAGATGTTGTGTGTTGATGTCCCAGAAGCAAAGTGTTGTTTACATTTACAGTTGTGCAATATATGGACCAGCATGTGCACTGATGCGAGATGTAAGGTCGCTTTGCGATGTGGTACATAGTTATTACACGCACACACTCACGCTTTATATATATATATATATATATATATATATATATATATATATATATATACATGTAAAGCCTGTAAAGGTATACCGATAAATGTATGCACATATACAGATGTGTAGATATATAGATAAATATGTGGTAGCTATAATAAGCAAATCTGCGGTTTTACCACGTAAGCGATATAAGTGTTAGAGTAAGCTCTCTGGGTTATCTGAGTAAGCTATCCTCACACTAGCTAAGAGCATGTGTGATCCAAGTTGACTCAACAACTGAATCGAGTTGATAAATCGAGCTGGCTGGTTGAAGGCGATCAGATTGTAACCGGCAACCGAAAACGAACTGCTGGTATTCTCAGCTTATGGAGGAGGAAACCTATACCTATGTTGTTAAGGCATACACATACATATATAAGTTATGCAGTGCATACATATACTTGTGGTATAAAAGCACAATTGCTCATAATAGCCACTATCATTACCCGCAGCGCATTGCGTCGCCAGCATTGAAAGGGGGATGTTGGTTACAACTTTCAGGCATCATTTTTTCCCCTTTTCACGACTGTTCCGACAATGAATGTGGGATGACAGAGCAAATGAGTGGGAGCTGCAAGGGCATCAACGGAATGAAAAGTGGTGTGACACTAGGGTCGTTAAAACCCTTTTGTGAGAAGGAAAGGAACGTCTGAGCTGTTCCCATTGGGGTGCTTTTGTGAGCTTAATAAGCAAAAAATAAAGTACCTAGTTAGCTGGGAAGGGATTCTTCAAACTGTTTAAAGTCAAGGCTGAGTTAGCTGGAAATAGTATGAATTGAATGAACTCATTCCCTTCCATCACTTTGGTAGAAGTTACAAATTATTCATTTCGTATTTTCTGGTATCTTAGATGTAAGGAGCAAAATATTGGTGCCTTCAAGTGTGTGTATGGTGCAATATGTAGGAGAAAGGAGGAATAGGACTTAGTTAGCTTCATGTTGAGGAAAAACTACACAACCGGGATACGTGTGATATAGGATAACTTTGTTTCCGGTGGCGCCTTCACTAACCGCAAAACTTTGCATATCAAACCAATTGGATATCTCCCTAGTTTATTTAGAGCATTGGCCAGGTCAAAACAATCATCAAGGTCAGGCTTCATGGTCAACAACAACTTCAAAGGTAAAGGGCAAGTTTTCATCGCAAGCATTGAAGGAAGCCAAACCACACCATCTCCCACTTCCTAGTAAAGAGCTCCTAAGCTCTCTACTGTGCAAAGTCTTCCCAATCTTCTGTGGAGCCCTCTTCCTGTGCTGAGATACAGCTAGCACCCGATCCTGTTTCAGAGGTTTGTGCATTGTGGTTTCAACGAAGTCCTGGACTAGCCTGATCTCGCTCCACCACTCAGTGGGGTTGTTCACAACTGTCAGAGCTGAAACAAAGTGTCTAAACAGCAGCCAGCTGTCACGAATTACCAGTTGGCTAAGGTTCGGCAGGAAGTCGTCACCTGACCAGGGTTTCTCAGTGGCAGTTTCCATGAATTGAGAAGTGCCAATTTTGAACTCGACAGGTTTCTCAGTCTCTGTCGGAGTAGCAGCCACATCGCTCCTCTTCTCTCCTCTGGACAGAGACTCATCAGCGGGACAGAAAGTGACTGCCCCTGTTGATATCGATGATAGGCGGTTGGAAAGACCGCATCATAATCGACGTTATCGATCATGGCCTGCACACTTGCCCCTTGCGTGGATGACCTGCAGGTCCATTAGGGGTGATGCAGAACCCAATCCAATCCACATAACCAAAATCCACAGCAGAGGAAGCGGTAGGTGTGGAACAATCCGATGTAAAAAGTGAGCCCCTTTAGCTTCCTGGCCTCCTCCGCGCTGATGAAGTCGATCTGGGTGGCTAGTAGAGCATACTTCATAGTATTTGTACATGATCACACAGCTCCTTGTAGACCAGTATCGTTTTTACACAATTTCTGGACAAGTTGGAAAAGTGATCAAAACATATCTTGGAGAGTTGACCTCATCCCGCCGCTGGCGGCAGCGAGACGAGGTCATGCTCTGCTATCTCCGACTGGGGTGGAGACATCCAACAAATCTCCATGAGCTTTGTGAGAAGGACAGCCAAAACGCCCTCGATTTCATGAGCTGCTGTCAGTGCGTCATGTTTTGGCTTCTGTGCCCTTGCTCTCTGATGATCGAAGGCGCTTTTTTGGATACGTGCAGCCACTCTAATTCTGCGATCTTCTGGGCTACCTTTGGGGCCTTTCTCGATTTACAACGGATGCCACCTTCCCATATATTTACACCCCTCACAGGTGCGCACCAGTAGAACCTTTTAATGGTCTGCCTGCACTCTTAGAAACAACGTTCTTCTTCTGGCACCAATTTACTCAAGCTGTTCATCTACCGTCGTTCTGGGCGCTGCATGACCGACACAGTCGATGTGCCCCCAAGGCCAACTAATCAACGAACGAGCACTAAGTATGTTTGCTGTTCCAGTAACGTTTCTTTTAGGTCTTCTCACTAAAAGCTAGAGCAAATTTCAACGGCTAACCACAATCTGTTCAGAGTCAATCAACTAATTTTTCCAGCTTCCTGTAGTTTCTTCTACCAAGGGCTCTGCGTGTCACCTAGCAACTTTTTGGTGACCTTCTTGTGGATTCTGGAGGAGGTGAACCATTGCGGAAGAAACTGCAAGATAACTTGGGAAATCGTTACGGGACTCTGATAACAGTGAACTTGACTCTGATATATTGCTTCATTTTGAGTAGGAATAAGTAACGAAAATGTTCTTCGAACAGCAAGTCTAGCGTCCTGAAATAGTACTGAAATGGTGTGTGACACTACTAGCTTTCCCAATGGATACAAGGAGTGGCACGATCTAGTGTATGTTTGGTTGGCCGACAAGGAGAAAGTTCGCGACTTTCGAATCAAAAAGCGCTGTGCCTTCCACAGGGTACAGTTTATGAGTCAGGTCCTGCATACGGTGAAGTACACCATTCTTACGGCCCAGATCGATTTCATCAGCGCAGAGGAGGCCAGCAACCCGAAGAGAATCGCGCTCGGCATCGGACTGTTCCACGCGCACTAGTTCAG
Organism: Imbricaverruca yamaguchii; assembly: GCA_034440575.1. NCBI lineage: Eukaryota > Metazoa > Arthropoda > Thecostraca > Neoverrucidae > Imbricaverruca > Imbricaverruca yamaguchii. The sequence goes on from JAOTOL010001192.1 coordinate 220,412, forward strand.
CCGCTACGGATTGGCTTCTGCAGCACCACTGATGTATCTATAGACGATCCATCAGATGCATCGTAACGGAATCGTTAACAGTGTCATCGCTGGAGAAGCGCTGAAGTCTCTCTTTAATCACCTCTGGTACCTATATCCAGAGACAGTCGCTTCCTGTCTCGCTGACTAGTTTCTGTCCAGAGGAGAAAAGCAAGTGGGCGCTATTCTGAGGAGGCATAGAAACGTCTCAAAAAGTTGGGGGGGGGGAAAGCCTTTTGAAGTTGATTCCTACCACGCATAGCCATATCATACATGTTAAACTTTCAAGAAAAGTGGAGGCATGGCCCTCTGCTCTTATACCTATGACTGAGCGAGAAGAAAAAGCATGTCGAGTTCAAAGTGGGTGAGTCACAATTTCCTATGATAGTGAATGAGGAGTTCTGGCCAGATTGCAACTTTCTGTCGAGTCTGAGCCAACTGGCAACTCGTGATATAGCTCTCTGCCGTTTGAGAGACTCAGCCTCGATGAAACCGCTGTGGAGCGGCTCCACCTGGAGGTCAGAAAATGAACGGAAAATCCGGGACATGCTACGTTTCGACACTTCATCTCAAACCTGACGGTTGTGAGCATCCCCACTGAACGAAGTCAAGATAGTCCAGGACTTCGTTCAAACCACCATGGGCGAAACTTTGAACCAATACCTGTTGCTAGCTGTGTCTAAGCACAGCAAGAGGGTCCCAGAGAAAAGTCGAAAGACTTTGTACAGCAAAGATGTTCTGAAGGACATTGGAAAGGACTAAAGAGCTGTAAGCGGTGTTGTTTGGCTTCCTTTGCTGTTTGTTAGTATCTTTGGCTTTTAAAGCTTACGTTGACTTGGCACCCGAACACAAACCAGAGTACAATAACATTCGAAATGTATGGTAGTGAATAAATTGTAAGTTCCACCTAGGAGGTAATGAAAAGTGCCACGTCCACGATTTTTAACAGTTGAAGCTAAATCTGCAACCAATTTTAAGTACCGCTTCGCAAACACCTAGGTACGTGATTAAGGATCCGTTAACCAAAAAAAAACCCTTAATGTGAACACATTGGGTGTTCCTTTCCTTCACCCCAATTGTATTTTTCTACGCTAGTGTGACATTCACCTGAATATTAATGTCAAGCGTCCTATGTTTGCCAAGGACTACACACACAAAGTAGATACAGACAATGTGCACAACGATGTGAACTTCCGCTCAGAATAAGTGTGTGTCACTGTGTTTGTCAACCTGCCACCGTATGGTGATGTCTTCTTTCTGTTTGCTGGCTATGTTCAGCTGACACGCAATTAAGCGTGCGCCAGCAGCGCTCCACTTGCAGAGCTGGTGGCGCATTGCTACTGCTGCAGCCGGTGCTGTCCTCCCAGCGTGCAGCTCAGCTCGTTATATTGTGTGTACGAACGAGTGTCGGCGCTGCTGGTCCGAGTGGCTAGATACTGAGTCGATGCCGCGCCCATATTGCTATGCGTGTGTACCATGCGAGTCCAGATGAATGTCTGCAAATACACGAATGTGAGCGAATAAGCTGTTGTGAGCGAATTCACCGCGACTTTGTTGACTTCTGGTTCGGAACACGGGGATGTAGGTGAACACAATGGGAGTTTTACTGGGGCTGTTCAAGGTGCACAGTCAGGCACGGTACTGAAAGCCCTATAAGGGTCTACGTTTATATTTTCTACAATTAGACGAGTGAATCCAGGCTTTCTCTGCCAAGTAATATGTGACGAATGAAAAAGCGACTGACGTTCGCAGTTAGCGTACGCAATACATGCCACTCCGCAGGCCATGTCGGACGGCTATTCGATGGCAGTCATAACTGGAAATTCACAAGTCGAGGATGTGCACACCATTGGTGCACGTGTTGATTGATGTTTAGCAGAGCTGTTTTCATTTATGGATAACAAAAGATCGCATAACAGCAGAACATCACACTACGTTTAAATGGTTGATAATGCAACTACCCATGGCTATAATCGTATTTCAAAATATTGCGCCGGATGACAACTATAATCAGAAACACCCGCACAGTTTCCTAGTAACCCCACGCCCCTCAGACACATACATGACCAAAGTACCACGTGTAGCCCGCTGGCCACCATGTAGACTTCCCCTACCGTGACTATCTAACACGCAGCCTGACAGCAAATTTGGGAGTGGTACATTTTAGGCCGTTAGTTTGGGCTGTTTGTAGCTAACTATTCGTGCCAACGTAGATCAAAATTATATTAATTTCAGCTTCAACGTAAACGCCTGAATAAGCTACATATAAGCAAGAATATTCCCCTGCAATGAACCTGTACCAACATTCGTTGCACCATTGCCAGCGTTAGACTTCACTTCCGAATATAGTGCTCCCATCTTTACCTCGAATGCGCTAAGCTGCAGGGGTGTATACAGAAGTTCTGATCGAGGGAAGGGTATCTGCAAGTCCATAGGGGTCATTTCTCTTCCAGTAACACATCTCACGGAAAACAAAGCGTAGGGAGAAGTGGTTGCAGTTTGACCTTGACAATTAGCCTTCATAATGGTTTCCTTCGAAAGCTAAAGGGAGCGCAAAGTCGTGAGATGCACGCCGTTTCATTGATAGGGAGGGGATGGGGGTATGGTGGTGGAAGATTTCCAAATCATTGGGTGGGGCCAGTGGTGTAGCCAGGATTTGGTCCAGTGGAGACGGGGAACACCTGAAGCCCACGCCCCCCTTACCTACCCTTACCCTACCCCCTTACGCCCCCCTACATTTTTATCAGTAAATTATTATTATTCTATATATATATATATATATATATATATATATATATAAATTACTCGACAAATAGGGTGGAATATACATTGAATAAACACTAACTGAACATTGAATCCTTCCCAGAACATAATCAATGTGCTTCTTGGCATGTGCTTGTGAAGCCTTCATTTTTTGTTTCTAACTGCACTTCATTTACAAGTAGCATGCTTATGCTCACCATAACGGATCCAGGATTGTGATAACGAACATCGCGTAACGCAATTCCAGGTGAAGAGCTTTCCTATGATGTGCTGCCATGCCAATTTATCCTATACCATGCCAATTTATAGCGTAGGTAGCCCATTCCACGGCAAACCGACAAGAGCATAACACACAACATTTTATACTTTGAAGAAAATAATTGCGTGGGGTTCCGGCTGTACCACTTTTTATATAGATCAGGTCATCGGTCAAGGAGTTATAGCCTCGGGCATTTTTGAGACGCCACCTTACAAGCGTCTTTTGAGGTCTTTAACACTCGCACGTCCGGCGGTCCGCGCCAACTTCGCCGGTCCGGGGGGGGGGCAGATGTCTGCCCTCTAAGATCTCTAGAACTATGCTAGGTAGCGACAAACAGAAAACGGCGTTAGATAGCTGGTGACAAGCTCTATCGAAAGTTCTCGGTCATTATTTCGCTCAGGTCAATATTCAGGCTACTGGGTCATCATAGATCAGATTCGACCAGATCGGGTGGGACTCACAGATATTGACACATATCTCAGGACCTGTATCAGATAGAAACAAACGGCGAAGCTGTTTGACATTTCGTGAAATGTGCTATCGACGATATGCGGCGTGATGTGAGATCGGGTCAACAGACAGGTCACCAAAAATGCACGCACAAAATGTATCGTAATTTTTCGGTACATAATTTTTGACAGTATGGCGATGGGAAGCTGATTTTGCTTTATCATTAGCTTCCCTTATCTTTAGCTTTAGCTTCCCATCGCTTCCGATTACATTTAATAGTTAGGTCAATAATTGACCTTGACATCGGTTGATCGTGGTCAAGACCGTTTTCTGGCCTACGGATGTCATGTCTCATATCATTGAAAACGTCTCAACGAGAGAATTTCGCTGATGTTATAATTTTGCACAACATTTGGTTTTATACTACATTGATGTTCGCTATATAATTTACTGCAGGATAATACACGGCTGCGTTAGTGAAAATGGTCGCACAAATGTTTGTGATATATGCGCCGCGTCCAGCACTGATACGCTTCCTAATATTCCGAGACGATTCGCAAGAGACATGATAGAAAGGTACGATATTCAAGACCGGGCCTTTATTGTAGTGGATAGGTACGGAAACGACGCATTCCATTACAACAAACGATACATCTGCGTTCAATGCTCATATAGAACAACACTCGAGGCTTCGCTGGTTGCTCGTCACTCTGTGTGTTATTGAAATGCAGATTGCACGCTCAGAACGTTTTTTGGAGGTGACCTCACTTAACCTTGACTAACTCGTTGACCCTAGATGACCTGACTTCAAAATTTTGGAGACAGCATGCCAAATTGATGTGGGAAAAGGTATGCCAAATTTGGGCGCGCTGCCGCGCGCCGTTCGTCCAATATCTGCGAAAAACCTGAGGGGGACGGTTGAAGACCCCCGAGACGTGGGCAGGGGCGCGTTAGCATAGCGGATGGCAGAAAGAAGCAACTGTGTGCATGAAAATTAGCAGTCGTATTTCTACTCAGGGGGAACACAATGAATGCCTTCATGAGAGATGTGGCGGCCTCCCTTTCTTTTCCGTAATAGCTTTCTTTTTGTGGCTGTTGTCGGCAGCTAAATAGTTGGATTTTCTGTCCGGTCCTTGCCGGACCGTTGTACTTCGATTACAGGCTTCGTATTTGCCACGCTACATCATCTCTGGCACCTTGGATCATGGGTGCAGAATGCAGTATGGCAGGTTGGTATGACCATGGCCACACCAACCTAAACCCAACTTTCTGTGAGAGCCTGAATTTCATAAATGGCAAATTAGACAATTTATCACTCAAAACTTGAATCAACAACATTAAATAATTCAGAATATGGATACCTGACAGAGGCGCGCAAATCGGTACTAATACTACGATACACACCTTTTGATATTATTAAATAAAACAATGTTAAAAGCTTTGACAAGTGGGCAGTTGCCCATCATGAGATGGCGGGCTTTGAAAGAGTTGGATGGACCCCGAACAATCATGCTAGGGGCCAAAAATCACGCCGGGCTACAAGAATCGTACCGATACTTGACAAGTAAGAAGTCGGACCCCATAAAAGTCAATCCGATCCGGGAAAATCACTCTGGGATCCCACAAACCCCTAAAAAAAACACAAAAATGCACAAACAGAACGACGTAGTCCCGCAAAATCTTGCAGGGAACCTCAGAAATCATACCGGCCATCAAAATCACACAGGGAGCAGATAAAGACGAAGCCAGGGTCCCACCCCAAACAAAAATCAGTTCAAGCCCAGAAAATAAACCTGGGGCCCACAACCGAGCACCAACTCCCCACGAAAAACTCATCTGACTTTTAAAAACAGCCCAGCCACCGACAAATCAATTTGGCCGGCATCGATCGCACAAGGTGCGCGTGGCCCGCATAAGGCCCAATAAGCGGCGTACTAAAGGAAGGAAGGAAGAAGAGATTCCCCCTCCCCTGGAGAAGTGGGGATCTGAAAGAATCGCAGCAGGACTCGTAAAACTTGCGCCAGGACCAAAAATCGCACCGGGACACGAACAAAAATGAACCCGGGTCTGGAAATACCAAGTAGGTGTTGAAAAGCCACGGCGTGCAAGGAGTCGCGCTGGGGCCCCAAAATATCCAGTATAAACTTTGTAAACAGTCCCTTTCCCCTGCAAACTTAGATTGCCACTAATTATTACAATTCAAAATTTGGTCCATTAAAAATACTCGTGGGAATCCGTGGACTTCTAGAGAGTGGGGTAGGTTTGACTCCGTACAAATTCGCCCCCTCCCCCGGACTCAAATCCTCGTTGCGTCATTGCAAAGTAAACAGAATGCACACTGCAGCATATGCTTTTGTTTCAGCAGCTTCAAAGGTACCTACATGCAAAAACAACAAAGTTATCGAGAACCAAATGAACCCAGGAATTAAAAATGGGTCAAGACGCCCATGCGCCTTTCTATATATAAATTTACGACAACTCCGAGACTGCAAACGGCATAATCGCTCAAAATATGCTCCACTTTGCTTCATGAAACCAACGAACAACAACCTGCAAAGGCAACACACCCGATGGTGAATGGCTGCGAAAAACTCGTCTTCCTCTCGCCAAATTGACAACTGGCAGGAACACGACCTTGCTGACAAGCCGACCGACTTTTCACGATATATTGATGTATATTGATCTACCGACAATTTTTTCTTCTTCAATGGCTATTACTGTAATTGAGCAGTTTTACCCAAGAATCAAATTCAACTTTCCATTCATATTCGCCTTTGTAAAAAATGTATGATCATAGGGCATGGCACTTGCGGTCTTCGCCATTCTGGCTGAGCTACTGGCCCGGGGCAAAACCAATAGGACAACAAGCTTTCGAGCACCAGGACCTTCTTGCGTTCCAGGGGATCTCTGAGGCACCGGAAACTCTCTCCGGGGGCCTTCTCGGGCATCAGGAATAATACACAATTGCAAGTTCTTGTCAGGATTCAGGATTCAGATCGTTCTCTGCAATCCATTGTCAATTACGAGACCTAAAAGGACCGTGAAAGGCCCAGCGGTGGTAATACAAACCTGAAACCTATCGATGGAACCTGGGAGACGCCAACAAATCCACCAAAGCCTGAAAAAAGCGCAAGAAACATTAGATTCCAGCATGCAATCTAAGACGTCTTGTTTTTATTTTGTGGTAATAGCAAAAATAGTTGGCTAAATCCGGACAGCTTAAAAATGTGGGTGGGAGGAGGGACACACCATGGGAACATTCTGCTTTCGGCACCGCCTCAGCCAAACCGACTTTGAAAGTGAAAGCGATTCTTCACCCATGTCCTTGACGAAATCGGAGGTAGGAATAGCGCGTTATGAACCGAACCGTGCGTGTGAAGGAGTGTGTGAAGACTCCATGTGTAGGTGAAGAAGTGGCGCCATCTTTTTGGAAGTTACTTGTTTTCAATGTCGAGCAATAGATGGCGTTGTATGGGGTACGTAAGCTGTGTGTGCTCTGAAATGTTCCAGCTAAGGATAGTTCAGTTCGTCATGCCTTTGAAACATTGACCTCTATATATAACCAGACAGATAACTCGATTTTTTTTCTCAAACGGTCCCGTTGACGGCGCCGCATATGTACAAAACGGCGGCACTGGTAGGCGCTGCGCAGTGTGTTGTGTATGTAAAGCGGTGATGCTGAGGCGTTCTAGGTGGCGAAAATGACTATTATTTTTCAATGATGTATTCATATATGAAGCAAAACTTTTCTTGATATATGTATTCAAATATCAAGCCAGGACCGCATCATCTATTCCACATTAAGCCTGTATTCCGGCCTGCCGCGTCCTTGCCGTTCATCCCCTCGCTGAGACAGATACAAAGGGCACAGAGAACATGTGTACGCTCATGGCAAGATGGCGCCCATCTTGCCATGAAAAGTGGTCATCCAGTCAGGCTCGAGTGCAACCATTTATAATTTTTCAGCTAAAGGCGCCCCTCAAGCCGAAAATGTGCCCCTTATAAACACTGAGTACACCCATCCCCTTTAATTTTCAGCCGAAGTCTCCCTGCCAAGACCTTTGAGTGTGACGCTCTCGAAATTTTCAGATTGAGGTGCGCCGGGGGGACTTATCCAGTGGCTCCGGAATGCCCTCCTTCCATGAAAAGTCCTGCCCTCTTGGCTACGCCCTGGGAAGGAGCCCATGGCTGTTTTCAACTACAACTAAAGAGAAAGTCCTGAGCGCACGGATGTTGATTTCGAAAAATTATTGGGGTAGGGCAAAATACAATATGGCAATGGGCAGGCCGTAATGGATTGCGGAAGGACACTCCATAGGTTCCCATGTTAGATATATTGTGGGCCAAGTTCAACACTGATGGGACACTTGGCCCCTCGAAAGTATATACAACAACACCACTGCCTGATCGTCAATCTGTGCCCTGAGGCTCGAGTGCAACCCTTTCCAATTTTTAGGCTAAAGGCGCCCTTTAGCCTAAATGAAAATGTGCCCCTTAGAATCATTGAGTGCACCCCCATAAATTTTCAACCGAAGTCTCCCTTCGAAGACACTCGAGTGCGCCCTTCTCGAAATTTTCAGCTGAATGCACCTCCTGGAGGCTCACCCAGTGGCTCCAGACATGCCCCTTCCATGAGAAATCCTTGATCCACGCCTGCCCTTTCGGCTACGCCCTTGGAAGAGCTTCATTGCTGATAGAAAGAACTACAATTAAAGAGGAAATCCCGAGCGGACGGGTGACGATTTCTGCAGGATGGTCATGCGGATTCAGGGATGGTCGGCGAATTCAGGGACATGTCCCCATGGAATTTGTAATCTGCGGCCCTCCGGGAATGCTCGAGTGCTCCCCTTCATATTTTTTTTCAGCCAGAAGCACCCGTTCAGTGCGCTCAAGTAGACGCCTCCTCAACTGCTAAACGTATTTTCGCCCGAAGGCGCCCTTCTGGTATTTTCGCACGGTGCACCTCCTAAGAAATGGCGCCCCAGACAAATACCCCTCTCCATGACAATTCCTGGACTTGACCCTGATTAGGATATAGGGTACACACGCAGTATACATATGCTGTTAGCTACAAACTTTTTCAGCGCTATTTCACTTCCGTTTATCGGGTACCCGGTGTCTTATTTCCATGGGGGTACACTTGTCGAATACTGCACGTCCGTGAAGTTGGCTGGAGTTCGACATTCATATGCAGCTGAAACCGACGACCCCTTCGATTTCGCCCAAAATCGGTGAGACGTTGGTCCCTATGTCCCTGGCCCACCATTCAGACGCATTTCACGGGGCATTGAATTGTTTCACCTCCAGAGGACAATATAGGCTAGCCATACAATAATACAGGAAAATCAAAGTTATATACCGCATTTGATCTGCAACGATACGCTAATTCTGAAAATGCTCTCATTTACCCAGTAGCGCAAACGGTTAATGAGTTATGATCAATTATGTAATTTTATTACCCATAGCATTGCTTCCCACACATTCCAAAAACACATAGTTGTAACGGCAATAACGTGGGCAGTCCAATGGTGGTATTAAAATCACTAACGTCCGATAAATTCCAAAGATATCAAAATATGTTCTGATAAAATCAGTTTTGATCCATTGGTTAATTTCTTACAGGGTTTAGCATGGGACCATGCGGGACCGGAAATCGCGACCCATTCGATTTTTCTTAAAATCGCCACGAACGCATGTAATGCCAAAACACGTCGACAACTCACGCCGTTTCCCGGGCACATAAAGATGTGACTTACAGATGTCAACGAGTTCCAGTTTCGATTTTGATATTCGATTTTGACACATATCACACTGTGATAACTCGAGGGAAAAACTGGCCATAAATCATAGCGGACAAAGTTTGCTAGTTACCGGGGCGATTTTTGTCTTAGTCGAAAGAGCCTAAAATTTGGATCATATGGGGAATATTTATTGTCTTAAATATTGCCTAACCCAGGAATGTCAGAGGTTATGCCTACTAGAGGGAGGGGAGCATTCCGCTCCACTCATTTTGCTTCCGCGAAATATCTCGGGAACCAATTGAGATAGATAGCTCAAATTGTGCACACACCTACATGAGTATCTAGGGTACCTTGTATTAAAATATCGACGTCCGGTTATCCATGGTGACATCATGATGGCGTCATAAGTGAAGTCCGTTGGCGCTCATATATTGGATGATTATTAGTGAGCGTTTGCTATGCGAGTATTCTGCAGTGTAAATGTGACCTTATGATTGCTATGCAGAATAGATCCAAGATCCTGTCCTAAGTGGCTGAAATTTCACCAAAATACATCACTAAGATATGCACTCAAGTTGGCTCACTTCAGAGCTTCTGAAAGCTTCGCGAATCTTGCTGGGCCGATTCGGTGATGACCCCACATGTCGCAACACGAAATCTGCGTCCTTCATGCCCTCAGCACGAGCACTGCCCAGCAACCTCCACGAGCTGCAGAAAATTGTGCTGTTCAGTAACTCTTGAGGATGCCCGACGCTGAGAACGGGTGCTGAGGTGATCGTAGATTCTAGTTAGTCGCCCACGCGCTCTCTTCACAGTCTCGTCATCAAGGCGGGTCTTAGCTTCAACATCACTCACGACGTGGCCACCACGCTTCAAGGACATGGAGAACATCTCGTCTCCCGAAAGATTAGTCGCAAACTGACTTCTGAATTTGTTCTGGGGTCGCATGCACTTAATCCACTTTCCTTTTAAGTTCTTGGCGATAAGTCGGTCGCCTTTTTCCACAATCGACGACGTACTTCAGAGGCATCCCTGAAGGATTTTCTTCATAATCAACTGCAAACTATAATTAAACACGTGAGTATAATAGTCCCCACGCCCAGACGCTTTTGCACTGGTTAACAAGTCCACCAATTCCTCTGCTGCCGCGCACTTCCATGTTCACTGTACGCAAAATCCAACTACAATGACCCGAACCTTGCAGGTAAAGACAGCTTCCCTCTCATGGGAGACGCTGTGTGTGACCTATCTCGACTCAATCGCCTCGGCAGTTAGGGGGCTTTTTGGCATAGTAACCACTGGATCAGGTTACCCGGTCAGAACACCCCGCCAGCCGACGCGTCGCGGCGTCCGACTCGGGCTTCCCCGTGCCGCCCGGGCTGACCACCGCACCGCACCGCGGCCTGCGGGATACAATTGATTACTATCGGTAGTAGAGCAGCTAGGTGCAGCTGAAACTTGCGGCACATATAGTCGAAGGATTGCTGATTTCATTGGGATTGCCCTCTGGCTGTGCGCTGTTGTGCGTTTTTTAAACCTTACTTGAACTTCGAGGTACTAAAAAGTTGAACGTCTATTGCAATTACTGATTGTTTGACAATAAATAACATATTGTTAATTGGTGTATGCCTTTTCGAATTTCTTAACGGAATGAGAATGTTCTCAGCTTTCATTTCGTATCTCACTTGTCCAGGTTTTCAGAATGAGGCTTACCTTTATCGATCGTCAAACTGCGACAATATTTGTGCACATGTGCCTCGTTGTTTTCCACACGTAATATTGTCCATGATCATTGACTTATTTCTATATCAAATCTTGTGAAAATTGTCATAAAAACTGTGACTTCGTCTGCTTCAATCGTTTGCTGATACAATGGCGCCAGAAATACGGCCTAAAAAATAGTCAAGCAATGCATTAATGGCCAGTTTTTCCCGTGAGATATCACACTGTGCATATGTGAGGATGGAGCATGCGACTGTCATTGGTTGGCATGCTGAAGTCGTAATGGAGCAAAGAAAATAAATAACGCTTCAAAGCTGAAGCGAAATTTCAACGGTCTAGGAGCCATGCGACCTTGTCAGGTTAGAGGTCATGTCAGGCCAAGCCGTTCACATGATGAAATGTGCATCAGACACACAGGTGTAAAGCCAATGACGTGGGCTGCCCAACGGTGACATCAGAATCAATGGCGTTCGATTAATTCCGGAGATATATCAAAACATGTTTCGATACAATCGGTTTTGGACCCAATGGTTAAATTCCTATAGGGTTTTGCATGGGACCCTGTGGGACTGGAAATCGCGACCCCTTCGATTTTTCGCCACAAACGTATGTAATGCCAAAGCATGTCGACAGCTGACGCCGTTTTATTTCATTTCATATAAATTATTGGATGTATGTAATGACATATGTAGTGGAAATGAAACATTCGGTCCAAAACTGATTTTATGGGAACATATTTTGATACATTTTGGGTACATCATTCTATACACAGGGATGCGGAGCCGGGAAAATTTTGGACGGCTCCGGCTCCGACTCCGGCTCCGCGGAAGTATCCCGGCTCCGGCTCCGGCTCCGGCTCCGGGTAAAATGTCACGGCGGCTCGGCTCCGGCTCCGGCTCCGGGCAAAATGTATCGGCTCAGGCGGCTCCGGCTCCGGCTCCGGCTCCGGCTCCGGCTCCGTACATCCCAAACGTGCTCGATCCATTAAGTAAGAGTTAGGGAGATGTAAAAAAAAATGTTAGCCGCGACCACTCACAGGCGCAAACTTCAGACAATTATAAGGAACTTTCCATATAATCTGCTGTATCTGCTTTTAAATAAACACCCGCACCCGCCCAAATAATTTTTTCGGTGTTATGCCCTCGCAAACTGACGCTCGCTTCGTGCCGTATTGGGGCAATCAGAAGAGGGGAGACTCGAATCAACAACACTCCCCATGCCGTGAAAGGTCCAAGGAACACCATTGTTGCAAATTGTAATGTTTGACCTCATCTTTAATAAGGTACAACAACCCGTTGATGATGGAAACAATGAAATTAACTAAACTAAACATGGAACTATTGCATTGACTACTGAGACTAGAATATGGTTCTTGGTTATTCTACCATTATTTGATATTTTACATTTTACTCGTATTTAAACATTTTGGCTTTTAAAAATGCGTTTTCATACCATACCATACCATACTAGGTATAATGTGTTCATTTCACGTTTGCTAATTTAGTATAAGTTACACCTCTTTCGGAGTCGGAGCCGCCCTGCTCTTGACGGCTCCGGCTCCGACTCCGGCTCCGAGCAAAATGTCCCGGCGGCTCCGGCTTCGGCTCCGGGCAAAATGTTCCGGCTCCGGCGGCTCCGGCTCCGGCGGCTCCGGCTTCGGCTCTGGCTCCGGCTCCACATCCCTGTCTATACATCATCATTCATCAACCTTGTGTACATCATTATATGCAAATAATGTTTGTCATTGGACGAATTGCACAAGAACAGCTCCGCATTGTGTAATCGATTTCGAACTGAAATTTATTGGCCGTCGTGAGTATACAACACAGCCAGATCGGCAAGCAAAACGTTCATGATTACATCCGGTGCAATAGCGGCAAAGAAAGGCCTTTTCGTAGTCTGCAATCCGGAATCCGCAGTCCGTTGCGAAGCTCATACGTCTCGTGCTAGCCAATCTTCCACACAAGCATCTGACAGCAGCCGAGTCATGGCGGTTCTCGGTTCTCGACAGGGAACCTCCACTAGCCTACCCCATCCATTTTTTGCTGACAGGGAGAGGTGATCCCCGCTAGGACTCGTCCCGATCCTGCGGACAAGGCTCGGTTCGCACGGCTCGACGCCACGGCTCGTTGACTGGCACCGTCTTCCAGAACGCAACGCGCTCCTCGAAGGCGAGCGCGTCCACCGACGGCTGGGAGTTGAGACGCATGTGGCGCTGGCTGCTCTCTGTGAAGATGGGCCAGTCGGGCATCGGCAGCACGTGCGAGCTGGGCCGTCCCGTGCGCGCGAAGTTGGTCCACACGTTCACCATGAAGCGGATCATAGTACGGGCCGGGGAGTGGGCAGTGTGCAGTGGCTGTCCGCGCATGCTGAACAGGTACGTCAGGTCGTCCAAGTGCGTCACACCAGTGTCCGGAATCGCCAAACCCCACGCGTCGGCGATCCTTTGCCGGCCAGGTCCCTTGTGGTCCAGCACGTACTTGTAGATCGGAGTGTGAGCGCTGGCGAGGCGGATCTCCTCCGATATGGGAACGACGAACATCCGATCGCTGTAGAGGCGTACGAGAGGGAGCAGGTTGTCCCTGCTGACGCTTGTGTTTCCAACGTAGAACTTGTACACCTTGTCGACTTCCTCTCTGGGATCGGAGCCGCAGTCCAGGATCGGGGAGTCGGAGGGGCCGCGCAGGCCGGCCGAGATACTCCACTGGGTGCGATCCCCCGCCGACAAAGCCGACAGCTTCGTCTCGTTTGCGAGAACGTCTATTACAAGCAGACCACCCTCCTCCTCTGTCAAGCCACTCATCCAGGGAACCAGGTTGAAGTTGCCCATCTCCAAGAGGTTCCTCGGGTCATCTGGCAGAAACGGGTCCACAGCTTCAATATCCACTCGAGGAAGAAAGGGGAACCTGCTGTCTGCTGTAGCTTGTGATGCGTTCTTGATAGCTTCAGCAGAAACGCCTTTGATGCATTCGACCATCGCTGAAACGTCCTCTGTAGAGCAGTTGAGATGCTTGGCAAGCTCCCGCGCTCCACCTTTCCTTCGTCCAGAAGCTGCAAATGGTGTCATTGAAGCACCGGACTGGCTGATTGCGTGCTCGAAAAGACCCTTGGCAAGTGGACTAAGTACCAATAGCGAAACACTAGCTCCCCCTGCCGATTCTCCGAAAATGGTCACCGAACTGGGGTCTCCACCGAAGCTGGCGATATTATCTCGCACCCACTGGAGAAGCATGACTTGATCCAACATGCCATAATTTCCCGGAGCACTGATATCGTGTGTCGTAAGGAAGCCAAACGCGCCCAGGCGATAGTTGAAGGTGACCAGGACTATATCTTCATCCATAAAGTATTGCTGACCATGAATACTTTCATCTCCATGTCCAAAGACGAATCCGCCTCCGTGGACAAACACCATGACTGGCAGACCGCCAATCTGACCCTTCAGATCCGGCAGCTGAGGTGTGTAGACGTTGGCGAACAAGCAGTCTTCACTGCCGTCGGGCACGTTGTTGTTGAGTAAGTCGAACTGTGAACAGTGGCTGCCGTGATCCATGGCGTCGGCCACGTCCGACCAGCCGGGGTGTCGCCGCGGCGGCCGGAAGCGCAGCGCCCCCACGGGCGGCTGGGCGTAGCGGACACCTTTGAAGCTGTAATAGACTGCTCCGGCGGCGCTCCTGCGCACCACACCTCTGACTAGACCCTCTCTGGTGGCGACCAGCGGTCTTGTGTTTCGGCAGGCACTACCAGCAGCGGCTGCCATCAGCAGCGCCACAAACGGCAGCGTCTTCATGTTGCGGGTTCACCGTTGGTCCCTCGTCACGCGACCGCACACCCCGCCCACAAAGCGGTGACTGGCTTGTGAACTACTCCTGTTGAACTACTGCGTCCTGTGCTATCTTAATATTAGTTTAGATGCAGGGGCGCGTGCAGAATTTTTCGAAGAGTGAACAGAGTGCTAATTTTAAATAGTTATCACATATTGCACAACGGCAAGCACAAATATTTGCCAACGATGTTAAACATGATTGGTATTTGACTTAGCATTTAGCCATGCATGGCTAAATGTTGCCCAGCATCTCATCATGTCATTTCATAAAATGATGGGCCGTGTGACGTATCATATCTTCCCGGGTTCACAACCTCCAACGTTCATAATTTCAAAATTGGGAACTAACTTTAAAAATGAATGGTAACTTCCATATCAGCCCAGATAGCAGACGTTCATAATTTCCATAGAGCATAATGTCTACTTTGGAAGTAGGCTTCCAAATTTGAGTTCATTTCCCAAACTTGGAAACTAGATTACAAATCTTAATTTAACAGCACAAAACTAGAAATGAACTTCCAGAGTAGCCCGGATAGGAGCCTAACAAATTCCAGTGGCATACCGATGGGGGGGGCATTGGGGTGGTTTCCTTCTCCTGAGAGGATCTCGGACTCCTATAAATGGAGCCGGGGTTCGAAAAGATTACACCAGGCTGCACAAAAATCCCCGCTGGCCTCCTCCAAAATTGTACCTGAGCCACAAAAAGTCGCGCAAATACTCCTCAAAATGACCTTAGAGGACGAAAATCATGCAAGACCCTAAAAATCACATTGGATGCCCAGGAAGCCGCACAGGGACCCCGAAAATGGCGCTGGGGCTCCCAGAATCGCACAAAGATCCTGAAACCCCCATTGGGTGCATAAAAACGAGCTGGGCCCATGAAAATTACGCTGGGGGCCTGCATGTTCGCATCTAGGTCTCTGAAAATCACGCTGGTGCCCCCCCAAAAAAAAAAACGTCGTGTCGGTGTACTTCAAAATCACGGGTTGGGCCCCTGAAGACCACGATAGGGACCAAAAGAACAGACCGAGGCCCCTGCAAATCGCACTGTGGCTGTCAAGAAGTCGAACCGAAGACCCTGAAATCACGCTGGGGGCCAACAAAGTCGTACCGGGACCCTTGAAAATCACCACGGGACCCTACAAAATCAGTGGTGACAAAAACTCGTGCTCGATCCCTTAAAATCACGCCAGGGGCTTGACAGGTCGCACCGGTGCCCCAGAAGTATCATTGGGACCACCCATAAAATTAAGCCGGGCAACGAAAATATAGACAGGCCGGAGATGGAAAATCACTCTGGGGTCACAATTATTGCTTCGAAAGTCCATAAAACGTAAATGGCGTTGGGTATCCAAAACCATATCGAGGCCACACAATTTCGCGCTATGTATCCCAACAAATGACGACTGGGCAAAGAGCTCACACGTAGACCCAAAAAGTCGCGTCGCTGTCCTTCAACCTTGAACACCAGGGTCAAAAAGTTGCGCCGGAGTCTCACGAGTCGCAGCTGGCTTCCCGAACATCAAAGCCTGCCAGAATGTGACTGCCAACACAAAAATGTCAATTATGACCCAAAAGACGCATCGGGTCCCGCAAAAGAAGAGTGCTGGGGCACCGAAGAAAAAAAATGAAAAAGGATATGCACCGGGAACCCGAAAAATCGTACCGGGGCCCAGAAATGTCGCATAAGGGCTTACAAAAAGTAGAACTGGACAAAAAATCACACATGGACTCCATCGAATGAACCCGAGCTCCGGAAAATTCAGAACAGGTCCCGAAAGAAAACTCACAGAAAGGCCTTTCTAGTCCGTAGGTTGCCATCGCCTACAAGAAAAATACTCGTTGAACAGCCGTATTGACGTACCAAAGACGAAAATTCACCCCCTCCCCCTCCTGAACGGGTGCGCTCCCAAGGATCGCATTAGTATTCTAAAAGTCGTTCCAAGACACAAACTCGCGTCGGAGCCCCCATAATTCGCGTAGAGACTCTAAATAAATGCAGTAGGTACCAAAGAAACACTGCCGCCGGGCCCGCAAAATCGCGCTGGGGCTCAGCTAAGTACAACGCGTCCCGCGAACTCGCGCCGAGTCCCCCAAATATCGTTTTCGGGACCCACAATTCCTGTCGTTAGTCCCCGAAATTCTGGTCGGGACATCAAAAATTGCCCTCGGTTCTTCCAAACATTGGCGTTGATGGACCCAAATAAACGCTGCGCGACTCGAAAAATCGCATAGAGACCCGACAACCAAAATAAGACCGGAGCCCTCCACAATAAGGATTCAGAAAAGTAAATGCCCGAGGGAGGGGAATTGCTCCGGAGACTCCCCCCCCCAAATACCACAAGATCCCATCAAAAATGGGTAAGGTATCGTAGAAAAGTGCCAGAGCTCGAACAAAAATCGCGACGGGAACAAGAATATGGCACTAGAGGCACGAAAAATCAGGCCGGGACTCGGAGTTTGGAAAATGCAGAAATCACCAAAAATTGAGTAGAACCCAGAAAACTGGTGTCGGGCCTCCCGGAATCACGCATCAGGGCTCGAAAACCCGCGCCATGACCCAAATTAATTATACCGGAGCCATAAAAATCGTACTGAGGGACCAGACGAGAATGTGCGTCACGGGCGCAAATAAACACAGCAGGACCTCAAAAGCACAACAAGAGACCAAAAATGCATTAGGCCCTCCAAAGCCTTCCTGAAAAATACCGTCGGTGCACAAGAAAGGAAATGTATCTCTAAAGAGTCAGGGACTGAACCTTGTACCGGGCGCCTAACAAAAAATTGGCTGGAGCCATAAAACACATCCGAAGACGAAAAAATAACGTAGCAAGTCTTCTAAGAACGGCCTCTGTTGGGTAGCCAATCTGGGAGAGTATCTTATCAAAAAGATGAGGAGTATCACGGCTTCCGGACTTGTTAACCACCAGAAAATGTGGGAAGAAGAGAACTAGTCGTCGAATTGAATTAACCGAATTTCCACAGCGAACCCCCATTCGAAACAATTCACACGCCAAATGTGACTCAAAACAATTTCGTAGCAGTAATTAGCAAAATGTAGGAAGCCTAGCAGAAACTGGATAATCGAACGTGGTGTGGCGAATGCGCCGCATGCGCAGGTGTAGGTGGACCCTTCGAATCCGTTTGTCCCCCTAAGGAAAATCATAGGCACGCCAATGACCCAACATAATCTAATCAAGCATAGACCAGCCTAATCTAACCGTATCTTCCGACTTTTGGAAGTTAACTTCCAATTTTCGGAAGCTAACTTCAAATTTGGAAGCTAACTTACAAGTTTTGGAACGTAGCTTCCAATTTAGAACATATGAATTTCCGAAAATATGAACGACTCCTATCCGGGCCGTTTCTGACGTTAACTGATATTTTTTTTAAGTTAACTTCAAATTTGGAAATTATGAACTTCGAAAGTTATGAACTTTCGAAAATGTGAACGCCCATGACATGCTGGGCAGCGCCAAAAAATTGGTTCCTGACAGTTGTATGCATGAAAAGCACAACCAAATAACTTCAAGAACATCACGCGCACACAATCACGGGCCAGGGCAGCATCACGCGCCTGTCTGCTCTCTGGCCCGAGTCGAATGTTTATGCTATTGTCGGCGGTCGCGACTGCGCCGAACAGTAGACAACGGCGCAATCAGCGCTCGGCTGCTCTTATTGCTGGTGCTGCAAGACCTCAATACGAATACGCAAACACACAACAGACAGCTACTGCACGAGTGTAGGCGGACGATATTTTAGGTGTCTGCCAAATGATCTGTGCTTTCAGACTGTGTAGATGTGTTGCACCCCTGTCGTGCCTCTGACGGCAGTCCGGTCACCTAGATATTTTTACTGGCGGCGAAGGGTCGCCACCATGCAGGGGTGTCGGATCTTATTCAGTTGAGGAGGCTCCAGCTCCGCCCTCCCCTTAACTTACAGCTCAGCCCGCACCCTCGCCAGGCAGCCAACCCCTCGCCAACTTCGGAAGTTAAACCCATGAAAAAATCCAGAGCAATGTTATGTAAATGTTGGATAGGACGAACTACTCGTGACATGCCGCATCTATATAGGTGTAAGATTGCCCGAAATGTATGATGATTGGTGCCGATAATCTGAGTTATTCTATGTATTCTTCAGTATTGGTGGTGGCTGCCCTCTGACAAATTGAAATAGTGCAAGCAATTATATTTTAAGTTTCCTCACATCGATAATCGTATGGGTAACTTTGCACTGATCGATATGTGGAGTTTCTACGATGGTTACATGTTGCTTCTTTTCGCCCTGCTTTTAATTCGTTTTGATCATTTTTATCCGATCTCACCCCCCCAAAAAAAAATGATCTTCCGATCCTACACCAATGCCAAATGCATGTGCTCATTTTAAGGAGGCCCTGTAGTGAGGCGCAAGTGTCTTGCAGTAGCGTTCACGGGCCTCCATTGAGGTCAAGTGAAAACATGGTTTTACTGACCATGGTTCTGTTGGAGGTTTTTGATGGCGTGACCACAATGAAAACATCGCTTTGAACATGGTGGTGATCGTTATTAGCTTGATGACCCGTTGTCTGCTTAGGTTGCATCTTGTTAATTTTCCGCGATTCTGCCTACTTACCGTGGCAGAATAGTAGCAGGGGTGTCGATTTGTATCCTTTTGTGAGGGCGATGGCCCCACCAATGTTGATCTTGTCCCCCCATGTTGATTTGGGCCCCTCCAATAACCAATGCCGTTTTTATGCTGATTAGAAAGCTAAAGGAAGAAAAAAGAAAAACACCATGCAATATATATATTAGGGTGTTTCAGAAATGTTGAAGTGTGATAATTTTATCAGCACGGGTTTGCCCGAGCACCTTTCCTAGAAAAACTACTTTTTGCAAAGTTTTGGCGAAATCGGATCATGTTTAGGGGTCGCACACTTTTGCCTTCTGTGTTGTTCCTCGTGGGAGTGGGGGGAGTTGAGATTCCCCTGTATATCCTGATTTCCTTCTTTCTCTTTTTTTCAGGTCATGTCCAACACACGAAGTAAGAACCTTCTGTGGCTCTTGGACAAGTCTACGAAGCCGGAATTCCTGGGACCCCGCCTGCCCTCCCGAGAAGAGGTCCTCCTGGTCTTCCTCCACCACCATCAGGTGCTCCGGGAAACCCTTCCTGAGGCTACCAAAAGCGTCTCTAAAGCTGCACCAAGTATGGGAGAAGGCAAACCTCCCTGTGAAGGCAGAACATGTGATTCGTCGCAACATCAAGAGCCTGCACACCGAGTTCACGAGCCTCAAGAAAGAGCAGAACCGGACGACACCGACCGCCGTGACGAAGAGGGAAATTTGGAAGGGAGACCTGCAAGATCTCTCCGACATTGCGAGCGGAAAGATTACAGATGGGTACTGTTCCTGAAGAAGACTTGGCTTTCCTGGAGCTCCAACGGGAGGACCGGCAGTCCTCTTCAATGAGCAGCGTGGACAAGGCTCATACGGCCGCTGTCGCCAAGAAGACAGAGGAAAGAAAGCGGAGATGATGAAGAAGAAGCAAGCGAAGGAAGTGGATGAGATGTTCGGAAAGGTCGACTTGGAGTCTTCCTCCTCAGCGTCATCCACTTCAATCTCGGACGACGACGACTTCCAAGGAGGTCCCTCTCCAAACAAGACTCCACGGAGGAGTGTTCCCTCCAAGAATCAGAATCCAATGACTCCAGCTCTGACAACGACCTGGGACCGGGAGAACTTGTCCAGCAGGCAAACAGCTGCATCCTTTGTCGCTGCAGCCTCAGCCCTGGGGCACGATGTCTTGGAGATTGCAGCCTCAGCCTCTACGGTGCATCGGATGAGGAGAAAGCATCGGGAAACCGAAGCGAGGCACCTGGAGGAATAAGCTTTCCAAAGTACCCCTCCCATTGTTCTCCACTGGGACGGGAAACTAATTCCAAGTGCGGCCTCATCTCGGATTTTGGAGGAGAGAATCGCTGTTGTTCTGACTGGAGCCAACTTCGAGGAGCTTCTCAGAGTGCCTGTTTCTGTTGATGGGACTGGGAAAGAAGTGGCGGCTGCCGTCCTGAAGCTGCTGGGACCGCATGAGAAGATAGCGGCCATGATCATCGCCCTCTCCTTCGACACAACTGCTTTCAATAGTGGCATGATCAGCGGAGCCTGCATCAACATTGAAAAGGCCCTTGGGAGACCCCTTCTTTGGCTTGCATGTAGGCATCACATCTGCGAGCTGCTGCTGAAGGACACCTACGAACTTCTCTTCGGACGACCACCGGGCCCTGATATCCCGCTTTTCGAGAGGTTCCAAGACAGGTGGGACTTCTTGGACAAGGCTTCCTTCAGCACCATCAATGAGGATGAGCCCTAGGATACATGGAGTGAATCCCAGAGGATCCAGATGGTCGTGTTCCTGGAGCGGGTCATCAGGGATGGAGTACATCCAAGAGAGGACTACTGCGAACTTCTCCAGCTCTTTCTCTCTCTCTTCTCTACCTTTGAGGATGGAAGGGAAACGCGCCTCGTTTCAGGGCCCCCGGAGCGAACCACCAAGCGAGGTGGATGACAAAAGCCATCTACATTCTCAAGCTGGTCCTGTTCCACAAGCAACTTAAGCTGTCGAGGGCTGAGGAACGGGGGGTCCATCGCCTGGCCAAGTTTGTCAGTCTCCTGTACGTCAAGTTCTGGCATGAGGCGCCCATCGCACAATGGGCCCCAAAGAATGACCTGGACCTCCTGCAAACCCTCCCCCTCTTCCCGGATGAAGACCTGGGTTCAACAGCGGAGAAGGCTCTCCGGAGGCACCTCTGGTACCTGGCAGAGCTCTGGCCTTTTTTGATGAAAGGATGTCTGCCGCTGACCGGACTGTCATGATCAACAACTTGAGCCGCCCAGCCACTCCCAAGGGACTCAAACGGATCGAGGGGAAGACGCGCACCACCTTCCCAGGGGGACTTCCAGGACTCGTCACCGCGAGGACTCTGGAGACTCTTGGTCTCCTGGCGGGGAAGAAGGCCAACCTCCGAAACGTGGAAGAGATCCTGGAAGACCTCGG
Organism: Imbricaverruca yamaguchii; assembly: GCA_034440575.1. Taxonomy (NCBI): domain Eukaryota; kingdom Metazoa; phylum Arthropoda; class Thecostraca; family Neoverrucidae; genus Imbricaverruca; species Imbricaverruca yamaguchii. Next base: position 242,220 of record JAOTOL010001192.1, read on the forward strand.
AACACGGGAAACCGTCCGTGGCCTCCAGGTGGTCAATGATGCTTGCCCTGATCCAAAAGTTTCAGGCCCGCAGCAAAGACGAGGATCAAAAGCAATTCCTCCTGAAGGTGGTTCAACACGACCGAAGAACCATGAAGCGAACGAAAAGTGGGTTAATCTCCAAGTTCAATGCGTAATGCTGTATCACCCATCAATGCCTCCTCAAATTGGTTGTTTTCGTTCATTTTTTGTATCGAATTTTGTTTCATTTTCAAGTGAATATCACAGTCGTGCGCACTTTTTCCGTTTTTTTCTCTCGAAATATTCAAAGTGGTCAATCTGTGCGACCAGTAAATATTGATGAATCGCTCTAGTTTTTTGCACACAGCCGTTGTTGGTCATATGGAACTAGGGGAAATCCGTGCTGACCCCTTTCAAAAACTGTCAGTTTTACTCTATGTGAGATGAAACACCCTAATATATATATATATATATATATATATATATATATATATATATATATATTAGTGGATGTTAACCAGCATATTTTGTACTGTAAAGAAACAGATTAGGTTTAGATAGTGGACTTCCTGACCCTGAACTCGCCCCACCAAAACGCTGGCTTCGTCCATCCCTAATGTTAGTCACAAAGGAAATGCCTTCACCCATCGTCATCACAGCTCAGACCGGCTGCACCCCGATGCTCCATTAAGGCAGGTGCAGCCTGCATATGGGCGCAAAAATATTTCATTTAAGCAGTTGTGTTTGTTGGTGTTTGGAGTGAGGGGAGGGTGACGGTGACGTTGACGTTGATGATAATGATGACGTTACGTCGACGATGATGCTGACAATGACGATTGACCAGAGTACACTGTATGACACTCAGGCGCGCACCCAGGATTTTTCCATGGGGGGGGGGGGCGGACCGAAAAGGGCACTTGGGCGGCTCCAAAAGGGCACTTGACCGGCTCCAAAAAGGGCACTTTCCGGCCCGGGGCACACTGGAATGTTTGTTGACCGTCTTGTCTTGTCCTTGTCCTTGTACTTGTCCAAGAGCCACAGAAGGTTCTTACTTCGTGTGTTGGACATGACCTGAAAAAAAGAGAAAGAAGGAAATCAGGATATACAGGGGAATCTCAACTCCCCCCACTCCCACGAGGAACAACACAGAAGGCAAAAGTGTGCGACCCCTAAACATGATCCGATTTCGCCAAAACTTTGCAAAAAGTAGTTTTTCTAGGAAAGGTGCTCGGGCAAACCCGTGCTGATAAAATTATCACACTTCAACATTTCTGAAACACCCTAATATATATATTGCATGGTGTTTTTCTTTTTTCTTCCTTTAGCTTTCTAATCAGCATAAAAACGGCATTGGTTATTGGAGGGGCCCAAATCAACATGGGGGGACAAGATCAACATTGGTGGGGCCATCGCCCTCACAAAAGGATACAAATCGACACCCCTGCTACTATTCTGCCACGGTAAGTAGGCAGAATCGCGGAAAAATTAACAAGATGCAACCTAAGCAGACAACGGGTCATCAAGCTAATAACGATCACCACCATGTTCAAAGCGATGTTTTCATTGTGGTCACGCCATCAAAAACCTCCAACAGAACCATGGTCAGTAAAACCATGTTTTCACTTGACCTCAATGGAGGCCCGTGAACGCTACTACAAGACACTTGCGCCTCACTACAGGGCCTCCTTAAAATGAGCACATGCATTTGGCATTGGTGTAGGATCGGAAGATCATTTTTTTTTGGGGGGGTGAGATCGGATAAAAATGATCAAAACGAATTAAAAGCAGGGCGAAAAGAAGCAACATGTAACCATCGTAGAAACTCCACATATCGATCAGTGCAAAGTTACCCATACGATTATCGATGTGAGGAAACTTAAAATATAATTGCTTGCACTATTTCAATTTGTCAGAGGGCAGCCACCACCAATACTGAAGAATACATAGAATAACTCAGATTATCGTCACCAATCATCATACATTTCGGGCAATCTTACACCTATATAGATGCGGCATGTCACGAGTAGTTCGTCCTACCCAACATTTACATAACATTGCTCTGGATTTTTTCATGGGTTTAACTTCCGAAGTTGGGGAGGGGTTGGCTGCCTGGCGAGGGTGCGGGCTGATCTGTAAGTTAAGGGGAGGGCGGAGCTGGAGCCTCCTCAACTGAATAAGATCCGACACCCCTGCATGGTGGCGACCCTTCGCCGCCAGTAAAAATATATAGGTGACCGGACTGCCGTCAGAGGCACGACAGGGGTGCAACACATCTACACAGTCTGAAAGCACAGATCATTTGGCAGACACCTAAAATATCGTCCGCCTACACTCGTGCAGTAGCTGTCTGTTGTGTGTTTGCGTATTCGTATTGAGGTCTTGCAGCACCAGCAATAAGAGCAGCCGAGCGCTGATTGCGCCGTTGTCTACTGTTCGGCGCAGTCGCGACCGCCGACAATAGCATAAACATTCGACTCGGGCCAGAGAGCAGACAGGCGCGTGATGCTGCCCTGGCCCGTGATTGTGTGCGCGTGATGTTCTTGAAGTTATTTGGTTGTGCTTTTCATGCATACAACTGTCAGGAACCAATTTTTGGCGCTGCCCAGCATGTAATGGGCGTTCACATTTTCGAAAGTTCATAACTTTCGAAGTTCATAATTTCCAAATTTAAAGTTAACTTAAAAAAAATATCAGTTAACGTCAGAAACGGCCCGGATAGGAGTCGTTCATATTTTCGGAAATTCATATGTTCTAAATTGGAAGCTACGTTCCAAAACTTGTAAGTTAGCTTCCAAATTTGAAGTTAGCTTCCGAAAATTGGAAGTTAACTTCCAAAAGTCGGAAGATACGGTTAGATTAGGCTGGTCTATGCTTGATTAGATTATGTTGGGTCATTGGCGTGCCTATGATTTTCCTTAGGGGGACAAACGGATTCGAAGGGTCCACCTACACCTGCGCATGCGGCGCATTCGCCACACCACGTTCGATTATCCAGTTTCTGCTAGGCTTCCTACATTTTGCTAATTACTGCTACGAAATTGTTTTGAGTCACATTTGGCGTGTGAATTGTTTCGAATGGGGGTTCGCTGTGGAAATTCGGTTAATTCAATTCGACGACTAGTTCTCTTCTTCCCACATTTTCTGGTGGTTAACAAGTCCGGAAGCCGTGATACTCCTCATCTTTTTGATAAGATACTCTCCCAGATTGGCTACCCAACAGAGGCCGTTCTTAGAAGACTTGCTACGTTATTTTTTCGTCTTCGGATGTGTTTTATGGCTCCAGCCAATTTTTTGTTAGGCGCCCGGTACAAGGTTCAGTCCCCGACTCTTTAGAGATACATTTCTTTTCTTGTGCACCGACGGTATTTTTTAGGAAGGCTTTGGAGGGCCTAATGCATTTTTGGTCTCTTGTTGTGCTTTTGAGGTCCTGCTGTGTTTATTTGCGCCCGTGACGCACATTCTCGTCTGGTCCCTCAGTACCATTTTTATGGCTCCGGTATAATTAATTTGGGGCATGGCGCGGGTTTTCGAGCCCTGATGCGTGATTCCGGGAGGCCCGACACCAGTTTTCTGGGTTCTACTCAATTTTTGGTGATTTCTGCATTTTCCAAACTCCGAGTCCCGGCCTGATTTTTCGTGCCTCTAGTGCCATATTCTTGTTCCCGTCGCGATTTTTGTTCGAGCTCTGGCACTTTTCTACGATACCTTACCCCTTTTTGATGGGATCTTGTGGTATTTGGGGGGGGGGGGGGGGGGAGTCTCCGGAGCAATTCCCCTCCCTCGGGCATTTACTTTTCTGAATCCTTATTGTGGAGGGCTCCGGTCTTATTTTTTTTTGTCGGGTCTCTATGCGATTTTTCGAGTCGCGCAGCGTATATTTGGGTCCATCAACGCCAATGTTTGGAAGAACCGAGGGCAATTTTTGATGTCCCGACCAGAATTTCGGGGACTAACGACAGGAATTGTGGGTCCCGAAAACGATATTTGGGGGACTCGGCGCGAGTTCGCGGGACGCGTTGTACTTAGCTGAGCCCCAGCGCGATTTTGCGGGCCCGGCGGCAGTGTTTCTTTGGTACCTACTGCATTTATTTAGAGTCTCTACGCGAATTATGGGGGCTCCGACGCGAGTTTGTGTCTTGGAACGACTTTTAGAATACTAATGCGGTCCTTGGGAGCGCACCCGTTCAGGAGGGGGGAGGGGTGAATTTTCGTCTTTGGTACGTCGATACGGCTGTTCAACGAGTATTTTTCTTGTAGGCGATGGCAACCTACGGACTAGAAAGGCCTTTCTGTGAGTTTTCTTTCGGGACCTGTTCTGAATTTTCCGGAGCTCGGGTTCATTCGATGGAGTCCATGTGTGATTTTTTGTCCAGTTCTACTTTTTGTAAGCCCTTATGCGACATTTCTGGGCCCCGGTACGATTTTTCGGGTTCCCGGTGCATATCCTTTTTCATTTTTTCCTTCGGTGCCCCAGCACTCTTCTTTTGCGGGACCCGATGCGTCTTTTGGGTCATAATTTACATTTTTGTGTTGGCAGTCACATTCTGGCAGGCTTTGATGTTCGGGAAGCCAGCTGCGACTCGTGAGACTCCGGCGCAACTTTTTGACCCTGGTGTTCAAGGTTGAAGGACAGCGACACGACTTTTTGGGTCTACGTGTGAGCTCTTTGCCCAGTCGTCATTTGTTGGGATACATAGCGCGAAATTGTGTGGCCTCGATATAGTTTTGGATTCCCAACGCCATTTACGTTTTAGGGACTTTCGAAGCAATAATTGTGACCCCAGAGTGATTTTCCATCTCCGGCCTGTCTATATTTTCGTTGCCCGGCTTAATTTTATGGGTGGTCCCAATGATACTTCTGGGGCACCGGTGCGACCTGTCAAGCCCCTGGCGTGATTTTAAGGGATCGAGCACGAGTTTTTGTCACCACTGATTTTGTAGGGTCCCGTGGTGATTTTCAAGGGTCCCGGTACGACTTTGTTGGCCCCCAGCGTGATTTCAGGGTCTTCGGTTCGACTTCTTGACAGCCACAGTGTGATTTGCAGGGGCCTCGGTCTGTTCTTTTGGTCCCTATCGTGGTCTTCAGGGGCCCAACCCGTGATTTTGAAGTACACCGACACGACGTTTTTTTTTTTTTTTGGGGGGGGGCACCAGCGTGATTTTCAGAGACCTAGATGCGAACATGCAGGCCCCCAGCGTAATTTTCATGGGCCCAGCTCGTTTTTATGCACCCAATGGGGGGTTTCAGGATCTTTGTGCGATTCTGGGAGCCCCAGCGCCATTTTCGGGGTCCCTGTGCGGCTTCCTCGGCATCCAATGTGATTTTTAGGGTCTTGCATGATTTTCGTCCTCTAAGGTCATTTTGAGGAGTATTTGCGCGACTTATTGTGGCTCAGGTACAATTTTGGAGGAGGCCAGCGGGGATTTTTGTGCAGCCTGGTGTAATCTTTTCGAACCCCGGCTCCATTTATAGGAGTCCGAGATCCTCTCAGGAGAAGGAAACCACCCCAATGCCCCCCCATCGGTATGCCACTGGGATTTGTTAGGCTCCTATCCGGGCTACTCTGGAAGTTCATTTCTAGTTTTGTGCTGTTAAATTAAGATTTGTAATCTAGTTTCCAAGTTTGGGAAATGAACTCAGATTTGGAAGCCTACTTCCAAAGTAGACATTATGCTCTATGAAAATTATGAACGTCTGCTATCTGGGCTGATATGGAAGTTACCATTCATTTTTTATCAAGTCCGCAATAGATAGTCCCATCAAGCAGCGGCGCCCAAACCCACGCCGTTCCTCCGTGGTCGCGAAAAAAAATGGATGCATTGACACCCGCCTAACCCCTCGCAGCCCCCACACGGGCGGAGGTTAATGCACATGAAGCCAAATTGCGCTAAGTTCGGAATGCTTTTGTGTAATGATTTCCCTCCCCCAAAAATAAGAAACGGTGGCATGCAACCGTCACCCCTGCCGCATCATGGGCAAAGCAAACGAAGTGGACTGCATCAACGTGCTATTGTACATGTTGCTTCAGTACAAAATTACGTACGCTTATTGGCATATTGGCAACTTTCCTTCGTGCTCGCTTAACCTGGCCTAGGCTCACCCATATATGATCAGAAATGTTTGCTAAAGCAGATCAGTCTAAGTAACAGGTCTTGTGATGATGCCAGCCTGAAGAGGATGAACGAAAAGGCATGCAATTTAATTCATTTGGAAGCAATCCATTCAGCCAATGTGGGAAAGATGGTAAAATAGAAGACTTGACACCAATTGTAAAGCTGGGTTGAAGCGCACAGCTCCAATGGTTTCTTCTAGGACATTCGAAGGTCAACTTCGCGACTAATAAACTTCCTTTGGCATCCACAAGAACATTTTCCATCTTGCGGACCAGTTCAGGAAAAGATGGAAGGAATGGCAGTATATCAGAATCAGGTTTCCTTTCACCATATGTGAGGGATATGTCCCATTCCCATTATTTTTTTCCAGAACTTTATCATCTTGAATATTGGAGTGGGTTTCCTGCAACAACGTAATATGATGATGATAATCTATGTTTAGGAATCTGAACGAAGTCATTCGTTGTCAGTGCGACGGATTGAACGATAAAACATTAAATCCGGAAGTAATACGTTAACCCTCCCCGTCATTCCGGTCAGATCCTCACACCCCGTCTCAGGAGGGATTCATTATATACCCCTCCAATCTCCAAACCAAACGTCGCACGAAACCGAAAGATGTCTCATTGGAAAGCGCTCGACGAATACGGCTAAAAACCACCCCAACATCCTACTGAGGGGGTCTATGTGGTCACGGTTGACGTCATGTATGTTCTGTGGAGTTCAATTTCGTTGAGAAAACTTAATTGGAATCAGAATAGAAAGACGAAATTGGCATTGTGCAAAATGTTCGCCCACCCAAATATACCAATTGTGTTTATGTTGCTCAATTTTTAGTTCAATTCTTAAATACTTTTTTATGTTTCTAGTAGATAAAACATACCGAGAGAAGTTGTTTCAGGTAATCGTCGCCTCATGCAAATTGCTTACTTGAGCCACAATTTTCAATTTTAGCCTAAATAGGCACATATGCTAAACAAATATGCCATAAAAAGGCGAAAGCTCAACCATACCTCTGGTGCGTTTCGTTGCGTCCATCAAGAAAATTAAACGCTGAAAGTGCATTCAAATATCTTTACCCGTTAAAGTGTGACGACTGGTTGAACATTTTTGGAGGTGACTTGACTTGACCTTGACTAGTTCGGCCCCGTGAATGACCCGACTTCAAAATTTCCACGCAAAATAACAACTTGATGTGGGAATAGATATGCCGAATTTTGACGCGCTGCCGTGCGCTGTTTTTATTTTTTTTACTATCCGCGGAAAACCTTAAGGTATGCAAAAAACACGCCTCCTCCTCTGAGACGGCGCCGGTTAAGATGTAGGCCCAAAGATGTTTCAAAACGTACTTCGCTTAAATCTTTATGTGGCGCACGAGATGTTCCTACCCCCTGTTGCGCTAACGACCAATTGCAAAGTATGTCCATAATAGCTGTCGCAGCTCCAAACCTCCAATCCTCAGCCGTGTCCTATCCCACAATACTGGTAAAAAATCGGCCTAACCGAAGCGCCAATTCGTTTCCTCAAACGCGTGTGCCGGCCGCCGGCCGCCCGTCGCCAGCCGAGTCGGCGGAAGCCAACTCGGCACCCTACCGACGACCGGCCCGTCCTGCCTTGCAGCAGGCTGCAAGCATGAGTGGTGTCAAGTTGCAAACATGAGCGCGACGCGTCTGCACTGTAACTTTCGGCTTGCTCACACTTTGTCTACGTAGTACACACATACACACCTGCTGGACACACACGGTCACATATATGGTCAAAACCGAGGATGGCGACAAAAATCCGTCTGGAGACTGGTAAACATCTGGCAATGCTTCAGACGAAGTTTGAAAACCGAGGACGTCAAAAACGTCCTCGCTATACACATCACGTCCTCGGTTGTCAGGTGTGCAAACAGAAAATGGCCTCGGTTTGCACGAAGTACAAGTGCACACACATACACACACACACACACACACACACACACACACACACACACACACACACACACACACACACACACACACACACACACACACACACACACACACACACACACACACACACACACACACACACACACACACACACACACACACACACACACACACACACACACACACACACACACACACACACACACACACACACACACACACACACACACACACACACACACACACACACACACACACACACACACACACACACACACACACACACACACACACACACACACACACACACACACACACACACACACACACACACACACACACACACACACATACACACATACACACATACACATATATATATATATATATATATATATATATATATATATATATATACATATATATATATATATTAGCCCCTTCAAATTTTATGAAGTATTTGGAAGACCACCTCCACTGGTCTTGTCCCATTGCTGGGTGGGCCAATAGGGGGCATGCAAAATTTCATCTTCCTAGCTCAATGTTTGCGTCTGCCTCAAAGGCTCCAAGGCTTTCCCCATAGGGTGTAATGGAGACTTCAACGCCGGTGTTAGTCGCACTATGCTAACATCGTCACAGTGCCGTTTCCTGTTACAATATCGTCGCGAATAACCACGATTCAACTGCTGTGTCTGGAAGAGAGTGGACTAAACTTACCTTTACCCCCTCACCCTCACCTCCCACCCCCTTACATCCCACGTCTCCTCCCGCCCACACGCCTCCTCCCCTCCCGGTTTTCGTATGTTTTGAAGTATATTTTTTTAATGAATTTCCTACAATCCTCATTAAACACCCCCTCCTTCTGTTTCGGGGTAAATATTGATCGAAACTTATAGTTTTAGTTCTAAACGTTGATAGATTCAAACAAGACGAGAAGTTAAGAAATTCACTTCGACAAGTATCACGATGCCAACTACAAGGGGTGGCAAAGAAACGCGGCATGAGCCACCCAAACCGAGGAAGCCGGCTGCTCGCTCTCAGCGATCCCGGAGCAGGAAAGGGATGTGGATGCTCGGGAGGACCACTGACAAGCTTCCATGCTCTCAGCTTCCTACAAATAGGGAATGTCTGCAGACTCGGCCTCTACCACGCGGTGCCCCTGACAACTATTCGCGAAGATAATGCCGCAGAGGAGATTTCGGGGTTACATAAAAAATGGAGAAATCTCAAGAAGAACAGGAAGAGAGACTCAGCCACAGAGAGGTGAACGAGACAGCACTTTGAAAAAGAGCTCGACGCTTTATGTGTTTAAGTTTGCAACTCTTAACTGATTTCGAAACATAGACTAACCGTTTACATCTGACACCACGGGAACGTAGAGTGCCTTTGGCTATGGTGTTGGGTAAATAGGGGCAAGGGAGGGGTGGGAGGTAAGGGGAGGAGGTGGGAAATGAGAGGGAGAAGGGAACAGTAAGCTTAGTCCACTCTCTTCCAGACACAGCAGTTGATTCGTGATTATTCGCGGCGATATTGTAGCAAGAAACGGCGCTCTGACGATGTTATTAGCATGATGCGACTAACACCGGCGTTGAAATCTTTATATATATATATATATATATATATATATATATATATATATATATATATATATATATATATATATGATCAGAGCCAAGTAATTAGATAGACCAAAAGGCGCAGCTCAAGAAATAGTTTACGTACACTGATCTTTATTGACAACGTTTTATCTAGAATGGTAGATGCAATCCCTAAATCACCAGGCATCTCCTATATCAGTGAGGGACGCCCCAGTGCCAGTCAGGCTGTCCTCATTTTCCCGCGAGAGCCTCCCCTGTCAGATGGCTTCCTACGCCGATCACGGGGCCTCCTATGTCCGTCAGAGGCCTTCTGTATTGGTCATGGTAGTCCTTGTGTCTGTGATGAGCCTTCTGTGTCATTTACCTCTTGTATCGGAGAGAGTCGTTCCGTGTCGGTTTAAGAGTCTCCCGTGTCCCTCAACAACACAATTTTTATGGAGATTAGTGTGAATTTCAAAAAACTGAGTGAAAGTGTTCATTGTCAGGGCCATTTTTGTCACCTCGTCTTTAATTTTGATGAAGTGGAAGGCGCAGGCACATATGTTCCTTCAGTTCCATCAACTTTAACCTAATAATTTACATTGACTGATGTGGCAGGACGCATCATGAGGTGTGGGGATACTGTAGCGGACAAGGAACTTCAGATTTCTTGCGGCGTGGTCACTATTGAGCATACCACGGCATTTGCTAACGTAGGCGAAAGAACGCGAACAACTAACAAGTATACTTCTGAAACGTAACGCAGTGGTGACGACTTCTTTACCATTCCTTGGGCCGACATGATGAATGTGTCTAGCACTTTCAAATGTATGAATCATGATTCCTTGTCAGATGCTGAGGTCACACACCTCGTAATGGACCTGTCCAGGCGAGTGCATGTCAGTACTGTCGTCAGGGATGCATGAACCGGAGGAAGGGGGACACGGCGGGAGTACCCCTGACACTGCCAAAGTATTGTATACACATTTCATGCATAATAGCCATGGCTTGGATGAATTCATAAGCACTGCTCCTCGTGTTTGTCAGCAAACCAGCCTTAAGATGCTGATTCGCCTGTGAAATGTGACGTGGCATTCAGCGGCCAATTCGACGGCCGATTCGGTTAATTCAGTTCTTTATAAATGGAGCTGAACACAACAGGGCATAGACCACCGCTTTGACTGTGTTCGTTGCTACCCGCATCCAGTATCCGTCGTCAGCATGCAATGGCATGGGGAGATTTTAAGTTCTTTGGTGAGAGACATCCGTTGCATCCAGTGCTATGGTCCATCGGAGTTGTCGCCGAATAAAGTGAAGGGCTAGGTTTCAAGTCAGTAGACTGACATAAAAGGAGACGGAAAGTTTACTGATGGAGTTTGCGTTACATTTGCATTACATTGCATTGCATTGCATTGTGTCACCTTATCCAGAAATTTGACAAATGTTTTACTTCTCCAAGTATTTACAAACGGAGAATGCTAGCGAAGCGAAAGAAAAGCCAGTGTGGTGCATGTGATCAGCTGTCGCGATTAATACCCATTTGTATACTTCGGGTAACCAATGAATATCTTACATTAGCTTGTACCTCGCAATGGAGGGATGGAGGAGAGACCCTCTAAGGTTTTCGAATGGAGGGATGGAGGGATTAATTAGACCCTCTAAGGTTTTCTGAAATAACTCATAATCCGTCTAAGGCATCACTTCGGTAATTTCTCATATATCCCGACAATTGATGAACATGCTTGTCAAATATTGAGGTGCAGTCTATTAACTTAACGAAATTGGGGTCCACCAAAATCAGGTGACGTCACCTAGTGCAGTTCTTAGATGTGCATTAAATATATCTCACAAACCTTTTAAGATACAGCCAAAAATAAGCCTGTAGTGAAGAGAGAAATGACTGAGGTAAAGCTAAGAAACAAAAAAGTAACCCGTGTGACGTCATCGTGTCTAACAGCAACATAGACTTTGGTATTTTTCACGCAGTGTTGTCGCTAATGATTTTTTTCTTGAAAACCTGAATGTGGGTACGGACAGATTATATCCCTCAATGGTGTTCTAGGTTACAGGTCCACTCCCTGATTAGGTCACTGATGGATGACCCGATAAGTGTAGAGAGTAGAGTTGTTCACCTATTCTTCCAAACACTGGTATGAGGCGTAGCACGACCCCGGAAGATTCTTGCACCGCACGACGAATGGCGCAGCAAGCTGGATGATGGCACATCAAAAAGCACGGGGAAAGAAAAGAGACCATCTAAACAACGAGGGATATCATGATTGATGACGAAAGTAAACAATACAAGAGATGCAAAACATTTTACACACTGACAGCAGCACAGTCTCTACGTTTCAAAGTTATTCCACACATTGCTTAAGCCCTTTTTCCTGGTAAACGTGGACACTTGAGTTCAGCATCATGACAACTTTAGATATATGCTTTAATTGTATTGCTAGGCTGGCACTGGCACAGCAGTGGCACGGAAAGGTCTGACATTGTACATCAAAAAGCACATGTTCCCGGGATTACGGGTTGCTGTGTCCTGCCACTGTGCCAGAAAGTGGCAACTCTAGTCGATAGTACGAGCATCGCAGAAATAAGACCCCCCTCCCCGCGAGTTCCACTAAAAGGCCACATGCTCATCCATGCCGTTTATTCCACGGCCGCAAAAAAATGGGTGGCAATGTGATAAGCTCCTGGACGTGCGAGGGTTAAAGTTAAGCGAACAAAAAGTGTGGTAAGCGCTGGACGATTCCAGGTGATGCTTCCCTATCACTCCCCCATCCACAAAGGAGGCATTAATCCGCCGCCTCTCCGTATTCTGGCGAGTGAAATTGCAGTTTACCAAGTCAATACGTAGTTCTATATATTGTTTCAGTAAAATGTCATCCACACCTGTGGCAAGGTTGCTTCATGTCTGACCAAGCATGGCCAGGTATGACGCGTTAATTGCATGAAATAAAATATTCGCTTAATTACGTCGGGATAAAACCACGCGCTTTAATAATGTCAGCTTGCAGATGAAACACGGATATGTATGTAGGTTGTTGTCATGCAGTGAATAAATGGGCACATCCGAAGAAGAAAATCCACGGAGAGAAAGATTGATTGTACAATGGTGCCGGCATCCGATCAGGAACCTTTTAAGTAGTCATGCCGGTGCATGCATGGCTTCGGCTATCATGCACTGAATTCGGTTTACACTCAGATCTGAACATGACCCATCAAAATACACTTTTAATTTGGGCTGGCCATTTTGTCAGCATAACCTAAAAATAATTGAAGTGCAGAGTATCCTGAGCAAATGTCCGCCTTAGTATGGAAGCGAACATAAATACCTGGCTTTCAGTACACATGCATCAGTATGCATCACTATGCATGATGCAACACAAATATTGTTGAACGCGATCACTTCTTGATTGTTGACTTAATTGAACGGAGTTTCGTCGCCGCCAGATATGCCTTGCAGTTCTGGGATGCTTTTCACGACAAACGTCCACGAATATCAGTTTACTTGAAATGTGATGCACCTTTGTGATATTCGAAGTTGGTCGGCAATCATATGCTTCAGCGCTGAAATGAAATAGTTGAGATTGAATAGGTACATAAGTTGCGGTGTACTGACCACAGCCTATGCATAACAAATTCTAGTGTACGCATATGCGATGAGATCTGGATTATGGTGACATAACAATACCCTTCTCGAAGACGATTTTTCATTTATAGCGTGCATACAGAGATCAAGAATAAATAATGCTAGCGACAGCATAGTTACGGGACAATGTTTACAATTTGCGTTTGAAGTTGGAAATGATCACGAGTGCCATTCGAGGCAGTATAATCAGAAGCCGTATAGAAATGGTCGTGCAGAGGAGAAAAGAAGAAAGTATATTACGTGACTGCAACAATATGGAATTGGTTGCTTTTGTCTCCAGTTCTACCAACGAATATGCAACTACCACCACCAACGACACGCCACCAACGATTCTGCCAACGATACGCAACTGTTCGTGATCGAGCAAATGCTTTCTGGGAACATGAACGTTTGACCTGCTAGTTATGGTCTATATTGAGATGGATAAAGCAGGGTTTGATACCTACAAAATGCTTCTTCGGTATGTGCGCCCAATGAAATACTAAGGACACATCAATGTTTTGGAAACAGAAGACGGGCAGCTAACTTCAGACAACAAAGACATATTTAAATATTGCAACGCATTGCTTGATGAACTACATGAGTCAACATGTCATGCAGATGATAGCCACCGGCGACTAATCAACGACTATTTGAATTCTATAGATTTTCCCGAATTGTGAAAAATGGAAAGAGCTCCTGTAATAGTCAACAAGTGAAGGCAATCTATGTATGCTTAAAGGCATGATGAACAAAGCTCCATCCGCTTCTGGATTTTAGAAGGAATTTTCACTTTCCTTCTGGCTGGACCTGGCGAACATGATCGTAGATTACATAAATGAAGCAAAAGGAGGAGTGTTTTCATATCGCACCGTCGTGGAGTGATAACATGAATAAGAAAGAGAACAATCCGTAGAGCATTAAGAATATACAGAGTTGCGTACTAAATAGTTTCTATAATAGTGGCCTTGTCAAATATAATTAGGAGTGTCATGGGAAGTACGTAAATAGTAGTCTTTCAGATTAAACGGGCTCAATTTGAGGCAGATTGTTGGGTTCTAACTTGCGAAATCTACCGGATGTTATTAACCCGCGCACGTCCGGGGGGGCAGATATCTGCCCCCTCCGGTTTTTCATGATTTGCCGCCAAACTAATAGGGTTAACAAGACCAAACCTCGCATAGCTGTTCATTGGTCTTTTCCGCATATTCGCATACACTTTTAATCCTGGGTCATCTCAGGTCAGGTCACCAGTTCAGGTGAAGTGACCCAACTACACTCTGAGTTCTAGGTGGCATAACTTCCATAATAATTGGGAGATTGATTTCAAACTTATAGCATGTCATGATCTCATTAGAGACCATAATATGTATATCGTTTTTTTCGTAGCATTGACCTTAGGTCAGGTCGCTGCCATGGCTTCCCCATTATAGGGCTATGGCAAAATATACAATGTTTCCTAGTTACACATTTGCGCTGGGAATGATCTCATAACGGTTGTGGCATGTATATGGAAGCTATGCTCAATGTTACCGCTGACATTTGTGCCTCCTACCTTTTCTGTCTTCACCAAAACATGCCAAATATGGCCCCAGGCGGTATCAAAACCTGCCAAATATGGCCCGTGATGAACCATAGTGTGACATTTCAAACTGGTGCACGGCAAGGTTAAACTTCAAGGTCAAAGATAGCGTTAGTTTTTAGATGGCGATATTAAAGCGATATCGACCGAGCGCGCGGTTCGGTTGCTATCGCTTCAAATTCCATCAAATGAGCGCCATTCGATGTGGCTTGTTATGCTGTATCAGACAAGGAAAAAGGTCGAGCTGATCCTTCGGTCGCCTCAGCATTTTTTACAGTTTTCGCTCAAACCTATCCAAATCTGGTGTCAAGCGAGACCCAGCGGGGAATACTCGGGTAACATTTAAAACGGGGAAATGTCAAGGTTTCATATTTTTCGATGGCATCGTGTTTCATCGCTATGGCTTCAATTTGCAGAAAATAGATGTCATTCGACGTCTCTTGTTGCGAGGTGCCGGAAAATTGATAATTCGCAACAATCTCGACGGGCTAAAATTCAAGCTGATTTATTCGGTCGCCTCGCACTTCTGGGGGGTTCTCGCCAAAGCATACCCAGATTCATTGCTAAGTGATAGCCCATGGTGAACTTTCGAGTAACCTTTTAAAACCTGGATACGTCAGGGTCAAACGTCAAGGTCGAGGACTAGTTTTAATTTTTAGAAATTCTCGAAGTCGTTTCTATGGTTCAATTTGCAACAAGTTAGGCCACATCACAGTGGCTTGTGCCGTATTGAAATGTTACAAAATTGAACTGATTTCAAAGGTAAAAGGTCAAACCAATTTATTCGGTCGTCTCGCATTTTTTATCTTCGCCCGTATCTACCCACCTCTGGTGTCAAGCAGGCTCGTGCTGAACCTCGTGAACATTTCAAACCGGGACATGTCAATGTCAAACCACAAGACTGAAGTTTAGCTTAACACTCGCACTCCCGGCGATCCGCGCCAACTTCGCCGGTCCGGGGGGGGGGCAGATGTCTGCCCCAAGATATCTAGAATTGTGCTAGCTATCGACAAACGGAACACGACGTTGGATAGCTCGTGACAAGCTCTATCGAAAGTATTTCGGTCATTCTTCGCTCAGGTCAATATTCAGGTCACTGGGTCATCATAGGTAAAATTCAACCAGATGGGGTGGGGCTCTCAGATATTGACACATATCTCAGGACCTGTAACAGATAGAAACAAACGGCGAACGCTATTCGACAGTCCTTGAAATGTGCTATTCACAATAGGCGGTGTGAAGCAGGAATACTTCTTACTCCGAAACTACGACCTCAGGCCAACGTCATCAAGTAGCCTAGGGAGGGCATGCAATGTATCCATCGACACGTCTTGGCGATACAAGCACAATGACGGTAATTTCAGCCTTCTAGCTCAATGTAGTGCGATATAGTGCGCAGAAATGTGCTAGTGATCTCAGGTCACCTCAGATGACCTTAGTGAAGCCACTGAGCAAAACATTCAGCGGTAACATTAAGCATAGCTTCCAACTGCACGCCACAACCGTTGTGAGGTCATTCCAAGAGCAAATATGTCACCAGGAAACATTCGTATATTTTACCATAGCCCTATAATGGGGGAAGTAATGGCCGCGACCTGACCTCAGGTCAATTCTACGAAAACAAAACTTAATATATATTATGATCCCTGATGAGATGATGACGTGTTATAAGTTTGAAATCAATCACCCAATTATTTTGGAAGTTATGCCACCTAGAACTCCTGAGGGATGTTGGGTCACCTCGCCTGACCTGCTGACCTGACCTGAGATGACCCAGGATTAAAAATGCATGCGGGTATGCGGAAAAGACCAATGAGCAGCCATGCGAGGTTTAGCCTTGCTAACCCGATTAGTATGGCGGCAAATTAGGAAAAACCGCGGGGGGCAGATATCTGCCCCCCCCTCTCCCTCCCTCCGGACGTGCTTGTCTTAAATTGCTCGAAGTCATCGCGCCTCGTCGCTATGCCTTCAATTTTCATCACGAGGGTGTCTTTCAACGTGCCATGAGGTACTCTAGCAAACCGTGAAAAAATCATAATAATTTGCAAAGTCATAGGTCGAACTCATTTCATTGGTCTCCCCGCGCTTCTTCGTTTTCTCACAAAGCTGCCCACGTTTGGTGTCAAGAGATAGCCCCTGGGCAACCCTCGAGAAACATTTTAACCCGGTACATGTCAGGTCAAGCCTCAATGTCAATGGTTAGCCTTAATTCTTCAAATTCCTCGTGCTTCGTCGCTGTGGCTTCAATTTGCATTATGTGGGTGTCATTTGACGTGGCTTGAGTACGTTGTCAGAATGATGGATATCGAACAATTTCAAAGGCGTCGAAGGTCCGGTGTGTGTTCAATGATTGAGTGTAATAGGAATAAGAGGATCAAATATTTTTGTTTGTAGTCGTTGTGATAGCAGGCACTCATATCCTATATGAGCGGGAGCTCCCACAAGAAATCCGTCATAACCTACTCAGACGGCGCTCTCACCGCTGGTTTCAAATTTACACTACCACATTGATGTTCTGTACAAGCTTTCCACAATGGTTCGACGGAAGTTGTAAAATTTGGAAGAGAAACCACACGTGAATGCGCACTATTTTATAAACAGCCGGATTTCCTACAGCGAAAGAGCAATGTTTTAATCAGGGCTAGATCCTGGAATTGCCATGGTGGGCACTTGTCTGGAGGGACGCCATTTCTTCGGAGCGGCGCCACTGCGAAAGTACTGGAGGGGCTCCTCTGGCTGAAAAATTCGAGGGGGCGGCTTGCACTAGGTCCTTTCCGAAGAGACACCTTTCTTTTCAAGGGTGCCCTTTACTTTCATATGGGTATTTGGTTGAAAATTCAAGCGGGTGCAATGGAACCTTTCAAAAGGTAGTCGTCTTTTCCCGGCCGGAGGGACGCAACTTTCCATGTGGGTGGCACATGTCCTCAGCGTCAGACCCTGTATTGGTTGTCATTGCATCAAAATGTCTCCCGTAAAACAGTAAAGCATTGGAAAGGTTATTGTGTGTCCATATTTACTACAACAAAACCAAAGTCCAATATTTTATTTTTGCCTGCCACAAGTGGGCAACGTCCAACGTACTTACGGCAATGCTCTGTGGTGATTGTAAAATCAGGACCAGCACATCCGACATGAAAATGGATGTCAAAAGGCAGTGATTACGAGTGGAACTTGTTCATTTTTGTGGAACTTTTCATCCCAAAATATGAGTTTGAACCATGGTGAATCTGAAAACCAGACGTTGAAAATAAAGTGGTTGAAATCCAAGGATATTTTTTTTGGCTCGAGGTGGGGGGGGGGGGCTATCCAAACTTACTGCGACTCTGGTTTGTCCCCCTAATTTCTAAACCGTGGTTCCACCCATGTATATACATACTCCGATTACTCAGATATCAAAATCGGTGAGGTGCCCTTGGTTTGCGCCAGATGAGGGCTGAATCCCACCCTATTCGCGCAAGAGAGGGAAGGAGCTCAGAGCCCCAGAGCCCCTAGCCTCACACTGGCTCCGCCGCCAGTGCATTCGACGGTTCTTCTCAGCAATCACCAGAAACTAAGAGTTTGCAATTGACAAATGGTTGCTTTTGGCGCAAAGCATCCTTCAAAATAATTTGCTAATTACCCGGAAATGAGACTCCTTATTACAGAGCAGCCTACGAATCGGGAGACGCAACTCGGGACCATCTTCTTATATCCAGTGCATTAGGGATCTGAATGTGGGGTTGTTCTTTTCATTAGCCCGCACCGTCTCGGGGTATTGATAGGCTAAGGTTTTCCACGGATAGCGAAAGAACGACGCGCGGCAGCGTTACGAAATGTGGCACACCTTTTCCCACATCAATTGGGCATGTTGCTTCAAAATTTTGAGGTCAAGTCATCTAGGGCCAACGAGTTAGTCAAGGTCAAGTGAGGTCGCCTCCAGAAAAGTTCAGCTAGTCGTCACACTTCAACCCGCAAATCCTCACACCCCGCCTCGAGGGGGGGGGGGTCGATAGAGACCCCTTCTAATCTCCAAATTAAGCGTCGCAGGAATTAAGCGTCGCAGAAATAGGTGCCATCGGAAAGCGTTTGACGAGTAGAGCCGGACACCTAAACAAAAAAACAATGCCCAAAAAGTGATGTCACTAGGGGCTCTCGAGTTCACGATTTACACGATGTTTGTGGCTCTGAGGGTTGGTTCGTATAAGTTGATTTCGAACAACGTTTTTTCAGTCCACTCTGCCCATTAGAAAAGGAAAATTAAAGAAACTTGAAAACTCAAAGTTTTGAAAGTAAGAAAAAATTGGGTGACCATAAATTTGTATGGTCCTGGTCGATTTCGCGTTCATTTTCTGATTCCAAATAATTTTTGTTCTTTCAAATCTCCCCCAAAATGATCTCCTCCGGAGCCAAAAATTATGTAAGTTTTGAAAACCTAGGCCCCCTAGTGACGTCACTTTTGGATAAAAAATGGGGGTGGTGTCTGGCCCTACTGGTTGTTCCGATGACACGTCTTTCGTTTTCGTGCGACGTTTAGTTTCAAGATTAGAGTGGGGGGTCCCATAAACCTCCAAGACGTGGTGTTAGAATAAGTCCGGAAAGACGGGGAGGGTTAGGCCAGTGGCAACCTCCGGAACCAATTGGTTACACCGGAGGAGCAGAACATCTGCGCCACGATAGCAAAGCCATCAGAGCTGCAGAAAAGTGCACCGCAATTATTGGGACTGAAAAAGCTTAAATGATGCTATAAATTGTTTGTTATCTAAGATAAACCCGCCCCATCTCTCCTGTCAGATCCTCACACCCCGTTTCTGGGGACGGGGGTCGATAGAGACCCCCAATCTAATCTCCAAACTAAGTGTAGTACGAAAACGAAATAGGTGTCATCGGAAAGCGCTGGACGATTATGGCCAGACGCCCCCCCAAAAAAAAAACCGTGACGTCACTGGAGGGCCTACAGTTTCACGACTTACACTATGTTTGTGGCTCCGGGGGTTCATTTTGAGAGTTGAAGAAAAAAAACAAAGAATAAGGAAGCGAAATCGATCAGGGCCATGTAATTTTTGGTAACCCACAACTTTTTCTCTCGAAATTGTTTTAGTTTTCAAGTTTTCTTTACTTTTCTTTTTCTAATGGGTAGAGTGGACTGAAAAATATTGCTAGAAGTCAAGTTCCTCCAATAAAAAATGCTTACTTTAGACATAATCTTCTATTTTAACTCTAATGGTCAAATGTAGAGAACTAATAAGTAATAAAAAACGGGAACAAATGAAAAATTCCTCCGGAGCGGTTTGTTGCATCCATAAAGATAAGCAAACGCTGAAAGTTTCATTAAAATATCTTTGTCCACTAAAGCATAACGACTGGTTGAACGTTTTTGGAGGTAACCTCACTTGACCCTGACTAACTGATTGACCATAGACGACAGGAATTCAAAATTTTGACACAACATGCTAAATCGATGTGAAAAATGGTATGCCAAACTTCAGTGCGCTACCGTGCGCCGTTCTTTCACTATCCTCGGAAAACCTTAAGGGGTCGTCAACGACCCCCCCCCCTCCCCGAGACGTCGCGGGTTAATGCATCGTCTACCAAAGCTAGACAGTTCTTTAGCGAGGAGCATCATAATTATAGAAAGTAATATTTTGACGATTTCCTCGGACGGAAATAAAAAATAAAAAAATTAAAATATTATATTTCTGAATTTTCGTCTACGAGCCTTCATCGAGCAAAGGAAACACAGGACAAGATCCTAACTTCCGCATATATTTTTAATCAATGAATTACGTGAAACATCACCACGACACGCTATCCAGGAGATACAAAAAATACGTGCGGTCCGAACAAAAACACACAAACAAACAAATACAATAATGCATGGTGTGCCTCACACACATTTCACGCGGATACACAATGGCGCCATATATCGGAATACAAGGATGCAAGACTAATAATATACGACATGCAACATGCACGACACATTTTACGCATTTCCGCCCTTGTTTCTCCTAATCCTCTATATTATAGACGTCAGTAGGACTTTTCTTGCCCCTCCATTTTTGGTGTGTGCGTTGGGGGAGGTACATAATTAATTATGAGGAAAAGTTCGCGTTGAGCTGAGGATGGTGCATCCTGGAGTGTAACGATTCAGCTTTCCTGTCTGGGTGATGTTTGGACCTATAGGTAACTTAAATGCTTAATGGAGATGGAGTATGATGCGGTGATGTATGGTTAGTCGTAAAATGACCAGGCGTGTCTGGGGTCTAATTGATCACATCTCTGACGTGTTCGTTAAACCTTAATCGTACAGGACGTTTTGTCTCCGCAGCATAAATGTATTCACGCCTGTTACCTTCACATATTTGACACTTTATTTGATGCACTGCGTTTTTTCTTCTGCGTGCAGTCTCCCCGTGAAACCTAACCTACACGTATGACATCTTTAACACGTGCCCTGGGGGGGGCGAAATCCGCCCACCCTCCGGTTTTTTCGTAGGTAACTCCAGATTTTACCGGCAGATATACGCCATTGTTTGTGTACCTGCTAATAAATGACCGGCGCGTTGTTTAAAGTAAGAAAAGTGAAAATCGACCTAAAATTTTCGAGTTATAGGTCGCCAAAGAATTATCGGCGCTAGACCACAAATATCGGCGCTGATGCGCCTCCCGTATTTTGGCAAAAAGGAAGTGTTCATGGCAAAACTAGCGACTTGTTTGATATACATTGTTAAGCCATATTGTTTCAAAGTCATCTCAAGTAACCAAAGTCAAGTCAAGTCAAGTTCATGACAGGTTAACACACGCCCTGGGTGGGGGACGGCGAAATCCGCCCACCCCTCCGATTTTTCGTACATAATTCCATATTGTACTGGCCGATATACGCCAATTTTGCATACCTGCTTAGAAATGACCGGCGCATTGTTTAAAACAATAAAATGAAAATCGACAGGAAATATTTCAAGTTAGGGTCCGTTAAAGTAACAACAATTCGCAGCGTCAGACCACAAAAATCGGCGCTGATGAGCTTCCAGTATATTGGCAAAAGGGAAGTGTTCTTGACAACACTAGTGAATCGTTTGATGCGTATTGTTATGCTATGTAATTTAAAAGTCATGTTAGGTCGCCGAGGTCAAGTCAGGTCAAGTTCATAACAGGCTAATAGAACCAAACTTTGTCAACCGAAATGTTGTCATAAATGCAAGTGACTGTCATGAGATTGATGTCACTTTACATGTTACTCCCTACACATCCCGAAATCTACTGTTTGTCATTGTGTGCCTAAGCGTTTCTACACTTTATTCATGTATTCCACTCCTTTCTTTGCGAAACCGATTGTGCCGAGCGGCCCAACGGAGCAGTCGGGTGGGCAGCCCGGTTCCGGTAACTGGAGCAGGTCATGACCTAATAAAGTGCTCCTATATAGGTGACCTGAGGTCAAATGGCGGATCTGGCATCTGTATTGCATCATTAGTAATGTCCAAAACATCATTAATGTCAACTTTGGGGCATTTCAACACAATCTCAGCGATCCATATCAATGACAAGCCAAGCCATGCAAAACCAGAAATTTTGCTATTTTGACCTCATTTGACCTTGAAGATATTGACCTAAGGTCATGAAATTTGCACACAATAGAGTGCACTACCGTTCCCACCCACCCTGCGAATTTCGTTTCGCTAGCTTTAATAGGAGCCGACATCTTAGGGGGGCGGAATTCGCCCCCCTCCAGTGCGCGTAAATGTCTAGAGGCCCTCCAGGGCGCGTGTTAACCACCTGGCGACTTTGGTTTTGAAAGTGCCGATTTAACTAAGGCAGCCTTGAGTTTGTTCTTATTTTCCATGCCATTTTGATATCAAGCCCCGGCTTCTTCACCTCTTGCTTCATTTTGCACAAAAGTCTTTCATCTACATATGGCAGACTTTAAAAAAAACACATTGAAATGTGTTTTTCTACTGCTTCGTATGGTACTTGGCACCATCTTCTGTCGAACTTCCCTTGAAATTTTAGTGAGAAGTTTGTGTGGATAGCCATTAAAAAAAACAAAGCCCAAATTTCTCCTATTAGGTTAATGCTGTGCCTAATGTAATCGTAAAATTAAAACCTAATATAATTGAATTGGATATTTTTTTATTTGCGTGCGAGGAAATGGTCAAAATGTTACCGTTTATAATTACGATGTTCGTCGCTAAAGCACTGTCTAGCTAAAATAACACAGAACCGAACAGTGACCGAAGAACATTGTTGAAGCGCTAACCAATCCCGAAGAGCTTGCAAAACACTATTACGGAATTAATTCCTAACTGCTGTCAGAAAAGCTAATGTTCGTCTCTGCGTTTTATAGTAGACCCATTTAAGCCAATCACTATTTTGGGGGCAACGACAATGTACAGTCACGATGCAGAAGCTTTGCCAACTCGTTGCTAGATGAATCCATCTCGGAGGCTTACATAAGGAAGGCCTATCTCGTAAGAGAGCAGAATCGTCAGCTTTCGACCATGGCTTCCTTTCTTGATCAAGCACGTATAGCCTATGTGCATTCTATATGGAAACAGGTTCTTGAATGAACTATTCGAGAGAATCGACCACGCCTGGTGGATAAATTATATGAGGGTCTAAGGGAAGACGTCTACTGTCTCGGTGAAGACAATGATTCAAGTATACCTAATCATAAAATGGTTAACAATCTGTCTTCTTTGATGTCGGATGTTCCCGCCATGGATCTTTTATATAATGGACCTAACTTCACCGCCACACGGAATATATCTGAGAGGGTGCTACTGGAGGCTGAGAAGGGAGTAGAACGTCTGGCATATAGAAAACGATTGAAGAATGTATTGTCAAGTAGGAACGTTAAATCAACAGGAAGCAGCACGACGCCAACAGGCTTTACAAGAGCGACCGTCGCCGGAGCATTTGAGCACGAGATCAGCAGCCGACACCAGAGCTTCGGCACATCACGGATCATCGTCGTCAGCTATCGGGTCATCATCGTCCTCGGGGGATCTTTGGTAGGCACCGGGGTATCAGCGGTCACTGAATCATCAACACACATTGACACCTGACCACCGGGCGCCATACCATCGACCACCGGAGCATCGCGGGAAAACGGAGATTGACGGACTACACACGGACAAGACGGAGGACGGGAGGGAGAAGGAGAAAATTCATCAGCAATGAGGAGAAGTAGTGACAGGTCAGCCTCAACGGGCCACGTTTTCATCGCAGAGCTCAGGTTTGCCTTATCGGTTTCCTGATGCGGACAAGAAATTTTCACCTCCTTTCAGCATATATGTGGAAAGTGCACTTACATAATTTAAATGGGACATTATTATATTATACAAAAAATAACAACATAGAAAACGGTAATGTGTCTAATGTACAATTACATTTTGTCAGATGTGAAGAAAAGTGATAGCATCATTATACAATAAAGTGGCATATGTAAGGGGTTTATAATTATGGATAAATGTATTTGGACAAAGGTCATGCGATATTAGACGATCCTCAACCAGTTGCCCACCAAATCTGTCAATCAGCCCTCCCTGTAATACTGAAAAGCAGGCCCTCTATTCTTATAATGATTGTCTCTGCTGTTTTTAAAGATGTTCAAGGTGCTGCTGCTGACAATGGTTTCTGACAGCTGGTTCCAGTGTTCTTCTACCCTGTCAGTGAAGAAAGTCTGTCTTAATCTTGTTCTGCTGTGGTTAACTTTAATTTTGAATTTATGACCTCTAATTGCATCATTTCTGTTAAATTCAAACATTTCCCCAAGATATCCCCTCTCCAGACCATGGACAAATTTCAAGACCTTGATGAGGCCTCCTCTCAACCTTCTATATCTAAGTGAAAACATATTCAATTTCTTCAATCTTTCCTCATATGCCAGGTTGCTTATACCATTAACTATTTTTGTAGCACTCTTTTGTACTCTCTCTGAAAGCCAACAATCTTTTTCATAGCTAGGAGACCAAGCTTGGATTTAGTATTCCAAATGTGGCCTGACATATGCACAGTAAAACTTCCTGCTGACTTCCTCACTTCTGTACGATAAATTCCTATTGATTTCCCCAAGCATTCTCAGTCATGGTTTCCTTGGTCTGTTATGATGCCCCCAATTTTGTGTTTAGAATAACACCTAAATCCTTCTCCTGTTGAGTCACTGATAGCACTAGGTCACACATCAAGTATGGAGCCTTCATATGCTGGTTACCTACATACATGATTTTGCACTTATCAAAATTAAATTTAATTTGCCATTCTTTAGACCACTTCACAAGTTCGTCTAAGTCTTTTTGCGGCGAGATATCCTCATTTTGACCTGTTATTGCCCTAAAGACCTTCAAATCATCCGCAAATTTCAAAACTTTACCGCTTATGCCATTTTCAATGTCATTTCCAAATATAATGAACAGTAGTGGCCCCAGTACTAACCCCTGGAGGACTCCACTAAGAACATTTTGCCATCATGACTTTGTACCATTTAGCATCACTCTTTGCTGTCTACCTGGAAGCCATTACTCTATCCATTTTAAGATACTACTTGCAATACCATGGGCCTGAGGCTGTATCATTAACCGTTTATGGGGTACCTTGTCAAAGGCCTTACTAAAGTCAAGATATGCTACATCAACCTGATTTCCCTGATCAAATTGTTCTGTGGCGAAGTTAAAAAAGTCCAAGAGATTTGTGAGACAAGATCGTCCTTTTCTAAACCCATGTTGAGTATCTTAAATCAATTTGTTTCCTTCCAGATAACTAACTATTCTATCCTTGATAATAGATTCGAGTACCTTGCAGACTAGGGATGTGAGACTTACTGGCCTATAGTTTTCAACTTTCCCTCTTTCTCCTTTCTTGAAATCTTGACAATATGAGCCCTGTGATAAGAACCCTGTTGCAAAAGTGGAAGCAAAGACAAAGGGGATTTTCAAGTTCATAGCTAGGAACAAACTACAAGAAAATATCATTAAAGACCTCACTCTGAGCCACAGTAGTCCAGCGAGGTCGGTACCACTCAGACAGGTTATTTCCGCTTGTCGGTGGTCAACAGAAACTACATCGTGCCTTCTGGAATGCAATCTTAATCAGCTTTTAAAACATGTGACTACCCATCTGTGGGACACTCGATATTTTTTGGGCACGGATATCTGCACACTCTGAACGGCAAGGAATTTCGCACGTATCAATTTTCTTAGGCATTGACGTGGCTAACTTAGATGGGAACATCCCAATGTCGGAGGCTATTGACACTGCAATTCAGAAGCTCACAACACACCTACAACAGATCAACACCTCTGGCCTCACGGACGCTGATGTTGAAATTACCTTGCAACAGCGCCTCCAAGATAAGGTCTTTAACTTCGGGAACAAATATTATAGGCAAACATTGGGCATAGCTATGGGGAACCCTTGCGCCATTAGCCATAATATTTTTACATGAGTTTGAACGGCAGGCTCTTGAAAATTTGGTTCAGAAGCCAGCTTTCTTAGTGCGTTATATTGACTAGGCGGAAATTTGGGGCTATGGAGAGCAGGCCTGAGGAGACTTCCTTGCTCGTCTTAAGTCTGCATCGAATACTGAGATTTACAATTGAACATTCGGGAGATGGATGGGCAGTGGCATTCTAGGATACCCTTATCACAATCGAAGCACAGGGTAGTTGCACTAAAATAGATATTGAGCTTTGTACACATAACCCACCAACTCCCGCATCGTTCTTCACTGCATACCGGCTCATCCCACGTCCACAAACCACAACATGGCGAGAAATCAATTCCACCGTGCCATCAACAACTCCTCGAGTACATGGAAAGAGAATGTAAACATAGGTAAAATTTGGGCTTTGGTTTTAGAAAATGGACATCATCACAAACTTCTCACTATACTTCTAGGGGAGGCTCAACACGAGATGGCGCCGAGTACCGTATGAAGCAGTAGAAAACCCCGTTTAGATGTGCCTTTTAAGTCTGCCATACATAGATGAAATGCTTATGTGCAAAATATAGCAAAAGGTGAGGAAGTCAGGGCTTGACATAAAAATAGCATGGAAAAAATATGAACCACTCAAGGCTGCTTTAGTAAGATCGGGACTTTCAAACCTGTGTCCGGGTGGCCAAGGACTCACGGGAGGCTGTACACAGAAAAACGTAGTGTATCAAATAAAGTGTCAGATATGTGAACGTAACGCCGTGAAAACATTTGTGTTCGGGAGACAGAACGCTCTGTACGAGTAAGATTTAGCAAACACATCAGAGACATGATCAATGGGACCCAGACACGCCTATGACACGCCTATGGGATATCACCTTAGGGAGAACCATACTCCACCGCATCCTGCTCAAACTCCATTAAGCATTAGAGTTAGGCACAAGATCCCTTAGACAGGAAAACAGCTGAATCGTTACTCATCAGGAAGCATAATCAGCAGCACAACGCCAACTATTTCTCCTGGCCAATTATGTAGCCCCCCCCCCTCCAGCAAAAATGGAGGCGTAAAGAACTGCTAATGATGTCTGGGATTTAGAGGATTTTGGGAAACAAGGAAGGAAATGCGTGAAATGTCATGTATGTTGCATGTCGTATAATACTAGTCCTGCCTTTTTGTATTCAGACATATGCTGTCATTTTGTATCCACGTGAAATGCGTGTGCTGTACACCATGCATTATCGTATTTGTGTGTTTACTTGTTTTTGTTCGGACCGCAGGTACGTTTTGTTTCTCCTGGATAACGTGTCATGTTGGTGTTTCACGTGATTCAGTTATAAAAAGTATGCGGTAGTTAGGATCCTGTCAAATGTTTGCTTTGCCTGATGAAGGCTCGTAGCCGAAAATTCGCAAATATGATTGAATTGGATATTTTTGGATTTGCTTACGGGGAAATAGTCAAAGTACTACTCTTAGTTTATCCAGCCTCATCAAAGTAACTGTCTACACTGCAGGTTTAGAATACAAAAATATAACGAGCTCCGAATAACTTAGCAGTGTGAAGCGATGTCAAAGGTAGTCAGATTTGAGATAATGTAGGTAAGTGGCCGAAAACTATTGTAAATTTATTTACAGAAAATTACTAAGTGATGTTAGAAAGCGAATGCCATGCCCAGTGCGGTCCACTGCTACCCCTAGTGGACGAAATTTCGGGAATACCTGGCGATTCACAATGCAATTCCAAACACCCAAGCTGTGAACCTGAAAAAGCATGCCCACGCGCACTCGCCGCTCGTGGCTTGCATGACATATTGGTACCGCACACGGCAACGTCGTCAACTTTCACGCTACACCGTCGTCAGAACGTGAACTCTATAGGCCCCCGATACATCAATACCAACAACGATCGAGAGCGCCGTCTTGAGCAATCTCGGCGGCAAATTGCTCCGGCTTGGCTCATTAATCTGGCCGGCGTTATTACCGTTAATAATCCCGCCGGTGTGATCAGCCGTTATTGCCGGCGGCGATGTACATCGACCCGGGCCGGGCAATATTGCCGTCCCGTGCGGTGGGGGTGGGGGGGGGGGGGTCACCGGAGCAGAGGACGGAGGCGGACGAGTATCAAGGTGAGAGGGGCGGGCGGGGTGGGTAATTATCGGGCCGTCGGACGGCGCATGGTGCCTGGCCGCGACAGGCCGGCGAAGCGGCGGACGCTTGGCCGGAGCGCAGTGCCGACGGCGAGGCGGCAGCGTGGGTGGCCTGCTCTGCCTCCGGCTTGCTCTCTCCTGCCGTCGGCCGGGGAGGCTGACACACTCGCGTCGCAGCCGCCCCAAGTGCTGGTGCTCTCGGGCCAGGACATGGTGAGTGGGAAGCTGGAGAATGGGTCTCGTCCTAAGCTGGTGTGTCGTCGGAACATAAGCGTTCCACTGCCAGGTATCATTTGAATCACTGATTACTGCTGCTCTAGACATCGACTCCAAACGGTAATATTTTGTTCAATCCCATGGCGCATGCCATGCCGCATAGGCTTAGCATCTTTTTCTAAACTGGGGGAGGACAAATTACAATGTGCATACAAGATACAAGAGTACAAGATTACGAGAGTAGGTTCAACGTTGGACTTGCACAAATACAAGGTCCCGAATTTAGTGCATTGATATGGTGTGGATCCCAACATGTTGTTGGACTCCGACCCTGGTTGCCTAAATGGAGCAGACAGCCTATATCTTGATAGTGTAGCAGTATGATGAAACATACATGATGGGAATCACTCAGCTCTCACGAGCCCCAAAATCCCTCAAATTTCTAGAGGCTCCCAACTTCCCAGGGCCTCTCCTTGGGTTCTCTGGGATCCTCAAAATACCAGAGGTCCCACGGCTTTTGAAATGCCCAGAGCTCTTTATCTCTCAGGATCTCTTAACTCCGGGTACCATTTTCCTTTCAGAGGCCATTCCACTCCTGCTGAGATAGTCGAGCTTCATGGGGAAATACAGTTAAGGGATCCCTGCAGTTTCAAAGGTTTCCTTCTTCTTCAAGGACCTCTCCAGCTTCAATTCAAGTTTTCTCCGGCAGCTTCAAGCCACCTCCCAGTTTCAAGGGCCTCTAGCGTCGAATGGCTCTTCCTATGCCAAGGGCTACTCAAGTTTCCAGAGGGCTAGTTCCTAGTGGGGCCTTTCCAGACAAACTGAGCTGAGCGGCAGAGTCGTATTCCCAGCTGAGCGTTACAAAACTCCTATACTCTCCCACTGAAGTGGAACAATACTATCTTCCGCGCGTTTTGCGCGCCGATATTTTTTGCTATCGTAGTGCAAATCCCCCAAAAACGTTATTTGATTTAGTGCATATTTCAACGGGGCGGACCCAGCTCACTTTTCTTTGGTGAGCCTCTGCCTTTGGATCTTGACTGGAAGGGGAGGCATACAAATACTTTGAACCCACGGATAATCTTGCAAAGCTCCACACAAGTCTAGATTGTTTCATAATATGAGTCGGTGCATTTGAAGTTTACCTATAAGTACCTATTACACGCGTGTCAATACAAGGGGCGAGGGCGGCCGAGTGGCCAAGGTGTTGCGCTTTGAACACCGAGGTCCCTGGTTCAACAACGCATCACTTTGGACATGTCCCAATCCCGCGGCCCACCGGCGAAACAGTGTGGGCCGCACCATTAGCCGTGCTCATGCATCAAGTGCGTTGTAAACTACCCAACAAACAAAAAAAATGCCAACAAAAATACCGAGCTCACGCTAGCATCCAACCAAGAAACAATGATCAAAACCGATGGGTGCTGTGCCAACCGTGGTGTTTGCACCAAACGAGCCTCAGACGATGTTTACTGGGATCGACGGGTTCTTAACCGGTCATTTTAATCGGAGGTCCATGATGCTGTGCCATCTGGGCAGGAGATTGCTGAACTATTCTTCCAACAAGGTCGGTGACTTTATGAGAACCAACGCCCGCAAGTGGTTTGATACAGACTTAGTAGAACCAAATACCGTTGTGTTCAAGCAGTAAGCCAATGCGCAATTGCGCAAACTAGTTTATAACACATATTTGTGTTTTAGACTCTAAAACACGTGACAATATGCGGCTAAGATCCACGCTTCCATCAATGTCGCCTGACCAGCATTCGGTCGAGACTTTGACACTCGCGGCACGTCTGATCACAAGTGACTGGATGACTTCACTAGATGACCTCACTGGATGACTTCGCCGGTCATTTGTGACCTAGTTCGCACAATGACCCAGTTTTCCGGCGAATACTGTGAGAGTATTCGCGTTATTTTTGCAGTTCTAGTTCTACTTCTATCATAGAGAAACAAAGCACATTTAAACACCACCAGCACTAGAGTATTACTGTTCGCCAGATTCGTACGCGCCAGATTTTGTCAGATTTTGTCGCGAGATTCGCAAGATTTTGTCCAACAACCACTGCCACCTGCTCTCAGCAACTTCTTCATTTCCCTCTAGCTGCCCTGACGTCTGAGTCATTAATGACAGGTACAACGATATGAAACCGACCGCTTCTAACAGAGACGTTGCCCCTTCCTCCGACCGCCGCGACCTCTGTCCGCTCCTGATACAGATGGTGCACTTTGATATCGGTAACCTCCGTGGCACCTGCCGACAAAGATGCACAGTCTCCTGGTCACGGCGACCTTCGTGACCCCATGCCGATAAAGATGTACAGCATCCTTCTGACCTCAGTAACCTCCGTGACCCCTGCCGACAAATATGTGCAATATCCTTCTTACTACGGTGACCTCCGTGACCCCTACCAACAAAGATGCAGTCTCCCAGCGGCCACGGTGACCCCCGCGACTCCTGCCGACACAGATATGCAGCCTCTTTCTGACGGCGATGACATCGGTGACCCTGCCGTCAGATGTCGCCGCCGCGGTCGAGCGTCTCCTCCGAGCGCAGCCGTGGCTCGGCGCAGACGCTGCAGCAGGAGACCGAGCAGGCGCAGGAGCTGCTGCGCAACGCCAAGGCGCTCAGCTGCGCCTACCTCGTCTCCGTCGACTCGAAAAACGAGCACGGCGTGGTCGAGGTGACGACTGGAGGCGACTGGCGGACGCGATGGGTAGAATGATGATCTCTCGAAAGACAGGCTGGCTCGGGAAGGTCTCAAGCTGCGCTTCACGCCGTACTACTAAGCTAGCGGGTGAAAAGGATAAGTGTAGGAGTTTCACAAATAAGTTACATATATTTACACAATTCGGCACATGTGAGATGCGTGGCGTGCTCCGGATTCGACAGAGGAGCCCAACTGTAAAAATGGTGTCTTTAATTTCGACCTACTTGCACTAAACAATAATTAGATTCAGTCGAAACTTGCTCTAATACCATGTATATCTCGGGCTCAAGTGCAACATGCCTAATTTTTCAAGTTCAATCTATGACAGATGGCATGTTGTGTCAGTGTTAAAATAATGGTTTTCCCTTAGTTGTGTGATGCCCAAACGAGTACAGTGGGATGTCGAAATTTGACATGGAAGCATGTCAATGAAAATGCCGTTTCAGTTCTTGACACTCAAATTTAAGTCATATGCACTCATGAGTGCATGCCTTACATCTAATTTGTGGGACACCCAATATAAGTGCAACTATATTAACCATAAATATTGCGATATGATGATATAGCCAGATGGCATTGTTTAGCAATCATACAATATATAATCTCTGCGCCTCGAATTGTGTTAGGAGATGCTTGTGCATTATAATATGTAATAGTGAGCACATGCATGATACTTATACACAGAATGCTCCTAGAAACGAGTCATTGAGACTACATAAGAACAAATCAACACTCGCGATGCCGGTAGCTTCCTTGGAATGTATGTGTATTCAATGCTTAGCAAGTTATATATTCCGCCCTATTTCACGAATAATTTATAAATGCTGTCACCTGTGTCGACTGAGTCATCTGTGTCATCTGTGTTACGCTGTGTCATCTGTGTTACGCTGTGTCACCTGTGTTACGCTGTGTCACCTGTGTTACGCTGCCATCTGTGTCACCTGCTAGGCTGTATCACCTGTGTTATGCTGTGTCACCTGTGTTACGCTGTGTCACCTATGTTACGCTGTGTCACCTGTGTTACGCTGCTATCTGTGTCACCTGCTAGGCTGTGTCACCTGTGTTACGCTGTGCCACCTGTGTCTCGTCCTGGTTCCTCTCGGCTCACAGCCCCCGCTCAACTTGGTCAGTAAAACTGTTCGGGATTTGCCCTCGTTCATAAAAAAGAAGCTTCGCTGCAATGGCAGTCTACGCACCAAGGCTCGAATCAGGCCTAGCCATATAAAACTCAGGGCTGTCTTTTAGTCTTTATCGGGCAGAATCTTGGTATTAGCTCAGTCCTTCCTTGAACAAGCGACTAAGTAGAACCGAGTCCGCCTCTTCTAAATGCCCAGTCTTCTTCGAGTTTGTGCTCCTTGAAGTGACAATCCGCTAACTGTGTTGCATATCACAGCACGAGACGGGGAAGGACACCCTCCCCACTCCTCTATCTGGCCTGGTATCACCCCCACTCCACCCGATCAGCAGAGATGGCACCTCCTCTCCCAGGCAGGAACAGTTTCGCTACTTTTTTGGAACAGGCACTATTACCGATGATTCACTTCCACATCCCTTTTGATCAAAACTTTCGCAAACCTGAACATCATCAAAATCAATTGTAAGAAAATTCGCGTTTCTACCTCGATTAACGTCATTGTATCGTCTTAATGCAAGCTTGTTATCAATTAGCTTGCAAGCAAACCGAATCACGAATAATGCACTTTGCGCCTGTTGAAATGGATGATGGATGATCAATGCGCCTGTTGAGATTGAGATGGACATGGACTGCTGAAGCCGCCGCAGGCAAAGACTTCAACATCTCTCATGAACTGCAGTGAAACGCGTGAAATGCTGTGGTGTGGGTGAGACAGCGTGAAGGTGGGATGACTGCTGTGCTGATGAAATAACACTACGCTGTCCAGATGAAGTTCCGCCGAAGATCGCAGCCGTGCATATGTTGTATGTTATAAACACACGCACACGCATACACGCACGCGCACGCGCACACACGCACGCGCACGCGCACACGCATACACACACACACACATGTATATATATATATATATATATGTGTGTGTGTGTGTATGTGTGTGTGTGTGTGTGTGTGTGTGTGTGTGTGTGTGTGTGTGTGTGTGTGTGTGTGTGTGTGTGTGTGTGTTTGTGTGTGTGTGTGTGTGTGTGTGTGTGTGTTATATGTTGGATTGCAGGCTGTATTTTTTCTGGGGGCCAGACAACATAATCACGGTGAGTAGGCGTTGCGTGGGTTAAATAGCGCCGTGCCACTGGCATATGTCGGGGGGGGGGTGAGATGGTGTTGTGCGCCGTGAGACGACGTTGCGTGCGCGGCACAGACAACGTCTCTGCCGCGCCAGATCCGCACCGGATGCTGCGGCATGGACCCGACCACCGGCCGCGGCAAGCAGCTGCATCTCATCCAGATGCTGTTGCTGCCCTTCATTCCGATCATGGCGCTCATCATGCAGAACGCCGTCAGCATGATGGGCGTGCTGGAGCACCAGAGGGACATGGAGGAGAGCATTGCTCAGGTGGGCGTCACGACACCGCATTTAGAATGGAAAGGCTGCACGTTCGAGGCTCAGCTGCCGCTTTCAAATCGCAGCAGCCGCGACCAGTGTCGGTGTGCGGTATGAACGCCGAATGGCCTCGGCGGCAGAATGTTCGCAAGAAGAAAGCCGGTGTGTCTCAGTTCTTGATCGGATGGGTGGCAGACGCAGGCTTAGTAGCTGAGGCACTAAATTACTGACCGTCAGCGAAATGAGCGAATTATTGAAGCGTGCCATTTGCTTCCGTCGAGACGTCTGGAGCCAGTCGCGTGCCCTTGCTATGCTTTTGACTGGAAACAATTGTGGCATACCAGGAAGCATATGCACCTATAACATACAACACAATTTTCAGGTCGTATATACTCCCTAATTCCATACAGCGCATTTTTTCTAAGGGGTGAAGAGATTTAATCAAGATAGGTTAAGTTGGGTGAGATTGGCCAGATTTGGCGCTCGCGCTTCAATGGACCACTGATTACAAGTTAAGACTTCGCTTACCCATATTTGCTGTAGCATGCGAATGATGTGGCTGTAGTAGCAGTATTAGTCATTACCGTATTGCCAATATTTTAAATCCAGATTCCAAGCGCTGAAGTCGATCGAGTTGACAATCGAAAACTCATCCATAATCATACCGAACCTCTAATGTTGTGAGTTGAGCGACACATGTACATTCGTGGGTAATTTGTGTGGGAAAATAACAGCTTTACGAGGTATTTATGTAAAAAGCAAGTACTGAGTAGCAGACATTCAGAAAATATGTACGTGTCCCACGTTTCGTATTTGGCCATAAGTGTGCACCACAGCTCGCCACGTTTCCGAAAGCTAAGCATGCTGGAGATGTTCAGAATATTAACAGCCTTACGAAACCAGTCACTGACCGCAAGCACGCATCTTGACCTCAGATCCAGATCAGCACAGAACTGGGCAATGTGACTGAAGCTCTGCAGTCGGAGCGCGCCGAGATCGCCTTCTTCCTCTTCACCAACGGCTCGGTGATCCGACGCAACCTCTCCGAGCACTTCATGTACACCAACACGCTGATCGACGACCTCAAGTGGCCGAACTTCCGCATCGACAACCAACTGTTCCAGAACAAGATTCTGTTCCGGGTCCGACTGGACGACTTCCGCAACAAAATCGCCAAGTTCGACTTTGACGAGAAGTACTCGATAGAAGCGGGCATTGAGTTTTACAACAAAGCCAACTATATATTTCTGGACCAGGTGAGACGCCGCTGAGCCGCAGTGGAGTGGCTCACGACACTCACTGTTCAGGTGTGGACAGTGGTTAAGTTAGCGGTATTCCGTCGAGACGATGCACATAATCGCGCACAATAGCTTGATCGAACGTCTTTATCATCTGTTCCAAGTTCAGCGCTGACAGTGTACGATACTTTTCCAACTTTTTGCCGGAAGCTGCGCTTGACTTGGTGATCCATGAATCGGACATCACCTTTGTCACTTGGAACGCACGCAGGCCAGCACAACTTTCTTCGGACGTGAGCGAGATGTGCTCACATCCGATGAAGTCGTGTCCCATTGTCCTGTTTTCTTCTGGCCGCCGTGCGGCCCGGCCTCACTCCGCGGTCGTCTGCTTCCCCAGTTGACGCGGGAGATCAAGGAGAAGGACACCAGCGGAGTGTGGCGGCTGCTGCTCGCCTACAAGAACATGATCCGCGCCATCGAGCATCTGGGCATCAGCATGGTGTTCGGAGAGCAATACTACGGCAGAGGCGAGCTCGACCAGACCAGCTACATCGAGTTCGTCACCAACGACGCGCTCGGACAGGACTTCCTCAACCAGTCGCAGAACTTTGCCTACTGGATCAAGGACAGGTGAGCGCACACTCGTGTTCACGTTCCATTGGTAGATACACCTATTTCAAGTCAGCTCTTACCTTCTTAATGTAATGTTCGTACATAACTTGGAAAAGTAACCAAATATCGTAACGGAGCTGAATGTTCTAGGCTTATTCTGAAAATAACCCATTCAGATCCGTGTATGTAGTATGCATGCTATACAATCGTATGTCTGGCTAGTACAATGCTTATGAGAGTGCCACATTAATAATATTCATACATTGTAAAGCCTGCATACCGCAGGGAAATATGCTATATGACAACCCTGCACATGCCATGAAAATTTATGCATGTCGTAAATGAGTGCTTCTCTATGAGCACGCATCGCAGGGAAAGGAGCTATCAGCAAAACAGTTTATAGCACCTGAACGGCGTCCTTGCAGGTACATAACGGTCCAGGACTCCTACCCATGGTATTCAAACATAACCATACGACGTTTGGAAATATTGATGCGGAAGAAAATCCAGCCCGACTTCGATAAAGCCACCGAGTATTTCTACGCAATGCTCGGTTACCTGGATGCCCTGAAGAAAATCCAGGTGGAACTGAGGTTGGTGCAACGTGATATGCTGAACAATACAATCTCATTCGGGTCGATGCGATCCGAGCCAGCCATATATAATCAAATATGCCTGATGTCGTAGAGCCAATCAACATCCCTTACACATATCATGGAGAAGATATATAATGCGATAAAAAGTATCCAATAACACACCTAATTATACGTGCGCATCCTCAATATAATAGCCTAGGCTCTCTCTCACCCCTTCTCCCTCTCTGTCTCTCTCTCTATGTCTCTCTCTCTCTCTCTCTCTCTCTCTCTCTCTCTCTCTCTCTCTCTCTCTCTCTCTCTCTCTCTCTCTCTCTCTCTCTCTCTCTCTCTCTCTCTCTCTCTCTCTCTCTCTCTCTCTCTCTCTCTCTCTCTCTCTCTCTCTCTCTCTCTCTCTCTCTCTCTCTCTCTCTCTCTCTCTCTCTCTCTCTCTCTCTCTCTCTCTCTCTCTCTCTCTCTCTCTCTCTCTCTCTCTCTCTCGCTCTCTCCGTATTGCATGCTTTTATTGGTTAAGCAATACAAGCACATGGAGCATGACGTGAATATACACGTTCTTCCCAGTTTGTTCTTTGGAATGTCATTTCACAGCAGTGGGCAGTGATGCACATGTCTTATGCCACACCCAACGGGTCTTGAAATAATTTACTTGCAAAAGACAACAATGATTTTCCGCTAAGCCTGTGTGTCCGCCCTATTCCACAGAGGCCGCGTGGAGAAGCTGATCATGACAGAAATGCGAAGCTCTAAAGGTCATGTACTTCTGGGCATTGTCGTGTTGTGCGTTGTGCTGATCATCTCGCCCATCATCATCCTGTTGGTCCGCATGGTGACCAGGACACTTCAAGTGAGTTTGCTGGTCATCATCACACGGTCCTACTGGTCTATATGGTGACCAGGGCACTTCAGGTGAGTTAGCTGGTCATCTTCGCGTGATCCTGGTGGTGAGCATGGTGACCAGGGCACTTCAGATGAGTTAGCTGGTTGTCTTCATGTGACCCAGGTGGTGCTTGTCCCAGATGGTTCTGCGTGGTGAACACAGCGCCGTAAGGCTGGTAAATCTGACAACATAATTTTTACAGTGTCATGACATATTTTATAATGTGAAACAATATAACGAAATGCATATCTAAACTCAACCATCAAATATGATGTTTCAGAAACTTGATGGATTAACTCATGCCATTTAAGTCACGTTATGGACATACATGGTAAAGTGCAGGTACACCGTATGTAGCGGGGAGGATGTTTGAGCATCAGTGGCGGAGGGAAATATATGGAGGCAATGGGTGGGTCCAGATTGATTGAAGGGCTAACGTCATAGAGTCGCACCTTAAACGTTGCCAATTATTGCAGGATTTTCTAAGGCCCCTCAACAAAGGATACAAATCGACGCCCGTCGACTTACGGTTCGATACATAGTACCTTACAATGTAGCGTAGCATCATGTAGCCAAGGATAACATGTTTATATAGACAATCAACATTTCCTAATATATAACACGGTTTAATACATTTGTAATAATGCGAGCGTGAAGGATCTTAACGCACTTACAAACACCACAAAAATGTGTTCGCCAACGAAGACATGCTCATAGTTTCTGTTCATCACCCTCGCTGCAGGCCTTCTCAGAGACATTGCTGTACAAGACACACGAGTTGAAGTTCGAGAAGAGAAGAACAGACAAGCTGCTGTACCAGATGCTGCCGCCGACCGTGGCTCAGCAGCTGAAGCAGGGCAAACAGGTGTCGGCCGAGACTTACGAGTCCGTCACCATCTACTTCTCCGACATTGTCGGCTTCACTGAGTTGGCGACAGAGAGCACACCAATGCAGGTGATACGTCGTGATCGATGAGTGTTCTTTCTCTGACGTGGCGTACGCTTCCTAGTGGCGCGACAAAACAGTAAATGTGGGTTTGTGTCTGATAGGTACGCTTGAGATTACTACGAGTGTCCATTCACACATCGCTGTAAATTTTTGGGATTGGCATTACATGGATTTGTGAATTTGATATACAAACAATAGGGTTAGTCAGAGATACACGAAGTGCTTTGCCATTCATCGGAGATAACTTCATGCTTGGCAGCGAACACGTCATAATTGTGTCCTGTCATGACTCGCTTGCCATTTCATCAGGTAGATTAGGGGCAATACGTCGTCCAAAAGAAGAGTTGTCTAATGAGGAGATAGTTTCTGTAGGATAGCGATATGAGAATTAACCTTCAAACATCCGGTTGTATACTGCATGCTTTGGACCCCGGTATTGTTAGGAGGTCCAGCAGGAGCTCCACATGTTGAGTCATTGGAGGATGAAACAGTTTATATCCGCAATGAACATTTCCTGACTCCTGACACATTGTACTTATACGTTAGATGGAAAGTGTGGCACCGTTTTTTATAAGTATAAGTGTATTTTGTATTTTGTATAAGAATACGTATAAGTACAATGTGTCAGAAGTCAGGAAATATTCATTGCGCACGTAAGCTGCTGTCCCTCTGTCTTCTTTGTCACTTTGTTTCTCTGTTTCTTTTTCCCAGTCTAAGCCTAAGTCTAAGCCTAAGTCTAAGTTTTAGTCTTAGTCTTAGTCTTAGTCTTAGTCTCAGTCTCAGTCTCAGTCTCAGTCTCAGTCTCAGTCTCAGTCTCAGTCTCAGTCTCAGTCTCTCAGTCTTAGTCTCTGTCTCTGTCTCTATCTACCTGCCCTTCCTGTCTATGTCCATTCCGATCTCTCCGCTACTCTCAAAGCTCCTCTCGCAACTGACCTGCCGCAGCTAACCTCGGTCGGCGATCCCCGCCCTCAGGTGATATCGTTCCTCAACGCTCTGTACGGGATGTTCGACACGCGGATCGACATGTACGACGTGTACAAGATGGAGACCATCGGCGAGGTGTACATGGTGGCGTCGGGCGTGCCGCAGCGCTCCGGCAAGGACCACGCCTCCGAGGTGGCGTCCATGGCGCTCGGCCTGCTGCACGGCGCCGAGAGCTTCGTCATCTCGCACATGCCCGGCGAGCGGCTGCAGATCAGGTGCTGCACAAATGGATTGAGCGTCCGCACCCCGAACGAGTGTGCCGAGGAGCTGGCAGTATCTCCGTGAAAGCTTTTCACTGTCAACTCTTGATATCTTTCCAGAGCATTGGGCAGAGGCTACATATCGCCCCTATCTTCAAAATAGGCTCTTGAAAGCAGACAATCATCCATCGGCGTTACGACTGCCAGTTCGCGCAAATTTCTTAACAAGAAAATTGTTTGCGATGACCTAATGCGTCATGTCCGTCCCTACCTGTCCCGACCCCAGCTTGGATTCATTCCGCATCGTTCTTATGCCAACAATCTGGCATACTTTTTATCGCATGGGTGAGGAACAATCTCCGAAAGTGAGGAGCAGTCTTCGAGGGTGGAGATCAAGCTCCGAGGGTGGGGAGCAATCTCCGACGGTGGTAAGCAATCTGCGATGGTAAAGAGAAATATCCGATGATGGGGGGGGGGCAATCTCCGAGGGTGAGGAGCAATCTCCGAGGGTGAGGAGCAATCTACGTGGATGTGGAGCAATCTCCGTAGGTTGGGAATAATCTCAGAGGATGGGGAGCAATCTCAGAGGGTGGGGAGCAATATCCGAGGATGGGGAGCAATCTCCAAGGGTGGGGAGCAATGTCCGACGGTGATAAGCAATCTGCGATGGTAAAGATAAATATCCGATGGTGGGGGACCATCTCCGAGGGTGTGGAGCAATCTACGCGGATGTGGAGCAACCTCCGTAGATTGGGAACAATCTCCGTAGGTTGGGAGTAGTCTCAGGGGGTGGGGAGCAATATCCGAGGATGGGGAGCAATATCCGAGGATGGGGAGCAATTTCCGAGGATGGGGAGCAATCTCCGAGGATAGGGAGCAATTTCCGAGGATGGGGAGCAATCTCCAAGGGTGGTGAGCAATCCCTGAGGGCGGTGGTGGGAGTGGGGGGGGGGCAATCTCCGAGGGTGCTCACTTGGATGCGGTGCGCACAGATTTATGCAGAGAATTGCAAAGTGTAAACCATCGTCCTCTGCTGTTGCATAAATGGTAGCGTATGCACGGTGTCATTGCTGTGTTAGAATAATGGTTTGTTGCTATGTTTGAGATGTCGAAATGAACACAGTAGGATGTCTAAATTTGTTATGGAATTAGTATCGTCTCAAATGTTTTTGATGCCTTTCAGACTTAAAGTTGAGCCAATGGTTGTACCCTGATCAATTGTTTTGATATTCATATGTTAGTATGAGCTTATCGATAATCCCTCTACCTGAGATTGCAATGCAAAATGTTCGTGTATCACCATCTCTTTTCGAGAGCATGATTATAATACTCAACAAACGACGTACTGTTAGAAAGGAAACATGACGACTTCATAAGCACGCATCAAGAAGCAGTATGTCCATACTTCTTGGAGAAGGATGTTGATTCAGTGTTCAGAAAGTGGTAAATTACATCCTACTTTACGAATAATCTAACGGTATCTGTGGGGTAGCGCTGGACTGGCTGAAGTCGTATGTGGGGAGCCGGAGACAGCTCCCCGATGGAAAGATGTCCGACCGGGCACTTGCTGTGCCGGACACTCCCATAAGTGGAATGATTCCCCGCCGTTGTTCGCTTCCTGTTTGCATCACGTAAAAGACAAAATGATGCCCGCACATTGCACGTGGTTGCAGCAGCACGGGCCGGAGGATACAGTACGCTAGCAAACGTCGATCACGTGCTGCCGCTACGTATTGCGACATGGGTCGAGTTGAGGGGCTCAATCGATGGCTCCCGACCAGCCACGTCCCGCGTGTGCAGTGGTTGCATACAGCATAGTGGGGATGCGATGCCATGCACAATGTACATGGTGGTGGCGCTACACGCGCCGGCCGACCGGCACTGGACCAGACAGAACACAACATGAGCATTCCCCCGGGACAACCGCAGCGGGGAGGGGCGGCATACATCCGGTCAATTGCCGACGAGTCCCCGTTCAGATACTAACACCCACGTGTTGCAAGGAATGTCAAATTGCAATCGTGTGTTAAGCTTCACATTGACCTTGCATGACTTTGGCCTTCATTATGCTATATAGCGTTGGTTCAATTAAGTAATTTAAGTCATGCAAGGCAGGTCCAGCACTATTTGGGCCATGAAAACTCGAAGCAAATCATAAAGCAGGAGCGATTAAATATGTTTTACCCACTTAGCCTACTTAGCACACTATCCTCACGTGGACTCAGGTTAACCCGCGCCTTCTCGGGGGAGGGGAGGGGGTGATAGCCACCCTCCTAAGGTTTGCTGCGGATGGTGAAATTTGGCATGTTGTCACAATTTTGAGGTCAGGTCATCTAGGGTGAACGAGTTAGTCAAGGTCAAATGAGGTCACCTCCAGAAAATGTCAACCAGTCGTAACGCTTTAACGGAAGAAGATATTTTAATGAAAGTTTCAGCGTTTGCTTATCTTTACGAACGAAACAAAACACACAAGAGGATTTTCCGTTTTTGATTACTTATTAGCTTTGCATATTTGCCCAGTACAGTTAAAATAGAAGATTCTGGCTAAAGTAAGAATTTTTAAGAGGGCAAATTCACTTTGAACAACGTTGTTAGGTCCGCTCTACCCATTAGACAAAGCAAAATTACAGAAAATGTAAAACTCAAAACTTCGAAGATTTTTGTTTGTTTCGTTGGGAACAAAAAGGTAGGGCTATGGTCGATTGCGCCTTCGTTTTCTGATTCCAAATACTTTTTTTTAAATCTCTCCAAAATGAACTCCCCGGAGCCAAAAACATGACGTAAGTCGTGAAAACCTAAGCCCCCAGTGTCGTCGTTTTCTGACGAAAAAATGGGGTGGTCTGGCCGCACTCGTCGAGCGCTATCCGATGGTTTCGTGCGACGCTTAGTTTGGATATTAGAGAGGGGTTTCCCATCAACCCTCCCCCTGAGACGGGGTGTGAGGATATGACCGGAAAGACGGGGAGAGTTAATGGACGAAGATCAATCAAATTGGAAAAGCAAATTCTCCTCTTATGTCTGCATACATACCAAGGGGAAAAATCCGTTTCGAAGAAAATGTATCTTACAAAAATAAGAAAATTGGTCCGAAATTGGCTGTGACGTCAGGTCACTGACCTGACTTCACGCAGATATCCGAGAAATATGTATTGTTGGCACTGCCTAATGGTGCTCGCGTTCCAGGTTTCATTTCGATATTAAATTTAAGTGAGTTATCGATCATGAAACATTTTGAAGTTGGTCCTCTTTGACCTAAGCCAGGTCAATGACATTCCATGACCTGAGGTTGAAACTTCCCCATCAGACGAAAAGAAAGGTGTAGGCAAAGGTACTGAAAATCTCGCGGCGCTGGGCGCCCTCGTTTTTCTCTTTGGATGTAAAACCTTACCGGGACATAAAAGAACTTAACCAAACTCACCCGACAAGGGGTGGGTTAAAGAACAATTAATGGTGAATGGCAGATGCCACACTAAAATTCGCCATATATATATATATATATATATATATATATATATATATATATATATATATATATATATATATATATATATATATATATATATATATATATATATATATATATATATATATATATATATATATATATATATATATATATATATATATATATGTGTGTATTACACACCTCCTTCACAAAAGCGTTGAAATATATTTTTGCCACCACGCATTTTGAGAAATCCATCACCAGAGACCAGATAAAGTTCACCAACAATTACTGATGACTAGCAGACATGCCAGACTAAAGTTGTGCATATGATAGTTTCCATGTCTGCTCCACAACAGCGTGAAAATATATTTGAAATGCTCCAAATGGCGTCGGGCAGTGGGGCGGAGGCATCACCAGTGTATGCAGAACTCATTAAATATAGCATAAGTCTTAGCATAAGGCTAAGACTTAGCAATCATAAGGCATATGGCATAATGGTGTGGCGGTTTCTGCCCATACATGCGCAGTGGTCGGGCGCATTGCGAGGCTTTGCTAACAGATACATACTTTGAACGGGAAATGTAATGATCACAGCAATGCTAATAGATCAGTCCTCTCATAATTATGGAATTAGACACAAAGACATACAGACATAAAAGACGAGTGCAACTATGAGCCACAAGGGCCCTTCTTGGTTGCACTCTGTACACTCAACCATTTGTCCACCAAATCTGTCAATTAGCCATCCCTGTAATACTGAAAAACAAGCCCTCTATTCTTATGATTGTCTATGCTGTTTTTAAAGATGTTCAATGTGCTGCTACCGACAATGGTTTCTGGCAGCTGATTCCAGTGTTCTACTACCTACCCTGTTGGTGAAGAAAGTCTGTCTTAACCTTGTTCTGCTGTAGTTAACTTACATTTTGAATTGATGGCCTCTAATTGCATCATTTCTGTTAAATTCAAATATTTCCCCAAGATATCCCCTCTACAGACCATGGACAAATTTAAAGACTTCGATGAGATCACCACTCAGCCTTCTATATCTAAGAAAAACCATATTCAATTCCTTCAATCTTTCCTCATATGCCAGGTTGCCTATACCATTAACCATTTTTGTAGCACTCTTTGTACTCTCTCTAAAAGCCAACAATCTTTTTCATAGCTAGGAGACCAAGCTTGGATGCAGCATTCCAAATGTGGCCCGACATAATGTGGCTTCCTGATGACTTCCTCACTTCTGTATGATACATTCCTATATATTGCCCCAAACATTCTCAGTGCCTTCTTCCTGGCTTCCTTGGTCTGTTCTGATGCCCCCGATTTTGCGTTTAGAATAACACCTAAATCCTTCTCATGTTGAGTCACTGATAGCCCTTGGCCACCCATCAAGTATGGAGCCTTCATATGCTGCTTACCTACATTTATGATTTTGCAATTATCAAAGTTAAATTTGATTTGCTATTCTTAGGACCACTTCACAAGTTCGTCTAAGTCTTTTTGCAGCGAGATAGATGTGCTCGTTTTGACCTGTTGTTGCCCTAAAGACCTTCAAATCATCCGCAAATTTCAAAACTTTACTGCTTAGGCCACTTTCGATGTTATTTACAAATATAATGAACAGTAGTGGCCCCAGTACTGACCCCTGGGTGACTCCACTAAGAACATTTTGCCATGATGACTTTGTACCATTTAGCATCACTCTT
The DNA here is from genome assembly GCA_034440575.1 of Imbricaverruca yamaguchii. Lineage (NCBI taxonomy): Eukaryota > Metazoa > Arthropoda > Thecostraca > Neoverrucidae > Imbricaverruca > Imbricaverruca yamaguchii. The sequence goes on from JAOTOL010001192.1 coordinate 286,642, forward strand.
TGCTGTCTACCTGAAAGCCACAACTCTATCCATTTTAAGATGCTACCTGCAATACCGTGGGCCTGAAGCTGTATCATTAACCGTTTATGGGATACCTTGTCAAAGGCCTTACTAAAGTCAAGATATGCTACATCAACCTGATTTCCATGATCAAATTGTTCTGTGGCGAAGTTAAAAAAAGTCGAAGAGATTTGTGAGACACGACCGTCCTTTTCTAAACCGATGTTGAGTATCTTGAATCAATATGTTTCCTTTCAGATAGCTAACTATTATATCCTTGATAATTGATTCGAGTACCTTGCAGAATAGGGATGTGAGACTTAATGGCCTATGGTTTTCAACTTTCCCTCTTTCTCCTTTCTTGAAAATGGGAACTACATTTTCCCTTTTCCAATCTGTTGGGAGTTTCATTGCGGGAAACTGATCTACAAAATATTATACCAAGTGGAAATGTAAGTTCCTTTTCAGCTTCCCGCAATACCATAGCATATATTTCATCAGGTCCTGCTACCTTGTTTGGCTTTATTTTCTGATATGATTGTAAACAACATCACAATCAATGAAATCAACATCATTTATCAGATCACATGTAACTGAATTATGGTGTGCGGTCGGCAGATTGATCATATCTTCCAATGTAAACACTGATTTAAACTGCTTGTTCAGCTCCTCAACCATCTCACTATCCTCACCCAATGTAGTCCCATTTACTTCCAGTGGACCAATTGTGCTAGAAACTTTGCTCAGCTTGTAGAAACTAAAGAACTTTTTACTGTCCCCATTGTAGTTCCTAGCTAAATCCAGTTCTTTTGCTCGCTTTGCTGCTCTTGTTTTTTGCTTCACAGTGTCTCTAGCTTTTCGACACGCCTTTAGATTTACGATATTTGAAGCTTCTTTAAACACTCTAAATGCAGCTTTCTTAGCCTTAATTGCTTTTGTCAAGTCTAGTATAAGCCATGCTGGCTTTCCTACCCTTCTTTTGCGTCTGCTTTTGGGGGACATGTCTAATCTGAATTTCCTTCAAGTAAGTTTTGAACTTTTCCCACATTTTACAGGCATTTAAATTGGAGAATTCTTCTTCCCATCTTATGGCACTTGAAGCTGCTCTCATGCAGTCAAAGTCTGCTCTGTTCAAATTTAGAACCCTTACCAAATTATCCTTAATAATTTCCCCTACATGAGGAATGATCACAGCAGTGCCACATCCCAGAAATACGGTATTCCGCAATATAAATTGCGTAGGTAGGAATATGCAATGGAGCACACAGAGAGGTGACATGTGGATAGAGACGATATGAGAGAATCAAGTGCCTTCCTGGCCATATCATGCCGACCCAGGGACAGGAAATATAATGCGTGAAGTGCGTATTATTCGTTTTTATGTCGTTCGTTTTATGTTTTTATGAGTATGCATCGTAAAACAAAATTATTGCCCACAAAAAGGCTCCCGTGAAGTTCAACGCCTGAGGGTCCCCATCGAGGTGGTTCCATCCCCCACCCCGCAACATCCTGCACCTGAGCTTCCGACTGAAAGCAGGTGTAGGCATGTATCGACAATATCTGGCCAGCTGCTGTGCGAATTTCATTCCTGTGTGTAGGCGATGCACTTTTGTGGCCGCAAATGGTTGTCAAACGCACGCATTTGTTGGTCTATGTACAGTCTGCAGTATTCAAATATATCGACTGGTTTGATCTTAGAAATAACGGGAGTTGTGCGAGTTCAGAACGAATGCTTAATACGCTAACAACCAATAACTAACTAATGCTAACTAGACTAAACCAATAACTAGCGAAGCTAACACCAACTAGCTAACAACTAATAGGATAATAAGTATTTAACTCGCTAATGAATGAGCCGAGCGCGAGAGGGGCAATGGCATAGTTTTGAAGAACGCCTTTTCACCTTTATTTTAAATGAGCTGTCATTTCACCGGGCCAACTCAGAACATGAAGCTTTGCTTGCATGCTAACGAACACAAACATTCCCTGAATGTATGTCTTACCTGGAACAGATGTTTAAAGGCCGATGATTTAACCTCGATGGACGGAAGCTGGGCCAAGCAGATGAGCGTCACTATTGTTCCACCCACTTGCGCGCCTCTAGCATACTTAGATCGTCTCCGACTGGGTCGGCCACGACTGCAGTATTTCATGGTGTTAGTTTTGTCCGATGCTTATGTCACATATGACGTATAAGCTTGACGTCATTCATGCCCTCCCTTCAGGATGGCAGCCTTGCACATCTTCCATGTGTAGCTTGTGATACCGTTCTCTTTCTCCTGTTCATGAGACACCAAAAGAACGAACGATTCTTCGCGGCGGAACCTTCACTGGCTGAACCGCTTCCACTCGTGAGATCACCGGTGGCGAAACGGAGACCCTCCACATCCTCTGACCCAAACAACTCTAAAAAGAAGCTAATTCGGAGGACGGATTTTCCTCCTACAACACCCCCGTGGCACTCCAACTTTCAGACCATTTAGCGCGCACCGACAACTGCGCATTTCCGACTGTTGATGATAGCTCGTGGCTGGCACGAAGTTTTTGGCACCTCTGCTCCGGAGATACTGAACGACAGCTCAGCGGTGAAATTCCATTATAATATAAAGCTAAAGCTATAAGCCCTTCTTATAAATAATATAAGCTAAAGATAGATATTGTCTAAAGCAAACCCGACGAATGTTAGCTGCTAAAATTTGATGTTTTTTACATTGGGGACAATGTGATTTTGAGGTTTGAAATTTCCCCTCAAGCCAGCCAGAACCCATCCCTCCTCAAAAGTATGCAAGTCGACACACACATGGTGGTAAGTGTAAAATTACATGTTGACGGCTGAGTGGTGTTCAAGAAGTGGTGTACGTATGTGGTCCAGCAGTTGAATGCCCGAGTAACCCTCGACCAGGAGCGATGTCGGATTCTGGATCGCCGACACCATCATCGGTGCACACACCACCCTGGTGCGATGATTGCCACTAGGACTTCAACAAGCATTGATTTGGTGGTAGCATGCCGAATGGCAATGCCTAGTAATCACTAGTGCGATGCATAGGAATGGTAATTACAAGCCTAGAAATCGTTCTGAACGTTCAATGGGGTGATATTTAAAAATCATGTAAACTGAAAGATGCTGGCATGTTTCAGTGCCGTTGTGGCGGGTGCGATTGTGGCACAGGCACACCATAATAGGACAGGCACACCGGTGCTGTTGTGACGGGTGTGATTATACGACCCCTATCACGGTGGGACAGGATCCACAGGAATACCGGTGGCGGGTGCGGCTATGTGACCCCTTGAACGGCAGGATAGGGATCCACACTGGTGCTGTGGTGGCGGGTGTGGTTATATGACCAGGTAACCCTTCTGACGCAAGGATCGGAATCCACACGGGTGCTGTGGTGGCGGGTGTGGATATGTGATCAGGTAACCGTTCTGACGGCAGGATCTGGATCCACACGGGTGCTGTGGTGGCGGGTGTGGTTATATGACCAGGTAACCGTTCTGACGCCAGGATCGGAATCCACACGGGTGCTGTGGTGGCGGGTGTGGATATGTGACCAGGTAACCGTTCTGACGCCAGGATCGGAATCCACACGGGTGCTGTGGTGGCGGGCGTGGTTGGCACCAAGGTGCCGCGCTACTGTCTCTTCGGCGACTCTGTCAACATCGCCAGTCGGATGGAGAGTTCGGGACTGCGTGAGTGTATTCAGTCTGCTATGCGTCCAACCATCTCCCCTTCCCTCTTTCTCTCTATTTCTATCTGTCTCTATCTCTATCCCTACCTCTGTCTATACCTCTATCCCTACCTCTATATCTATCTCCATCTCTACCACTATACCTATCCCTTTCTCCATCCCTAGCTCTATCCACGTTCCTATCTCTATATCTATCCTTATCTCCATCCCTATCTCTAGACATATATATATATATATATTATATATATATATATATATATATATATATATATATATATATATATATATATATATATATATATATATATATATATATATATATATATATATATATATACATACATATATATATATCTATATATCTGTCTATATATATCGGTATATATCTCTGTATCGTATGTATCGGTATATATATATATATATATATATATATATATATATATATATATATATATATATACATATATATATCCCTCTCCCACTCTGGTGTTATCATATTTGAAACTTTTGGGAACAAAAGGTGGTGAAGCTTACCAAAAGCCAATACAATTTTCACCCAACAGGCTTTAAAAAAGACAAATTATCCGAGTACTTCCTTGTTCAGTGTGGTTATCCAAATCACCATCGCTTGCAGTTTAAGGTAATTTTTAAGTTATTGGAATTTCTTTTTCTGATGCAATGTTTATAAATGTTGTCAAGATTATGCAACCACTCATTTCCTCTGCAAGTGCGTACTTTCTCAGTTGGGAGGCAAAGAAAATAAAAAGGGCTTTGATTTTGTGAAGATGGTATGAAATAAAGTCATGTTTAAAGTAACACAAAATGTAGCCTAACATCACCTAGTGCAGCCTAACCGTACATGCAAGAAAACAATTTTTTAAAATGACAAATTTTCAAACACATTTTTCATAAAAAGTTTCAACTAAAAAAACCTAACCTGACCTAATCTAAACTGACCCGTTTCTTGAAAGAACATTTTTGTGGGAAAATATCCCACAAAATTGTTTTTGACAATTGCTTCAACTTAAAACAGAAGACTAGATTAACCCAGCCTAACCAAACCTAACCTATTTGTTTGCTTGATGAGGATATATGTGTACAAACTGTCTTGCAGATACCTTAAACTGCAATAAAACTCCTGGTTTGATAAACCGGTCCTACCACCCGAATCTCCCGTACCTACAAGACAACCAGTTCTCTTATTCAGGATCTAAATACCTACATACCTCCTCTTGCTTTTCTTCTCGGAAAAAAAACAGCCAATGTAGCCTGTCTTCATCTTAGTGATCCACAATACCAACATACGGAACATGCTGCTCAACTAGGCTCAACTGGACACTCACAAAACATCCTGTTCAAATTTCGCTTTCGAAATCTGGCTCACTGGGTTCGCCTGCCCGTTATTGGCTATATTAAATTCATGATGCCGTCTGACCAAGGAATAAACAATGCTTGAAACTGCTGATTTTGTTAACTCTTGCTGTAAGCAGAACTTCAGCAGCATAAAACCCTCGATGTTGGTCAGAATCTACTATGCTACTATATTGGGCTTCCAAACAAACCTTTATAATTGGAGATCCTTTCACCCGTGGCGCAATTTTTTAACCTTTGCCAAGGTTACCACAATTTAATTTAGTTTACTTGTGTTGGTTGGGGGGGGGGGGCAAAAGACATGATGGCCCCCTTTCAAGCGCCTCTCGTGGTGGGGCGGCATGACCGGAATGGCCTCCTGGGTCCGCCAGTGTTACCATCTCTTCCTTTTCCTCGCTCTATGTTTATTTCCATCACATAATCTCCGTTCACGCATTTGTACTGAGGTGCGTAATTTGCTGCAGGATGAAGTTGTCCAGCATTCAGTGCTTAAAACAAACTAAACCCCTGGTGAAACTTTGACCGGCACCAGGCCACCGAAATATATGCTATGAATGAGCTCAAAATCCCCCCCCCAGCTATCCACTATTGCAACAACCCACCCACTATCTGTGTGACACTTCTTTCCGACGTGCTGCCTCCAGCGTTCAAGATTCACATTTCGGCCGGCACGAAGGAGGCTTTGGACAAGTATGGCGGATTTCTCACCAAGTTGCGTGGTGAGATTGAGATAAAGGTAAGCAGGTGCTTCTCACTTGTGGGTCACGCTCCGACGGTACTGATGTCGAGTTCCGGCGGAACTTGGAGAGTTTAACTGACCCACAACTCGCATGCGGAATGATAACTAGTTGGCTTTTGGCTATGTGCGCATGATCGCGCGTCTCTTGGTGATACAGTGCAAAGAATCCATAAATTGTCTTCATGGTGCTAAATTCTTCATTCACACAATTCTGTGTTGTGCATGATGCCACCACGGCGAATTCCGTGCGCACATCTCATCTTGTGTGGTCCATAGACGAATGAACCGTGTTCACATTAGTCGTATATGTTGACAAAGTTCAGATTTCGTGGCACATAATGACGAGTTTCTAAGCTTAGTTGTTTGCACACATCGTTTATTTTTCATTCTTCGCATCTTTGAAGGCGAAGGAGTGTCAGAGACTGTACATTCGCATTTCACTCGTGCCTGCCAGTCTGCTGACAATGTACGGCACGTCAATGATAAGTTCCGGAGAGGTCAGTCAACGGAAGTTAAAAGTCTACGCTGACGTCCACAGCAAATAACAATCAACAACTCGTCGTCACCTGACGAGTCATCTGTTCCTGCTACTGAACAGTGGAGAACCCACCTAACCATCAGACTGATGGGAAAGAAACGCCCTCCACCACAGCGTGTGCTTCCACTAGGGCAGGAGCAGATGCAGGGGACACTGGGAGCGGGTGTCCTGCATGGAAGGTGGCACCTCTCCAAGTCATAGTCGTATATTGATTGAGTTATCCATGTTCATGGCTTTTCAGCACTAGTGTCAATACATGGTTCAATCATAAAAGAGAAACTCGAATTATGAAAACACTAAATAACACAAAACGTCAATGGAAAGAGATAAAATAATAAAATATGCTATGAAATGCGCCCCTGAACATCAACCATATTATTCCACGTAGACCCTATTTCAACCCGGTGTCCAAGGGTCAAATGCACTCCCTCCCCATGATTTTCCAGTCGGAGACGCCCCTCGGAGAAGAGTAAGCACCCCTGGAATGGAAAATGTGCCCTCCAAGGCAGAAAAGGCACCCATTCAGCGGACTCGAGTGCACACCACGCTTCACAACTCGGTGAACCGATTATTATCCAAAGGCCTTCCCAGTGGCGTCTCTCGCAAGAAATTGCGCCCACCCAGACAATTCCTGGATCCGCCCCTGCACCACGGTAGTGGGGAGCCTCATGGCACGCAAAACCAGCAAAACCATTCCCCATGTGTTGCGCGATATATGGAGAAGAGATGCGACGACGACGAACACATTTTGTCCCGTCAGTGTCTCACGAAATTGGGCCCATCCGAGTCACGCCGATCAATCCAGTCGTCTTCTTCGCCGTTGCACGGGAAAATCAATCAGCTACCCTCAATTCCCTCCATCCTGCCCTGCCAATTTCCCCAATGTGGTCGAAGACATAGTTGCAGGAACAACGGGGACCAGGGGCCATGACCCCCACTTTTCATGAAAGTTCAGCATTAATGATACGGCGATGCATGGTGAGAATCGAGTTCAAAATGGGACTGCCCCCCCCCCCCTCCACACTCACACACTCACTCACTTCTTGAGACGTTTGTGCGAATTGGCCATAGGCCAGAGCAGTGAGCAACACCACGCGCTGCGTGCACCGGAGGGCGAGGCCGCATCGGAAGCGATGTTCTGACCGCTGCTCGTGCGCAGGGCAAGGGCATGATGCAGACGTTCTGGCTGATCGGCAAGCACGGCTCGCTCGACCCGCATCCCGACGACCAGCCGCGGCACGACGACGACGACATGATCGACGTGACCGCCGAGAACCCGCACACGGCGCGGCAGCGGCTGCGCGAGGAGCGCAGCCGGTCCCAGCAGAGCGAGTTCCGCAGCACCATGTCGCGCCTGTTCTGTCGCCACTAGCGGCTGACGGGGACGGCGGCCGCCGACCGGGGGTGGCGGCGCTGTACAGTGTGTGGGGTCCGCGCTGGCAGTCCGCGCGCGACCGGCTCCGCTTTTGATGTATTGGCGACGTGTTGCGGACGTGCTGTTCGGGTGTACGCAGCGCAGCGATATGCCGTCCAGCAGACGCACGGCAGGCAGCGGCCGGACCTGAAAATGTGTGTCGCACAGCTTCTCAGTCCAGGAGAACTGATCACTGAGTGACAGGGTGTATGGAGAACATTCAGCTGTGTATGCATCCCACTAGAATCGTCCAGTGGACGCTCGGGTGCTGTTCAGTGCACTTGAGCCGTCTGATTTCTCCAACCAGTGCACTGCCTTTGTCGGAAATGTCTCGCTCCCGATGGCAGCTTTGCGGAGGGAACCAGCAGGATCGCCACTGCCAAAGGGCAAGGGGAGGACCGCTCAAGATATATGCCACTCAAAAGATTGCGATTGAACGCAATCGATAGTCGTGACTTCCATGCTTTCCTCTCCCCCTTCCCCCTCCCCCTCCGCTTCACAGATCTCGAACACTAGCAGCCAGATACGCTGTAGGTCATCTCGTCGTGATCCACATTTAGATCAAACGAAAGTCACAAAATGTTGGAAGAGGCAGATGTGTGAACAAACAAAAAATGTGGATAAATCGGAACTTTTTTTTTCCAGAGCCGACTGTTTCTACACCACCAACCAATTTTGTCACACCCGATGTCATTCTAAATTCAAAGACAAATAAACTTGCAGATCACTGAAACGAAAATGCCGTGCTTTTCGAAGATCGTAAGCGAATCTGGAGCATCTAAAATGATGGAATTGTTTTAGGATGCGTAATTTGCGCAGGACACCTCCAATTTCAAGGACAAAAATTGTTCAGAGCAAAAAAAGGAAGGTTCCATGGGTGGGTAACGTAAAAAATGGTGCACCTCCGCAATGGCGGAACCAGCACATTGAGACAGGAATATGAGTTGATGGAGATAATAGTGACCAAATTGTCGCATAATCCGAATTTCAACGATGAACAAGCGCGCTCTGAATTCCGCATAATTATGCCACCAAAACTGTTTGCTTTTTCAGAGCTTTCAAAGTCTAAGGATGTAGTGTGGCTGAGCAGTGAGCACGAAACCTGAAGAAAACCGCATTTGCGACTACCAATGTGCATATTGTTAATTGCTACTTTCAACCACTAAGGTACTATATATATATATATAGTACCTTAATATATGGTACGTGTATTGTGTATGTGTGTGTGTGTGTGTGTGTGTGTGAGAGAGAGAGAGAGAGAGAGAGAGAGAGAGAGAGAGAGAGAGAGAGAGATTCACCGTCAGACATACATTTACTACTGCCCTGATCACCATCTCGAGACCATGAGGACTGCAGTAGTGAAGATGCTCAGTTGTGTATGTGTTTGCATAGTGTACTTACCGAACTGTAGTACCTGCCATGTTCTTAGATGTTGACTGTTGCGCAGTGATGTAGCTTGCTTAAAATGATTCTGTCCGGAAGCAGTCTTATCTTGTTTTAAGCAGTATAGCATACTGTTAAGTAGCCCGTTCATAATTATCTGTTAGGTTATGGTACGTAACATAGCGTGGCTTCACTGCGAACACCAGGTAAAGATGTTGAATGGTAATAAATGATAATAAGTGGAAATAAATGACTTTTGTAGTGAAGTATCCTGAACTACCTTACACCATAAAATGGAACCATTTTATGGTGGATAGACTCAGAACCTTCTGAGTCTATCCACCATACGCGTGGTTCACGACGCACTTTATGCACATTCACGGCTAATGGCGCCGCCCACACTGTTTCGCCGGTGGGCCGCGGGATGGGGAAATGTTCCGAGCGGCGCTAGTGTCGAACCCGGGACCTTTGGTACCCAGAGCCCAACACCTTAACCACTCGGTCATCCCCTCCCCCATGTCAGCTGTCGGGACCGGCGGGGCGGCATGACACGAGCGGCACAGGTCTCCTGACACAAAGGGTGCAACTCCATAATCAATATATCAATATATCAACACACCAAGAACGAAGCAAAGCAAACGCATACTTTGAGCTACATGATGACACAAATCGCAGGCGGTGGCAGACCTTTCCGCAGATGTTTGGTCAACCTCCTGTGGTGTGTAGATTGGCTATTCGTGAACATCATTTCCAAGCATCGGCTCAAGTTTATCTGCAATGAATACTTACTTAATTGCTTCTTCTGAATGAAAAGTAACCAGGTTGCTAAGGATGCATTAGTACAATCACTGAACTCTGGGTCTGGGGATATAATTTGTGCAACAGTTTGTAGGCGCAATCAGGTTGTATGTCCAAGGACTCATGTGCACCCATAAAGATATGCACAATCATGCCCCTTAAAGGTCACAATTTGTGGTAATGGTACCATAATTACCTGCGACATTTTGCATTTATTAAATTTGCTGTCTTAAAACCGACCAACAGATGTCCTGTAATGCATTCCTGTCTTATTATGCGGGGCATGTATTTGTACTATTGCACGTTCAGGTGAAAAAAAGAACACGAGCAAAAGTTTAGTTTCACGTGCAACAGTAGCAGCATCTTAGGCACCAGCGATAAAGACCACACTGAAACCGCTCTGCCCATGTTTCGGCTTGTTGTTCTTCGCACTTTCCGAGAAGATCCCAACCGATCGAAGAGTATTAAAACAGGGATGGTGGAAGATTGATGCAGGACAAAAGCTATGAACGCTTGTTAACGTTGAGCCAAAACATACATGGGTGTGGTTGCACGTATTGTTGATTATGTCGTGCCGAAGTTTAACTTCTTCTGCAACATTTTTTGTCCATGCTTCTTCGCAGTGCTCTACAGCGGACCAAATGAGTATGTCGTCGTTAAGAAGACGTTCAGCTTCTTTTTCGGCTGCGCACTAGGCATCGGCGTTTATTTCGCGGCATTCGACAACCATTTCGAGGAGTTCGCCCGCCTCCTGATGGGCTCAACGTTTACGCTTGTCTGTGGGGTAGGCTTCACGATGTCGACACAGTTCCGCTGTATGTCGGTCTTGTGCGTGCCGGAATTCTGCGGCAACTCGGGCCGCACCGTGATGCGAGCCTTCGTCTTCACACTGATGCTGTCCGGGCCGCTGCAGAACATGTCGCACAACGTGGACGAGGTGGTGCGCTGCCTCAAGTGCATCATGGATATGATCCAGGAGGTGATGCTGGGGTATCTGAAGCTGTTCGCCATGCCGATCACATCCATTATGACCGACCTCTCGTACGGCATGAACAAACTGAAGCACATCTCACAAATTGTGCCGAAGGCCTCGCAACCGCTGGTGGAATCGCTGGAGGATGTCGGCATGATTCCGGGACTGGAGGAGGACTCGGTCTACGCCGACTCGACCGTGAACGCATACCCGCGCGCGGATGCGCTGCAGGAGAAGTACAAGGCACCCAAAAACGAGACCCCGAAGCAAAAGGTTGAGCGTAAGTTCGACCATAAGCTGGAGGTCATGTGCAACGACGTATTCACTACAGGAATATTGACATGTCGTAAGACAATGCGTCAAAAATACGACGATTGTTGGGAGACGACCAGCCCCCTCATTTCCTGGGCCTTCTGTCTCATTTTTAAGCTGGAGATAATGTGCTCCATGGCCAAAATGGTAGACCCAAGTTCCAAGTGTGATTTGGCTGGATCTGGCCAGAAGGCAGGTTTTGGTGATGTTTACCTCAGTTCTAAATCGGCATCTAAACAGTTTGCCGCCCCATTCAAGACCGCCTATGCAGTGGCAAAGAAAGTTCCCGGTCGGAAAGTGGTTGATGACATTCAGGACGCTTCGGTGAACATCAGACACGAAATAGCGCGCAAAAAGTCGCTGTTTAACGAGATGGTGGACATAATCAAGCGCGTCGCTGCGTTCTTCTTCGTGTACGTATTTGTCACTGCGTTTAAATACCACTACAGCTATCTGGAAGACATCAAGTTTGATAACAAGTACGTCACTATGTACTTCCGCAGAATTGATGCACGCCGCCGCAAACGAGGACGCAAGACGTTGATGCCGCTGAAGAGGATGGAACGAAATGAACTCGTCGACGTGTTCTACATCGGCTTCACCCGCACCGAGAAGCAGATCCTGCTGAGGACATCCGCCATCCTTGTGGCTGAGCTCCTGTCCGTCACCATGGTGTTCCTCATCGACTGGATGTTTGCCTCGTTCCTGGACCTGCTGCAAAGGCACGGCTACGTCACCATCTACCAGTCGGGCCACCACGACTTCCGCATGATCTACCGCGGACAGGGCTTCCTGAAGATGATCGCCAACCTGTTGAAGAAGCATCTGAACAAGGAGTTCACCATCCAGCAGGCCGTTGACAACCGGGAATGCCTGCCGCGACCCACATTTCTCCCCTTCTCCATGTACTTCCGCATCTACTGTCTGTACGCAACCATCATCGCCCTCACCGTGTACGAGAGTCTGCTGCAGCGCAGTCGGCAGGCCATTTGCGGCTTCTTCTACCAGAAACGAGAGAAGCGAAGGGTGCTGTATCTCTACAACGAAACGCTTCGCAAACGACGAGGCTATCTGCGATTCATGCGGCACAAAACTCGCAAAGAGGCCAAGAAGAACCGACTGTCGCAAGACCTGAGTCTGCTGGCCGCGCTGCGACTGGAGTGTCCGATGCTCTGTGGCTGGCTGGAGCTGTGCGGCGGCGCCAAGCGCAACTGCCTCGTCTGCAAAGACGTGGAGAACGGCCTGTTCGTCGACTGTCCAAATCCCCACTGCAACTTCTGCTATTGTCACGAGTGCTGGGAGGACATCGGCAGCAAGTGCTACGGCTGCGACCCTGTCGAGTCCTCATCTGACGACGAGGAGTCGGCCGGCTCCACAGACGACGGTCTCTAGCCGGCTCGCCTCGACCGCGTCGAGCAATTCGCTCCTGTCGGTACGCTTGGGGTATCTGGTTAATTATTTGTTTCGTGCCTGAGTGCGAGCGCTTGTTGTAAGCTGTGGTGACCACATGTTGCATTTATGACGGGAGATTCCGTTGCATACGCCAACCATACTTTCCTTGCTGAAAAGCACGTTAGTGTACGTTGTGTCGCAGTGTCAGCTACGGAATGTTCATACAATGTTTCACCCATCTCTCGGTTTTCTGCAGGTCCCTGGTGCAAGCGCGCAGCATAAAACCAGTAAAATATCCAGAAGCAAACGGCCGTATCAGATCCTGTATTGATTTGATGGTACCGAACAGCTGATATGTTATCGTCCGTGCTGACAGTCACATAGTATACACCACAATGCTAACGCTTCTCACAGCATTCACTGGGACGGATCAACGAGATCGGCAGTTGCCTTCACAAACCCAGTCAGTGGACATGACTAGATTTAAGGTACAGCTGTTTCGGCTATCAACAAACGATTGCACACAGGTACATGCAGCTTACGTCGCACGTTTCCACGTAGCAGATGGGTGTCGAATTCCCATCGTGTAACACATTCCAATAACATTGTCGCCAGTAGCGACGTCGTTGGCTGTGAGTGTTTCTGCGCACGCGCCAGACTATTCCATCAACTGTGCGTCCCCACGCATCAACAAACAGCAAACGTCGAGCACGAAGCACAGAAAAAAAACCAACAAACTGGGTTGGCCTTCAGCCTCGTCAGATCATCGGACGGATGGCCAGCCTGGCTGAGGACAGGAGCGTACCATCCTGTGGATGGTGACCAGCACGTGGTCCCAGGAACACTCCAGACATCAAGGCACCGGTCAGGCGGCACGCTCTCCTCGCGCGCCCGGATGCGTGCCGGACGGAATCTGAGCACACCATTACAGATCGGATCACAACACACCCCAGAGCGACACTGACGTCATCTGAAGCGCGCGCGCGAGCGACCGCTGTGCTGTCTGACACCGAACCAAGCCGCGCCGCTGTGCGTCCACCCCGCCGTGCCGGGCAAGCTCTTCGCCACCGCCGGGCGGGCGGAGAGCCTGCCCGGCTCGGACAAAACATCTAGGCCCAGGTCTGACACAGCACACAGATATTGCACGCACAACACTAGCCGGACACGACTCGGTGGACCGGCAGGGCCCGCACACGGCCCCGGCGGAAACCAGTTGGCAGATCGAGACTGGAAACCTCTCCACACCTGGCCTCCAAATAGTGCTCTACCCTGGAAATGATAATGGCAGAGACCCAGTACATAGCCAACAAACGCGGGCGCCCCTGCGATAACGCGATTATATCACTGTCTGAAGCCGACGTCGCAACTCCCGACGAGCTTGTCTGCGCTCGCGGCCGGCAGCTCGGGCCAGCAGCATACGACGTCATACCTCGTAGCCCCATTTGTACTGGTTCAGGCAGACGTTCAGGTCGGCCAGGACGGAACGTCGGAACCGGCGACAGAGTGTGTCCATGTAGGCGAGATGTTCGCTCGTCCTGTAGCCCTCAATCGGGGTCAACTGAAAAGCACAGGGCGATCTCAGTGCAGATGCCAGATTCACATGGAAGAGAGCGCTGGAGATCTGCATGCGCCTCCCGATTGAAGCTACTGGAACAAACGGGTGCACCAAACATGGCGGCGCGCGCCAGAAACCCGCATTGCGAGAGAACGCAAAAAGTGTGGACGGTACAGTGAGGCTAGCCTGGTCATGTCAACTAGGTCTTCTTATGGCACCAAAGAATATTGGGTTCTTTTATGACGGATTCAACAGCTAGGTCATATATCGTTGTCAACCTCTCACGCCAATTGGTCAAGGGTGGATTCGGTAAATGCCGTCGGTTGTGAGATTTGAACCCTCGATCTTCCGACCAAGACCCCGACGCTCTATCAACTGAGCTACCGCGGCCCCATGGCACCATATTCATGTCAGCACGAAGTGATCGGAGCATTCAATCAATTGCACTCGCGTTGTGCAAAACATAATCCTGTTCGTTCAGCTGTGGTCTTCTTCAGCATGAGGAAAACATCCCTGAATTAGCCTACATGTCTTCACGGAGTTGGAGCCGCAAAGATACCACCATATGTGCGGATAAGATAGTGGATAAAGGTGGCAAAACTCAGGCCCGGAGGCCTGAGCCTTCGGCCGACATGGGCCTAAACGAGCCGCTGTCGGGCCTGGCTGTCAACTCCTACATGGCATTCCATGCAAAAGTTGAGCTTGGTCCGAGCCTGGGACTTCAGAAGTTGGGCCCGGGATGGCCTTGGGCCCAATAATTTATGCAGATCTTTATTTCTAGAAGTGGATCAAGGCAGCTGGCAACGCATCGTCGGGACGCCAATTGGCAAATGGTCGTCGGGAACACATTTTTTGACCCAATGAAATTTTGGTCAAATCTAGACAAAAAAGCACCTTCCCGTGGCCACAAGAGGGTCATGAACAACAATCCAACCGGGTCCAAAGCTAATCCACAAAAACACGTATACAGGCCTGTCTATTCAGTGTGTATCACGCGCACACAAGGCATGCGGAGCCATGCGGTGAACTACCTCGGGTCGACAGCAAATCCACAAGGGAAAAAATCGCACGCAGCAACTCATCAACAAACCGCACCACAGCTTCTAGCGGCCGGCCACACTCTTGCTTACAGACGCGTGCACCGGCAATCGAATCGACAAACCGCATCTGCCACGGCAGCCGGTCGCCGCCTGGCTGTCGGCGCCGGCAGTACCTTGAGGGTGAGCAGCGGCAACGTCGCCTCGACGGCGGCCAGCAGGGTGGGCTGCGCGTGACGCAGCACGGCCAGCGTGAAGTAGAGCACGTAGTCGGGCCCGAGACACGTCGCCAGCGCCACGTAGTGCGCCACTTCCGGCCACGGCAGTACGCCCAGGTAGCACTGGCGCAGCCACGGCTCGCACAGTGACGTCAGCGGGACACGGCAGCTCTGAGGAGGAATACGCCATGACGGTTAGACCACGGCTCACATCGAGCGCAAATGAAATCGGCTTGCGTGAAAAAAATGGTTGCATTAAACTACAATATTCCGTCCAACTTATACAACATTCCAATGTGGCATCACATTATGACAACGTTTTGCCAACAAACGCCATTTTCTTATCTTGCCATTTCATTTGCAACATTGTTTACTTCATTCGAAGCTACATTGGAGTCTTAGGATCATACCCCCCCCCTGCCGCCTCTATCACTCGACAAGAAATAATCACCGGGACACGGTAGAGCGACACCAGAGGAACATGTCAGAATAGGTCCGGCATGGACCACATAGTAAGATCTCCGAAACACAACCACCACGAGGAGCAGGAACACACCATAGGTTCAGCACGGACCACATGGTGTCATCTCCGAAACACAACCACCACGAGGAGCAGGAACACACCATAGGTTCAGCACGGACCACATGGTGTCATCTCCGGAACAGAACCACCACGAAGAGCAGGAACACACCATAGGTTCGGCACGGACCACATGGTGTCATCTCCGGAACACAACCACCACGAGGAGCAGGAATACACCATAGGTTCAGCACGGACCACATGGTGTCATCTCCGGAACACAACCACCACGAGGAGCAGGAACACACCATAGGTTCAGCACGGACCACATGGTGTCATCTCCGAAACACAACCACCACGAGGAGCAGGAACACACCATAGGTTCAGCACGGACCACATGGTGCCATCTCCGGAACACAACCACCACGAGGAGCAGGAACACGCCATCATTGTTTGTTTATTGGGTGGTTCATGACACACTTTATGCACATTCGCAGCGAATGGCGCCGCCCACACTGTTTCGCCGGTGGTCCAAGGTATTGGGAAATGTCCCGAGCGGCGCTAGTGTCGAACCCGGGGCCTTTGGTACCCACAGCCCAACACCTTAACCACTCGGTCATCCCTGCCCCGTACACGCCATCATAGGTCAGCCGCGGCCAACACGGTACGTCATGGAAATTCGATTGATCTGAGGAGCAAGAATAGACGTCAGCATAGGTTAGCTAACGACAGCAACGCGAGGGGAGCATGTCGCCCTGTGGAAGAGACTCATAGGCCATTCACGGCTCGCAATATGACGCAGGGAGAATCTCATCTCTGAGTCGGCACCGACCATCACAAGTGAACTATATCTTGCATAATGACATCTTGCTCTCTTCAATACATAAGTACACGAAAATAACGGATTTTCTTGGCAATCTGCCATATTTCGCTACCCGCTACCTGTGCATGTACACCTCTGTTGTTGTTGTTTGTTGGACGTTTCACGACGCACTTTGAGCACGGTCACGGCTAATGGCGCCGCCCACACTGTTTCGACGGTGGGACGCGGGATTGGGAAATGTCCCGAGTGGTGCGAGTGTTGAACCCGGGACCTTCAGCACCCACAGCTCAACACATTAACTACTCGGCCATTATCGCCCCTCATGTACCTACGTGCACGTGCACGTGCACACTATGCACATCCCAGACGCGTACTTCACCTGCAGAGCCGTGTGGACGCCGGGCAGCTCCTGCTCCACCAGGGCGCCCACGTGGTGCAGCAGGCCGGAGAGCAGCAGCTCGTCGGTGCAGAGGTCCCGGCAGCGACTGACGTGGTTGCCGCGGCCGACCCACACCAGCGCCGAGCCGGCCGCCGAGAAGTAGCCGCTCAGGAAGTGGCGGCACCTGGGTCCGCGACACCGGTCAGCCGGGGCGACGCAGGCGGTCCGGCCCGTGTCGTCACGCCAGTGTTCCGACAACCCACCAACTGGGCCGAGTGTCGCCTAACAAAGACGACACTAGCGTCCCTATGTGCGCCAATCTCTGAACCTCTCCCAAACTGTCCATAATAGCCACTGCACGTGGAGGGCTTGCATTGTGAAATAAATAAATTTATAAATGAATAAACTACCGCTTCAGACCCAATTTTCATGGCTCCACTACTACTCCACTACTAGCGAGGTAAGAATTTCGGTGTGAGCAATGACGGCTTCCATCAGGCGCCGACTACAAACGAGAATCGTATATTACTACCAACTAAAACTGGTAAGCTCTTGCGTGCGTTCATAGAAGGCGACTACGGAGCAACGCGGTGCCTGCCTGCGATGCCATACCTATTTCAACGACAAGGAAGGAACGCTTAATTTGTGACACGTTATTCGCGTACAACACATATATTGCAACACTATGTTGTAGGTATGACCAAAGATAATGTCTTTAAAGACCACTGGTTGACCAGGGGTTTTCGCCACGCCTACTGCAGCACCTGGGCTGAAGTGATAGTTTGGGATGATGACCACATGGGGGAATGACCACATGAGGGAATGACCACATGGAGGAACTATTATTGCCTTTGCTAAGATGACAATAACCTTTTGCTTTAGGCAGGATGGGGGCGGGGTTGAATTGAGAGAATGAATAGCGCGTTATTGTTTATACGTACATACGGGCAAAATTAAATCATAGAGGCACCGTATGCAGCGATAGGTGACTCACTCTAATACATAATTAAACTGAAAATCAAAACATAATTGTATTACAAAACACATATCCAAGCTACCCTATATGCCACGCATTTGACGCATATAATTTTTCGTTAAAAGCAAACATGCTATATAGTCATTATATCCCTTTGGCCTCCTTAATATGGTGGTGAAGTAATGAAACTATGGTTGATACAAAAAAAAACTAGGTAAAATCAAGGAAACCAATATACACAAAATCCATCAGGTGCACACGCAACCTTTCTTAATGACCACCTGAAATCGGAGCTGCATTTCTGCGCTGCACTTCCCAAAGTATCGTGAAGCCCAACCAAAAGTAGCATCGCTGTCAGTGCGAGCGCCGCCCACCTGTCCATATTGCCGCCCACCTGTCCATATTGCCGCCCACCTGTCCATATTGCCGCCGCTGTCAGTGCGAGCGCCGCCCACCTGTCCATATTGCCGCCGCTGTCAGTGCGAGCGCCGCCCACCTGTCCATATTGCCGCCGTAGATGAGGAAGACGACGGCAGCAAACCAGTGCACGCCCGTTTCGCTGCTTATTTCGCCGCAGATGCGACGAGCGTGGCGTAGTACGGCCAATAACGCCTCACAAACTGCTGCCGAGTTTGCCACCAGTCGTTGACTGTTGCCATATCTACCAACACCAAACAACCGGTCAGAGCTGCCTATCCACCGACACCAAGAGTCCGATCAGAGCTTCCTAACTACTGACACCAAGCGACCGATCAGAGCTTCCTAACTACTGACTCCAAGCGACCGATCAGAGCTGCCTATCTACCGACACCAGGTGACCGAGCACAGCTGCCTATCTACCAACACCAAGTGTCCAATCAGAGATGGCTATCTACCGACACCAAATATCCGATCAGAGCTGCCTATCTACCGACACCAAACGACCAATCAGAGCTAGGGCCGGGGATGGCCGAGTGGTTAAGGTGTCGGGCTACGGGTACCAAAGGTCCCGGGTTCGACTCTAGCGCCACTTAGGACATTTCCCAATCCCGCGGCCCACCGGCGAAACAGTGTGGGCGGCGCCATTAGCTGTGAATGTGCATAAAGTGTGTCGTGAACCAACCAATAAACAACAAACAAACCAATCAGAGCTACCTATCTACCGACACGAAGTGACCGATCAGAGCTGCCTATCCACCGACACTAAGTTCCCGATCACAGCTGCCTATCTACCGACACCAAGTGACCGATCAGAGCTGCCTATCTACCGACATCAAGTGCCAGATATGAGCTGCCCATCTACCAACACCAAGTGTCCGATCACATGGTTGATGTGCCCTAATGCCCCCCCCCCCCAGTGCCAGAACAGAGCTGCCTATCAATCGACATCAGGGGTCCTACCACAGCTGCCGACATCGACACCAAGGGTCCAATTACAGCTGGCTATCTACCGACACCAAGGGTCCGATTACAGCTGGCTATCTACCGACACCAAGGGTCCAATTACAGCTGGCTATCTACCGATACCAAGGGTCCAATTACAGCTGGCTATCTACCGACACCAAGGGTCCGATTACAGCTGGCTATCTACCGACACCAAGGGTCCGATTACAGCTGGCTATCTACCGACACAAAGTGTCAGGTCAGAGCTGCCTATCTACCCACACCATGGGTCTGAACGCAGCTGCCCATCTACCGACATCAAGGGTCTGACCACAGCTGCCTATCTACCGACATCAAGGGTCAGATCAGAGCTGCCCATCTACCGACACGAAGGGTCCGATCACAGCTTCCTATCTACCGACAAGTGTCAAATCGGTGCTGCCTATCTAATGATACAAAGGCTCAGCATACCATGCTCACGAGTGTCCGTGGCATTGTCACGGCCCAGCTCCCGCACCTCAATATGGCACACACAAACATATTTACCTATATGTACCACCCTTTCGCCTGGTATTAGTTTGCTAAACAAGTGACAAAATATGACTCCAGCTTGGTTCCCTGAGCTCAAGCGCTGTTCAAATAGGGATACAACTTGCGCTATATCGTCTTGTCTTGTGCAGAGTTCATCAAGCTTTGTTTTTGGAAGTATGAAGGCATAGCTGTTCTTTTTCTCATATCGTGTCAGTCTGTAAATTAACTGCACCTGCACATCTCATATTATCAAAAGATCGCGGCATGCTCATTGCACTTCGGACAGCCCGGTCGGATCAGGGTGGCACCCAGGAGGCGAGCAGTCTAGGGGTATGGTGCACCTCTCCCAACCGAAAGATTACGGGTTCGAGTCCCTCTCGTCGCCACTCTTCACCGGCAACCAATCGGCGTGGGAGACCACCGACGCCACATGACCCGACAGTCGACGCGTCGCAAAGCCCGCAACCACCACCGGAGTGGTGCCTGCTGTACCTCGCCACGCCCCGACGCTGTGCACGGCGCACCGGCCCGCACCTCCGGCCGGCACACGGGCCAGAGCACCCGGTGCACGTGCGACACACGGGCCGGCGCGGACGTCAGGTCACCAGACCGCACTCACTGGAGCAGCAGGTCGGCGGCGGCCGCGTCCACGGCGAACGTCAGGTCGTCATCGGTCAGGCTGCCCACCGCCGGCTGGACGCAGCGCTCGGGTAGCGTCAGCGCCGCGCCGCCCGTCGACGGCACCACCTCCAGCAGCTGGTCCAGCAGCTCGGCCAGCTGACTCTCCTGTCACACGGGCGGCGGCGTCACGACCACCGCCAGCCCACTCCGCCAGGCGAGGCGCGCGTGAAATCCGCCCCGGCACCAGTCCCGCAAAACGCGGTCGCCAATGGCAGCCTAAGCCGCCACGGCAGCCACGACTCGGCGAGTCATGATATCGGATGTCAAACCTGCCCTTTAGGGTCAGCGCTTACGTACTCCCTGGCTCCTCGACATGCCGCATAGCAACTCTACCACCAAACCTGCTTCAAAATTAAATACTCCGCCTATTGCCTTAATCACTGGAGCATCCCTAGTACCATTTTCGCTACGCGCAAAAAAATTGTACTCCAATGCGTCTGCATATCGCACCTCGTCCGTCTGCAAAACTTACTCCGGCAATCATTACTGAGCGAACTGCTACCACAGGGGGCGGAGAGGGGGCGGGGCTACCTTGATGGTCTGGCTGGCAGCCACTGTCAGCGTGGCCTTGAGCGCCTTCCTGCAGACGCTGAGCCATGCGGCATCGTGCAGGCTGTGGCGGGAGTCGGCCAGAAAGCGCGCCAGCTCGTGCGAGTGGCGCGGCGCACCGAGCACGCGCCGGCTGTCTCGGCCGCCCAGCACGCTCCGCTTCGGCTTGGCGCTCTGGCGACACGACCGACAGCCAATCAGCTCTCCGGTGCCATCACCGACAGCCAATCAGATATCAGGCGCCATCACCGACAGGCAATCAGGTGTCTGGTGACGTCACCGACAGCCAATCAGGTGTCTGGCGCCATCTCCGGCAGACAAGTTAGCTCTCTGGCGTTTAGCTCTGACAAGTTAGCTCATCAGATAGCTCATCGACAACCGATCAGCTATCTGATGCCACAGTGTCCTAAAGTTACTTCACCATTAACTGTGTGGATGAAGGGAGAAGTTGCTTGGGAATAGTGAAAGATTGGAAGAAAATAAAGGATTGCCACTTAAGGATTAAAATGCGGAATGCCTTTCGCTTCAGGCACATGCATTTTACGTTATTTAGCAGTTGTGTGCATGACTGCGAATACATCATGTGGCAAAATGGTAAAAACCGAAGACGAGGATGAAATACCACAACTCCATTAACTGTGCATTTCCAGGCCACATGGTGAATTATTTTACACTGTGATGCCATCACCGACAGCCAATCAGGTGTCTGGTGACATCACCGACAGCCAATCGGGTGTCTGGTGACATCACATCACCTGTCTGACGACATTATTGACGACCAATCTGCACTATAGCGGTGTATTGGCAGCCGATATCTGATCAGTCTTCCGAATGTACGCTTTGTCAGCTGTGCATTCGTGACGTCACTGTGGGCCAATCAGCTCTCTGGCCACTGGGACGCTAATCAGCTCACTGGACAACAACAGTCAACTGATCAGCCCCCTGATAACTTCACAAACAGGCCATCAGCCCTCCGAGCTTGGTCCACTTATCGGCGATCAGTTAGCCCAGCCGTCAGTGACTGTCGGCCGACGGGCACCGGTCTGCGCTGCGCCGACACTAACGCCGACTGAAACTACCGCCGGCCATAACTGAAAACCGTCCGCTCCGGCCTGGGCCACCAGCCGTCCCGACCAACCGTCCAGCTGGTGATCAGATCGCTGACCTCGCCAACTGCCGCTGACCTAGTCACCCACTTACTGGTGAGGCAGTGCGACGACCTGGCCTACCGTTATTGACCTCACAACCCACTGGACTGGGGTCAGTGTGTTGACCTCAATTGCTGTTGCTGACATCAACCCATGAACCTGCATCAGTGTGATAACCTGACCTGCTGCTCATGGCCTCACAATCCATGCAGTGTTGGCGCGGTGTGTTGACCTGATCCAAGATGCTGATCTCATGTACTGATCGACTGGTGTGATGACATGGCCCGAAACACTGATATCACGTCTTATGTAATGGTAAACTAGTGCGGTGACATGATCTGAAACACTGACCTCACACTACATGTAATAGTAAACTAGTGTGATGACACGACCTGAAGCAGTGGTTGGTTGGTTATTGGTTTTTTTACGACACATCGACCGTTGAGTCATGAAGCGTCGCCAATCTCTCACGCCGATTGGTCGCGGGCGAAGAGTAGCGACAGGTGAGATTCGAACCCACAACCTGACCTAAAGCAGTGACTTCACGCCCTGTGTAGTGGTAAACTAGTGCGATGACACAACCTGAATCACTGACCTCACGCCCATGCATTGATGGACTACTGTGATGACATGCCCCAAGCACTGACCTCACGCCCCATGTACTGGTGGACCAGTGTGATGACATGACACGAAGCACTAACCTCACGCCCCATGTACTGATGGACTAGTGCAATGACATGACCTTACTGACACGACCTGCAGGAGTGTCATGACGTGACCCGAAACACTGACCTCACGCCCCATGTACTGGCAGAGCAGCGAGTTGGCGGGTGTTCCAGCTGACGCCAGCAATGCCCAAGTATACTGGCGAAACAACACCGCTTCGTCCACGATCTCGCGCGGCTCGGTGTCCTTGTCATCCGCCTGGAGTGAGTGGACGCCGTCACGACGCGTGCACAACTCACACGGGGACGAGGGTCATCACGCTCAGGCGCCATTGGTGCGGGACTCACGCCTCACCGTGAGACAGATCGGCGGATTCAGGAGTACCACTGCCACTCTCGAAGAGATTGCAAACCGGAAAAGTAGCCGTGGACTATAGTAAATATGATTGAAAACTGGGTGAGAATATGCATTGGCACCGACTAGGACAGTCACCAACATGGCAAGCATCTTCGGTGCTCTCGGTATGCATCATATCAGTTTGTGCGGCGCCAGATCTTCACCCGTTCTCAGCGGGTAGCGAGTGCCCACCTGGTCTTTCGTCAGTGAGATGATAATTGTTCTTCCGTCCAGGTGGGAGCAGCACATGAGCGCCAGCAGGCAGATCCAGGCTGATGGGCAAGGGCCGCGCACCACAGATGTGAGGTCACAGGGCACCGGAGACCGCGGCCGGGTCAGCATCCACGCCCCTGCCACGCACATGAGGTCGATCCCACGTCAAACCACCGGTCAGGAGAGGCCACAACCGAGCCAGAACGCAGGCCGCGGTCACAAATCCCACGAGGTCAATACGAAGGTCAGGTAGCAGGTCACCGAAAACGACGGTCACGCTAGAATTCAGGCCCTTGCTACGTAAAGAATGTAGTTAATGCAGAGGCTGGGTTACTTGACATCGGGGAACCAAAAGATGCGAATATACAGGACCGTGTCATGTGCATGTAGTCGAACCTAAGTCATGGCACATGTCACCCAGAACACGGCAGGACCGACACAACATCACTGAACCACACTTCAAGACACGCATGAGCAGGTGGTACGAATGAAATACAGGCGACCAAATTGCCCCAGTACTGATGAGCACCACCGTCACGACATTGCACCCCGTCCGCGGCGCCGTCCGTGCGAGCGGTGCCGACGCGCGGCGACTGACCCCAGTAGCTGGAGGCCCAGCAGCAGAGCAGGTGAGCGTGCCTCAGGTGCGGCTGACCCTGCTCGGCATACAGTAGGTCGACATCGGGCTGTCCGAGCGCGTCGGCGGCGGCGGCCGACAGCCGCTGGAACCACGGCTGGCCGGGCAACAGGGCGGCACACCGGCGCAGACACAACAGCGCCTCCAGCGGCCCGTCCTCGGCCGACGTCGCCTCCCCCAGCTGCTTCAGCGTGGGAGACAACAGCTGCTCCCTGCGCGCACGGCGCGGGAGGCGTCAGTGGCCGGCACGGCACGCGCCAGTCACTCGAAGCAACCCCAGACCGGCGTGTCCGCGCGCTTTATGCCGTGCTCGGCTGACGACCGAAGTCGCACGACCGCCGTGATTCGAACAATCCACCTGGCCAGCACAGATACCTCTGGCATATTGGACTGCATGTGAATACCCGTCCGGCAATTGGACACAGCTCAGGGCCACTATGCCACCAGCCAACACCCGCCCGCGAATTACACACAGCTCGGGGACACTATGCCACCAGCCAACAACCGCCCGACAAACCAACAATCAGCTCGGCGCCGCCGCCGTCACGCCAGCCCACCTGACGAACACGCAGAGCGCGCGCGGGTAGTGCACCAGTCGGCCGCACAGCGGCAGCACGTGCTCGCCGAGCCCGGTCAGCATGCGGCTCGAGTGCTCCAGGTTGGGGTCGAGCACGCGCAGCCGCTCGCCGAGCGTGCGCGGCAGGCCCGACACCACCAGCGTCTGCAGGCCCAGGTGCGACCGGCACAGGTCGGCCAGTAGGCGCGCGAAGCCGGCCGCGCTGTCGGCGCCAGCTGGCTCGGCGCGCAGCGCGCGCGCCGCCGCCCGGCAGATGGCGCGCGCCAGCGTGCCGGCCGCGCCGCGATGCGTGCTGCCGTGTCGGCGGCCGGCCGCCAGGTGGCGCTGGCCGGCGGCGCTGCGCGTCAGCGCCAGCAGCAGGCGCAGCGCGGCCGGCCGGCGGCGCGGCACCGTGCCGGCGACCGACCGCTGCAGCTGGTCGGCCAGCGCGGCCAGCACGGCCGGCTCGCCGCACGCCTCCTGCAGCGCCGGGGCGTGCTGCAGCGCGCCGCTGAACGCCGTCAGCGCCACCTGCGGAGACACGACACCTCGGGTCTCAGAACCGACGGCATTTACCGAGTCCGCCCGCGACCAATCGGCCTGAGAGGTTGACGACGCTATACGACCTAGCGGTTGGATACGTCGTAAAAGAACCCAAGGACCACGTCAGGCGGTCTCGCCGACACCGGTTCCCTGCGTTCGGCCTCGTCACTGCTCATGAATGCCTCCCCAAGCTCAGTGTTACCTTCCAATCCAGGTTAAGCTTAATGGCGTACCCGGAAGGCAAATGGACATCGGAAATAGCATGGCATAGCTGTTTGCAAACACGAATATAATCTACAATTTGTGCACGATATACCTGTCTTCCCATTCACCCCATACACCGCAGGTCTGTCCGCTTCACACCCTGTGAACGTAAGAGCACATCAACCGAAACTGCCACACAGTCCATCCCAGCCCAAACGCCACACCTTCCTTGTCAGTCAAGGCACAACAGCGTCCAATTCGCGGCCACAGTATGATCACCGCCACGCTCACCAGCGTCTCCCGACGGACGGCGCGGCTACCGGCCGCCGCCCGGTGCGACACGCGGCCGCCGCCGTCGGGGGTGGCACGCTCACCTGACCGTCGTCGGCGCACGCCTGCTCGACGAGCAGCAGCAGCAGGTCGGTGAGGCCGGTGGGCGGGCCGTCGCGGCGCGCCGTCACCGGGAACAGGGCGCGACACGACCGGTACTGGGCGGCGCACACCAGCACGTGCACGGCGTGGCTGTAGCAGGCGGCCGCCACCGACTCGGCCACCAGCAGGCCGCCGGGCCGGCCGTGCCACCCGCCGCCGCCGCCGCCGCCGGCCGTCGACTCGCCGCGCCGGCCGTACAGCAGCACCACCGACAGCTGCAGCTGCAGCAGCTGCGGCGACTTGCGCAGCACGGCCACCATCTTCTGCCGGCTCCACTCCGAGTGCATCCAGTGGCGGAACCAGACGGCGGCCGGGTCCACCAGACACAGCAGCGCCACCTGGCCGCACGCAGAGCAGGCTACGCACAGCACAAACACGGACCGAGTTTTGGCAGCAGACCTAGCTGGGGAGACAGTAGCACACACGCCACGACTTCCACTCATAAATACATACACGCCAAGAAAAAACCGTAAGGCATGCTTCTCTGCTGCATGGCGAAGGGTTGCTATGGTCTTTGCTATTTTAGATGGCAAATGTGTTAATTGCATCTTGACCATCATCCACTGTGGCGAAATACTAAGTATGCGTGTGCATGTGCATGTGTGCGTGTGCATGTGTGTGTGTGTGCATGTGTGTTCATTTGCATGAACGAGTTGGCCGGCCCGGTCGGATAGTCACGCTTTTAAAACCGTAATAACTATGCTACAGTGCTTTGAGTTGCATTATTTTACTAGGAGTCAGATGCTCTTTTAATTTTGATTTCATACAAATTTGCATTCCAATAGTCTTCACAAGTGTGCCTAATCTTTGCACCAGAGGTTTGAGGCGGCTTTCCCGCTGCTCGGCAGCTTTCAACACTACATCACGTGGATGACAGCAATTCGAGTTATACTTTCGCAATCTAGAGTGAGACCTCCGCTTTTGCTTTTACTCGACAATTTTAGTCACAATATATCTCGTCAAAAATAGCAATTTCTGTTTAAGGAATAGCTTGCGGTCATCCTTCCACGGCTGGCGATACATCTGACGCTGACGATACATTTCTAAATGCAGTCGCCCGTCACCCATCGCCATACGTTCCCGGTAGCAAGATGGTGGTGGTCATTGGCTTGACGACCCGTCCACTGTTGAGTCACATTGCGTCGTCCATCTTCCGTGCGGATTGGTCGCCCTTGAATAATTGCAACAAGTGGGAATGGAACCCACAACTAGTCCGTTGGAAAACGTGCGTCTTCCCCTGCCATGGCGGCTTGGTCGACTTCCCCGCCCCCGCCCCCACGACAGTGGCGAAGTATGGCCGAGTACACTTATTGTGGTCCGAAGCTCAGGTACAAGGCAGGATGCTTTCCATTTCCATTTTAGTGATGCAATTTTGTGTCCATTACATCGGAAATGGCCTTAGCTCCTCATCAATGCTTGAAGGCGCTTGGCTCTATAAACACTCAATGCACTACGCCTATGACTGATATACACGGGGATACGACTTCGTCCGCTCTTAGCACTTGCCCTCACTGGTCCACCTCCCCACAGGAGCCTCGCACTGGGTCAGGAGGCCTTACGCTGGACCAGGGTACAGGTGACTTGGAAGGGTCCAGCGGCCTTAAAGCGGGTCGAGGGTCAGGGTGCTTGACACTGGCACAGAACAGCTACATTTTGCGAAATAAGTACATAAAGACTGCGCGTCGAGCCCAATCGAGACGCCACGAATATCAGACATTAACGACGCGGCCTCGACCCGTACCGGCAGCGCGTAGACGTCCGTCATGGAGGCGATGCCGCCGCGGGGCACGCCCATCGTCAGCAGGTCCACCGTGTTGTCGACTATCTCCTCCACGTGGCGCTCTGGGAAGCGCAGCCACGCCCGCGTCACGTAGCGCTGCCGGCAGGGTGGCAGCAGGTCAGGCGGAGCGCAGCGGCGCAGGCCGCCCGCCGGTCAGGCGGCGACAGTTCCGGTCAGCGGCCGGGCCACAGACGAGATGCGGTCGGCTTTAGGTCGGCGGCAGGGTCAGTGACGAAACACGGCGGGCTTCAGGTCAGGGGCGGGGCCCGAGGCGAAATACAGCCGACTTCTGTCAGGGGCCCGAGACGAAACACAGTCGGCGAAGACGGTCGGGCAGTAGGCACGAACGAGAGGCCACACAAACGAGGAATGACCTGCAAGCAGGAGAGGCGGGTAGCCAACACCATCTCGGGTGACAGCACATAGGGAGAAGCGGAGTCCAGGGACAAGAGCGCGGCAGCGAACACGAGTCGGAGCGACAGCAATGGAGGCGGGGGTGGCAGAGCAATACAGACGAGTCGGGAGCAACACGGACGCTGGATAGAGAAACGGCGGTGCCGTCAATACCAACCAGAGGCACAACCGGTCAGTGCAGTGATAAATTATTCGTGAAATAGGGCGGAAAATACCACTTTCTGAACGTTCAATCGACATCCTTCTCCAAGAAGTACCGACATTTTGCTCCTTGGGACCTACACCATCAGCTCGAAGTGCCTACACCATGAGCTCGAATTTGAGCCTGAGATATCAAAAGCATTTCAAATGACACAAATTCCATCGCATATTTCAACATCCTACGGAGCTCGTTTCGACATCTCACACCTAACGAAAAAACATTATTTTAACCCTGGGGCAGTGCCAAAAGAACCGCCAGATTCGGCAACACGCACCTGGTACTGGTTGATCATGGCCAGAATCTGCAGCGCGCGCTTGGTCTCGGTCAGGCCGACATTGAGGCCGCGCTGCGCCGCGCCGGCTCGCCGCCGCCGGTCCGCGTAGATGGTGCACACCGCCTCCAGCAGGCTCAGGTACGCCTCCTTGATGAAGAAGTGCGACTCGGACACCAGCAGACGGGAGTGCACCTGCAGCGGCCGCACCCGCACACTCACATGCCACGCTCCAGGTGGGCGACACAGGCGAACGGGCCGGACACGGCGATCACTACTAACACCTCGTCACGCCTCAAAGTGACGCAGGCCTCAAAAGCAGATTATTCACTTTTCATTGCCATCATCGGCGCAAGCCACATAACTGGCCTTCAACAACCGCACGTCGCTGGCGAAACGCGGCGACACAGGCCGGGGTGTGATCGAGCAGGTTCAGGTATGACTGGTCGCCTACACTAGCAGGCCGAGCTGACGGCAGCACACAGCTCACCACTGACCAGATGCACGGAACCGCCTACCACCAGCCAGTCCCAGCACCTCGCGCTGACAGAGGACCGGCTGAAAAGCACCAGCGATTTTACTCTCACTCCAGATATCTATTGAAGTGGCACTACACGGCGCGCGTCTGGTCCAATGCGGATGCAACTGTGTTGGAGCTAGTGCCGACTGTGGCATACGTTTCACCTGTGAGTGTTGGCTCTATTGAACGCCCCAGCTTCATGCCACGTTGGACTCGGCTTTGCCACTAGTAACAGCTAGCCTGAGCCATTTTTTGGAGGTTCGACGCACTTTATGTACGATCACGGCTAATGGCGTCTCCCACACTGTTTCGCGGTGGGCTGCGGGGTTGGGAAATGTCCCGAGTGGTGCAAGTGTTCAGCCAAGTACCTGGGCATCCAGAACTCAACGCCATATCCACTCGGTCACTCCCACCTCCTAGCCCGAGCCACAGTACCGCCTCCAGCATTACCACAGCCGTTAGTCCGGCTCCAGCCTGGCCTGGCCTGGTACCAGCCCCAGTCTGTCCTGGTACCAGCCCCAGTCTGGCCTGGTACCAGCCCCAGTCTGTCCTGGTACCAGCCACAGTCTGGCCTGGTGCCAGCCCTAGTCTGGCCTGGTACCAGCCCAAGTCTCACCTGATACCGACCCCAGTCTGGCCTGGTACCAGCCCCAGTCTGACCTGATACCGACCCCAGTCTGACCTGATGCGCGCGGCTGGCGACGGCGTCGGACGAGTCCAGCAGGGCGTCCTGGACGGCCGGTCGCAGCTGCGCCCAGGCGGCGGCGCTCACCGAGCCCGACGCCAGCGCCGTCAGCAGCAGCGCCAGCGAGTCGGCCCGGGTCGCCTCGTCCTGCCGGGCCGCGCAGCTCTTCACCAGACACATCCGCGGCCGACGCCAAGGTGTCGGGTGGAATCAGCGGGAGAGGGGTCATGTGAGGTCGGACGTGCGGCAGGATATAGTGACGGTGCTGCTGGATGGAGTCAACCCGAATTCACTGCAGGTGACTGCCGGATGGGTGCTTGATGAACAGGCAGGTGATCAAAAGTCGATGAGGCGTGTGGTTGATGGTACCAGAAACCAGAGTTTTTATCACCGAGAAAGGCTTGTGCTGTCATGCTAGCCATATTTTAGCGGTAGAAACTAGTGCACAAATGGTAAAAACAGGTAAAGGATTGTTGTCATACTTCCTGTGACATCTTCAGCTCCAACTTGTCCTATTTCTATGGATTATGCACGCTACATGCTACTGATACTCTGCTCGACATACAAGCAGTATGTCTCATATATCCCAAAAACGATTAAGCAGAGTATTTGCTGGACTCCTACATGTAAAAATCGGTAAAACTGTTTTTTACGTCAGTTTTTGCCAGTGGTAAAACCAGTTTAAAAAAAAAACAGATTTGGTGTCTAAAACTGCTAGCCCTGCCAGGAACAGGTGGAAGCGTGCCGATTGGCCGAAATTTCATAAGCTAGATCAACATATTACACACGTCTTACCACCATTGTATCCATGCAGAGTTTCAATACATGCATGCAACAGTGATCCGACAGCTAGTACACATCACACGCACAACAAATCCGCCGACTGCAACAACGCCGGCCGTAGACCGGCACTACGTCCGCCGCCCACGTCTGCATCGCCAGCTCGCCGGCGCCCACCGCCGCCCGAGTGGCCGTCGAAGGAGCGGCGACCGGCACCGAGCCGAGCGGCGCCGCCGACAGGCGTGTCGCGTACCTGCTCGGGTCCGAGCGTGGCGCCGAGGCTGTCCAGATCGGCCGGCGAGAACACCAGCGACGGGTTGAGGCTGCCGTAGAGCGACGAGCCGACCGAGCGGCTGAGCGCGTCGGCCGGCGCGTCGCGGCTCGTCGCCGCCGCCGCCGGCTCGGCCAGCACGTCGCGCAGCTCGTCGGCGTTCTCCAGCATCTCGCCGGCGGCCGCCTCTGTCACCTGGGAGCGGGTGGTGCGCACGTGACGTCACCGTCACGACCGGCGTGCAGCAGTCTGTCCGGCACCGTCACACTACAGGCACCGTCCGGGGCCGACAAACAGGCGTCACACTACAGGCACCGTCCGGGGCCGACAAACAGGCGTCACACTACAGGCACCGTCCGGGGCCGACAAACAGGCGTCACACTACAGGCACCGTCTGGAGCCGACAAACAGGAGTCACACTACAGGCACCGTCCGGGACCGACGAACAGGCGTCACACTACAGGCACCGTCCGGGGCCGACAAACAGGCGTCACACTACAGGCACCGTCCGGGGCCGACAAACAGGCGTCACACTACAGGCACCGCCCGGGGCCGACAAACAGGCGTCACACTACAGGCACCGTCCGGGGCCAGCAAACAGGCGTCACACTACAGGCACCGTCCGGGGCCGACAAACAGGCGTCACACTACAGGCACCGTCCGGGGCCGACAAACAGGCGTCACACTACAGGCACCGTCCGGGGCCAACAAACAGGCGTCACACTACAGGCACCGTCCGGGGCCAGCAAACAGACGTCACACTCCCGGCCTGGGATATACGACCTATGCAGTTGATGCGCCTCTGAACTACTAACCCATAAACTGTTAACTGGCCTGCATTACACATCACCTTACAACAGCCAGTACTGACTGGGGACGGCCAACAGCTGGTACTGTCCAGGGACAGCCTACAGCCAGTACCAACCGGGGACAGCCAATAGCCAGCGCTGACTTGGGACAGCCAACAGCCAGTACTGACCAGGGACAGCCTACAGTCAGTATTGTCCAGGGACGGCCAACAGCCAGTACTGTCCAGGGACGGCCAACAGCCAGTACTGACTGGGGACAGCCTACAGCCAGTACTGACTGGGGACGGCCAACAGCCAGCACTGACCGGGGACGGTTAACAGCCAGTACTGACTGGGGACAGCCTACAGCCAGTACTGACTGGGGACAGCCTACAGCCAGTACTGTCCAGGGACAGCCAACAGCAAGTACTGACTGGGGACGGCCAACAGCCAGTACTGACCAGGGATGTCCAACAGCCAGTACTGTCCTGGAATGGCGAATAGCCAGTACTGTCCTGGAATGGCCAACAGCCAGTACTGTCCTGGAATTGCCAACAGCCAGTATTGTCCTGGAATGGCTAACAGCCAGTATTGTCCTGGAATGGCCAACAGCCAGTACTGTCCTGGAATGGCCAACAGCCAGTACTGTCCTGGAATGGCCAACAGCCAGTACTGTCCTGGAATGGTGAATAGCCAGTACTGTCCGGGGACGGCGAACAAGTATCTGCATTGGAAAAATATGCTATCACTGGAGTATTGGTATCCACAACATTATCTTCTCAAGATAACTATCCTCCTATCTTTGTCATTTTGAAGTTGAATGATGCTGCTTGACACTGAACTGATCTGTTATATAAAATGCTCAAAATCCACTGGCTAGTTCAAGCTGAGATTCTGACGTGATAGGTTTGGAGAAAACATCCTCTCCATATTCAAATACCACTGCTGCCAACACTTATCCCTGAAAATCAGGATTGCAAAGTACAAATATAATGCTGGGCAGCATCACTCATGACCAGCCTGCAGCTGCCAGTTCCCACAGCCAGCACGCTTCCACCACTCTCAACCCCACGATACGCCTACTTCCAGTCAGTGTCCGGACGCGTGCAGAGCCGGCGCGCGCGGCCGCTACCTGCGTGAGCCGGCGGCGCATCTGCTGGACGGCCGGCAGCGCGACCAGTCTGGCCAGCGCCTGGGCGCCCAGCTGCTGGCAGACGGCACGGCTGGCGGTGGCCGGCGGCGACAGCGTCGCCACCGTGCGGCCGATCAGGTGGCCCGCCTCGGCGCTGGCCGCCGCCCGCAGCGCCGCCAGCACGCCGCTCTCCTCCGAGATCAGGTCGAGCTCCTCCAGGTGGACGAGCAGCTCGCCGGCGCTCTGGTCGGCCGCCACCGAGCCCAGCACGGGCGCCAGCAGCCGCAGCAGCTGCTGCGTGTGCTGCGTCACCGCGTCGGTGGTCCACCGGGTCGTCATGGCGGCTGGCGCCGACCGCCACCGCCTCTGATGGAGGATATATGTTTGATTTAGCAAAACAAAAGAAAAAGAACTTTTGCACATTCCAGTAACTATTTCATGCTCCTCACAGTAATTAACTTACTGTCATTTTGAAACAAATATGTTCTTCTTTATGAAGACAAAAATTGAACAGTTCCCAAGTGAGGATAATTCCCGAATAGAAATTTCTTGGACACAGGTGTTTCCAACCTGAAAATATAGCTGCCAATAACCTTCATAAATATTGATATTTTACAATTTGAAAGAGTGGGACACATGTTAATATGCCATATTAAAATTCATCTGCAACACTAAATCAAACTGATTTTCCAGTCAGCACCACAGTGGTGTTTGCATACACACAGACACATCTTGGTGTTATTGTGGTCTGAAGTGTTCATGAGACAAGCTGTGTACACATTCTACTTCCATAAAGCTCCGATGTGGGGCTTGGTTAGGGTAGGCCAGGGTTTTTAACATACATAACACAACAGGGTCACTCCAAACTCTGACAAGTCATCCACAATCTCATCCTCCAGCACTTCCCTTAAGTTGAAACAGTTGATGATGCCTGGCAAAGCTTTTGTTTTGTTTTGTTTTATGGGGTTCAATGGTGATTGGAATAATCTCATTGGATCTACTCTGATTTTTCTTGACTCTACCCTGATTTTTATTGATGCTGCATCTAAACTCATTGAATGCACTCTCCACCTCTCCTGCCTGTACAAATTCTACCTTCAAGGCACCATCCTTCAATTTTTCACAACTTACAATTTTTCCAAACTGGTCACAACCATCTTACCTATGAAATGATGATAGTGAGGCAAGGGTCCTTGTGTTACCCCCAAATACCTACATGTGGGGCAGAGAAGCTATTAGTCTGGTCTCTACAAGAGGAACTGGGGGATGGCCAAGTGACGTGACTACCATGAAAAAACTGAGCTGGTGGGTAGGACCAGGGAAGTTGTCCTACCTGCTCATGGTAGGGAAAGGTGGTGTTTCAGAGCCAGGTGAAAGACACTGACATTGAAATGGAAGCATATGGATAGAAGGGCAAGTGAGGCACTCTTTGTCTGATCTTTCCCCAGCTTCCTGGTGATCTGGCCACTGGATCCTTGAGGAATGCAATCCCCCACCATGAAAAGGTGATGCCTCATTGGGGGAGTCAAGTTCAGTAAGTTCAACAAGTCACATCAATAAAAAATTGACACCATAGATGACATGAACTACTTTGGTTGCATGATATTACATGATTAAACACTAATGGGCTGATGGTTAATGTGGTGCTCATTCAGGGGCATCAGGAGGATAACCTAGCCTAACATAACATAATGCCCCTAGGCTCCTTCAGTGCACCTAGCTGCTGGTTTTCCTCCATACTTTGAACATCAAAAGTGCTTCTGACTTAAATTTGAGCCAATGGTTGTACCTTCATCAGTTGTTTTGATATTCATGTCTTAGGAAGAGGTGTATTCAGGATGGCAAAAGAAAACTAATTATATACACTGAACATGCATCCCATATGCCATATCACATTATGCATAAACCCTTTACCTGAAATTGCATTGCAAAATGTTTGTGCATCTCCAACCTTTATAGAGAGCATGATCATCATACTTAACAAATGAGGTAGAAAGGAACCACAAATACATCATAAGCATGCATGAATAAGCAGGATGTTGATACTTCTTGGAGAAGAATGTCATTTGAGTGTTCAGAAAGTGGTAAATTCCATCCTATTATGAAAAATTCAACACTGTGCCACCAACAGCTCACTGGCGGTCAGCTGACAAATACTTGGATTCCTTGGTGACATAAAAGAAAATGTGAGGGCAATAGTTACAAGATTACTCTTTTTTCATGTGTCTCAAAAAGTCCCAATACAATTGATCTAGGGGATACTTTTATATATTTACATGGGCTATGCTATATTATGTTACATTTTCCATTTTATGCTAACTTGTGCAAGCTGATTTTCCTCACCTAAAGCATATTTTTGGTGTTACTTTGCTCAAAAACTGAAGAGTAAAATTTGTGGGGGAAATAAGTTGTCACCTCCTTCTAAACATGCACATAACTATTGCATGGGAAGGAAATCAAAGAATTGAAAAATTATCTTGGGGTACAAAGTTGTTCATTCATTTTCAGATATACCTATATAGATATTGGGTACCCTACCTAGATAGGACCTATCTCATTCAGAACCAATTTTTGGCAATATTTTGTCTTCCACCTGAATCACAAACATTTCTGGAATGAATGAGTGGTCATCAGGATGGGAATTAAGGCACTTCTTCAGAAATAGTATCACCGAAAACATTTTTGCACCCTAGGTTCATGCTGGATAGAATGACCTTCACATGTACTGAGACCCACATGTAGGAAAAAAGATGCCGATAAAAACAAACACAGAACAACATCCACAAAAATGCTGATTATTCCACTTACAGTTACCACTCAAACTAACCACCTTTTCTAACAGTCAGCAGCCCACAGCTTCCCACACATTTCGCAATCACAACCAGAATCAAGATAACTGCGCCAACAGTGTATGCAAAACAAAGGTACCCTTACTAGAAGGTAGATCGAAGTTTTCCTTCAAGCCTGCAGGACGTCATCAGAAAGTAATATGGTATCAATTTGGTTGTAGATGACTTTTCTCAAATCATACGTAATGGTTACTCTAATTTTGTCGATTTGTGCATTGTAGTCCTGGGTGTGTAGTAGGAGATATTACAAGTGTGTAGATTTCATAAGTACATTAGACAACATTCATACTATCCTAACATACTTTATTTATTTTTTGGTGTGCATAGGGTGTTGGGTGTTGAAGTTTAAGATAGTTTAATTAGTAGTAAGCTGGAGGTATTCATAAGTGCTGTGCGCCATCTTTGCTTTCGGCGTGTTCTCGACGCTTCGATTTCTGTAGTAGGAGATATTACAAGTGTGTAGATTTCATAAGTACATTAGACAACATTCATACTATCCTAACATACTTTATTTATTTTGTGGTGTGCATAGTGTGTTTGGTGTTGAAGTTTAAGATAATTTAATTAGCAGTAAGTTGGGGGTATTCATAAGTGCTTTGTGACTGTTCATTTTTCTGTCTAGCCATAAGTCATACATGTGTTGAAGAAAATTAGATTAGACATCTTGTGTATTTATTTCATTTAAAAAACAAAACAAACAAAAAAACAAACAAAAAAACAAACAATTGTTTAATAGTTTCTCCTTTTCTTGAGGCACTCAGATAATAAACTGACAGTATAGGAGGTAGCGATTTATAGTGAATGATAGTTAGCTTTTTTGTCCGTTGTTTAGCGAGTTAATTTGAATCTAAATCTAGGCATAAGCTGCAGCGTTTAGGATGGTTTCGACCAGGATGCAGGCACTAGAGGAAGAAATTAGGACCCTTAAGGCAGAGGTTTCCAATCTCAAGGCTGCCCTTGCTGCACAGGGTAGGCAAGATAAAGCAACAAGGGGTCACTCCGTAGCAGGGACATCATATGCCCAGGTGGTCGCAGGCCACCAGGTAGCTGAGGCTTCCCCTACTGTGGAGGTGGCTGGGATCTCTCAGGAGGGGAGTTTTAATAGTGAACAGAGGAGGGGTAGTTCTGGTAGGTCACAGGAGGGGAAGTGGCATGAGGTCAGGGGGTGGAGGATTTGGAGACGCGAACCTAAGGAAAAGGTTAGTGAGTGGCAGGTGGCAGGTGGTAGGAGCGGGAGGAAGTGTAGCCAACCGGCCCAGCGGGCAGGCATAGTAACAACAAATATGTTCCAGGCATTGGATGACTGCCCCCAGGATAGCAGTAGTAAGGAGTCAGTGCTGGTCATAGGAGACTCTCGTGTGCGATATTTAGAGCGGGTATTTTGTAATGGTAGGAGGGACAGGAGGTGCATCACCAGGCCTGGTGCCAAGGTGAAGGACCTGGTACCTGCGGTGACACAGGTCACCAGTGATCATCAGTTTAACACAGTCATAGTGCATGTAAGGGTAAATAACATGGGTCAGACTAGCAGTGAGGAGCTTCTGCGGGAGTACAGGGCCCTTTTGGCCATCCTGAAGGGTACCAATAGAGTCATTATAACAGGAATTTTGCCTAGGGCTAGAGCATCCCCTGAGTGGAGCTCAAGGGCACTGGCAGCTAACGCCAGGGTAGGAAAGCTCTGCCATGAGCTAGGTTTTACATTTGTAGACGAGTGGAGCAGGTTTTATGCATCGTGGGACCTCTATCAGAGGGATGGCCTGCATTTTTCTCAGAAGGGGGTCCATGTGTTAGGCAAAGTATACGAGCATGTCCTTCAGGGAAACTAGGAAATGGGGTGGGGAGGGATGAAATTGCATTGCCAACTCAGGAATATTCCAATAGTGTCAGCCAAGGCAATAGAACCTCAAAGTCTGCAAATAGGGACAGCAGCAACTCACGGGGACAGAGTTATAGTTCATCTAGTGATAAAAGAACTCCTCAATATGAAAAAGTCAAAGGTGGCTATGGAGCATTCGTTAAGTGTATGATGTTTAATGCTCAGAGTATCCGTTCCAAATTTGATGAGTTCAAGTGTTATGTTGCTGAGGAGGAACCGGATTTTGTTGGCATGGGTCAGTGAAGGGTATTTTGGAGATAACTTACAGGACTATGAGATCCAGGGATACAATATGTTTTCGTGCAATAGGGGTCCAGCAATGAAAGGGGGTGGTGTAATGCTCTATATGAATAGCTTATTCAGTTCTCAAAAAGTAGCAGGTGGGGATAAAAAT
Organism: Imbricaverruca yamaguchii; assembly: GCA_034440575.1. Classification (NCBI taxonomy): domain Eukaryota; kingdom Metazoa; phylum Arthropoda; class Thecostraca; family Neoverrucidae; genus Imbricaverruca; species Imbricaverruca yamaguchii. The sequence goes on from JAOTOL010001192.1 coordinate 324,642, forward strand.
GTGTCTGTGGAGTTCATTTGGCTTGATGTCACTGTGGGAAAAGGCAACAGCAATACTCTTAGGATAGGAGCTTTCTACCGATCAGGAACCCTGCCACATTCTCAGCAACTGGAGCTTGACAAGGTGATTTGTGAGGAAATCAGTAAAAACTTTAAGAGGAAGTGCCTTATTCTCGGTGACTTTAATCTAAAAGGTTATGAATATGCTGGTGTTGGCACCCCATCATGCAAAATGTTTAGGAAATGCCTTGAAGAGGACCTGTTCTTACACCAGTTTGTATCGGAACCTACCAGGCATGGTTCATTCTTGGACCTTGCATTCTCGGATTTAAGTGACTTGGTTCAAGACTTGACTGTAGGCGAAACTCTGGGAAAAAGTGACCATAACATAGTTAGATTCAAGGCACATGTAGGGGAAATTATCAAGGATAATTTGGTAAAGGTTCCAAATTTCAACAGAGCAGACTTTAACGGCATGAGAGAGGCTTTAAGTGCCATCAGATGGGAAGAAGAATTCTCCAATTTAAATGCCTGTGAAATGTGGGAAAAGTTCAAATCTTACTTGAAGGAAACTCAGATTAGACATGTCCCCCAAAAGCAAAGACGCAAAAGAAGGGTAGGAAAGCCAGCATGGCTTACACCAGACGTGATAAAAGCAATTAAGGCTAAGAAAACTGCATTTAGAGTTTTTAAAGAAGCCTCAAATGTCGTTAATCTAAAGGCGTATCGAAAAGCTAGAGACACTGTGAAGCAAAAAACCAGAGCAGCAAAGCGAGCAAAAGAACTGGATTTAGCTAGAAACTGTAATGGGGACAGTAAAAAGTTCTTTAGTTTCTACAAGCTGAGTAAAGTTTCTAGCACAATTGGTCCACCGGAAGTAAACGGGACTACATTGGGTGAGGATAGTGAGATGGTTGAGGAGCTTAGCAAGCAGTTCAAATCAGTGTTTACATTGGAAGATATGACCAATCTGCCGACCATACACCATAGTTCAGTGACATGGGATCTGACAAATGATGTTGATTTCATTGATAGTGATGTTGTTTACAATCATATCAGGAAATTAAAGCAAAATAATGCAGCAGGACCTGATGAAATTTATGCTAGGGTGTTGCGGGAAACTGAAAAGGAACTGGCATTTCCACTTAGTATAATATTTTGTAGATCAGTTTCACATAATGAAATTCCAACCGATTGGAAAAGGGCAAATGTAGTTCCTATTTTCAAGAAAGGAGAAAGAGGGAAAGTTGAAAACTATAGGCCAATAAGTCTCACATCCCTAGTATGCTTGGTACTCGAATCAATTATCAAGGATAGAATAGTTAGTTATCTGGAAGGTAGCAGATTGATTCAAAATACTGAACATGGGTTTATAAAAGGACGATCGTGTCTCACAAACCTCTTGGACTTTTTGAACTTCGCCACAGAACAATTTGATCAGGGAAATCAGGTTGATGTAGCATATCTTGACTTTAGTAAGGCCTTTGACAAGGTACCCCATAAACGGTTAATGATACAGCTTCAGTTCCATGGTATTGCAGGTAGCATCTTAAAATGGATAGCGTTGTGGCTTTCAGATAGACAGCAAAGAGTGATGCTAAATGGTACAAAGTCATCATGGCAAAATGTTCTTAGTGGAGTCCCCCAGGGGTCAGTACTAGGGCCATTACTGTTCATTATATTTGTAAATAACATTGAAAGTGGCCTAAGCAGTAAAGTTTTGAAATTTGCCGATGATTTGAAGGTCTTTAGAGCAATAACAGGTCAGGATGAGCATATCTCGCTGCAAAAAGACTTAGACGAACTTGTGAAGTGGTCCGAAGAATGGCAAATGAAATTTAACTTTGATAAGTGCAAAATCATGCATGTAGGTAAGCAGCATATGAAGGCTCCATACTTGATGGGTGGCCAAGTGCTATCAGTGACTCAACAGGAGAAGGATTTAGGTGTTATTCTAAACACAAAACTGGGAGCATCAGAACAGACCAAGGAATCCAGGAAGAAGGCACTGAGAATGCTCGGGGCAATAAATAGGAATGTATCATACAGAAGTGAGGAAGTGATCAGGAAGCTTTACTGTGCATACGTCAGGCCACATTTGGAATACTGCATCCAAGCTTTGTCTCCTAGCTATGAAAAAGATTGTTGGCTTTTGGAGAGAGTACAAAAGAGGGCTACAAAAATTATTAATGTCATAAGCAACCTGGCATATGAGGAAAGATTGAAGAAATTGAATATGTTTTCACTTAGATATAGAAGGCTGAGAGGAGATCTCATCGAGGTCTTTAAATTTGTCAATGGTCTGGAGAGGGGATACCTTGGGGAAATGTTTGAATTTAACAGAAATGATGCAATTAGAGGTCATAAATTCAAAATTAAAGTTAACCACAGCAGAACAAGGTTAAGGCAAACTTTCTTCACCAACAGGGTAGTGGAACACTGGAACCAGCTGCCAGAAAACATCGTCAGTAGCAGCACATTGAACATCTTTAAAAACAGCATAGACAATCATTATAAGAATATAGGGCTTGCTTTTCAGTATTACAGGGAGGGCTGATTAACAGTTTTGGTGTGCAACTGGTTCAGTGTACAGAGTGCAACCAAGAAGGGCCCTTGTGGCTCATAGTTGCACTAATCTTTTATGTCTTTATGTCTTTATGTGTGGAAAGGTATATTTTGTAGTCATCCTGTATGGGGATATTATTTTTTAAACCTTACGCATCGTGACTCAAATTGCACTCACTTCAGTGAATTATGAGCGCTTTGAGCAGCTCATTGTCAAACAGTTAATACATAACTTAGGAAGTTTAACCTACAGATGAGAAAACAAGAAATAATTTTCTGGTGAGGATATTCTTCGGGATTCCAAAAATATATAAGCAACCTTTTTTTCAAACATGTGCCTACCTATCTACATTGACGTACAACGGTTGTTGAAAAGAGCTTTATCTAGGACAGCTAGATCCAGGGCTTGGTGCATTCTTCCTTGATTAATTCTGCGTGGATTATTGATGATACCTGCATAATTGAACAGTTATGTGCAATACAAATGTGATGCTAGGAATGCCTTCCTGAAACTTTCCATGAGTTTCAGTCTGATTTCCTGCAGTATGAATTCAGCATCTACATAGGATGTTTAAATGTAACACAACTTTGTTTCAGCCTTCAGGTGTCATTCCTTACTGCCCAGTATCAGAGGATAGAAGTGGAACTGGGCAGGGAACAGAAGAAGAAATCTGATTACACCATTTTATCAGGATTCTCCCTCAGCAAAATCTATTAGTGCACAATAAAACGTGCATCTAAATTGTTCAATGTTGGGGATCCAAGAGTATGCTCCAAGCATTTCAAAGAAATTGATAAGCGAAGAAACCCAGCACACGAACTGCTTAACCCTGCCTCTTTGCAGAGAAGAAAGTGTATCATACCATCAGCTATTCCCACTATAATTATTTTGCTTTTAAACCAAGATTAAGTATATGGCAATGCAAATGAGTGGTTATGCTATATTAGTCATGTCAACAAGGATTAAGGTGCCACTTATTTTGGCGAAGTCCGAACTTCTCTCGGGACGCCCCCCAAAATGGTGAGGTCACAAATGAAAAGAAAGGTAGTGAAGTTTCAGAGCGATTAAAAATATTTAGCACTGGCCCCGAGTTGTTAAAGTCACCGAGTATATAGGCTTGATTGCGTTGAAGTCCCCGTGTGCTAATAACTGATAAATAGCAAGCGAACACAACATTGAATGAAATGTCACTAACTTTCCTGTTCTCACCCTTTTCAAGGATAGGTACCAAGAGCTGATCAAAAACTACTCCGCACGTCAACTAATGCTATCTTTCGGGGTCCTCTTTCCCCCTTCCGGTAACCATGCATCACGCTAAAGGTACCCGTCACGGAAGAGACGTTGAAGTCGCCCTGCCGCTGCATCAGTCCCCTCACGTACTGGGAACACGTTTTATGATGTGTTGTTGCCTGCTTGGGTAACAAACAGCAAATCCAGATGCCAATTCTTAAAGAAACCAGGCTATAGATGTAACTTTTCTGCTCGCTTTTCTAGGTCTCAGATGACATCTACCGCAAAAACAAAGCGTAAGACGAGGACATCAACGGGTTCCCGAGGGACTTCAGAATCCACTTTTGCGAAACTACAAATTCTCGCATCTTCCTTATTTCGACTCGCACGGTCCTGGGCCAGGTGCTGGGATTGCCTGGCTTCCCGCTTTGCGAGGACGCGATCGACAGTTTGCATGCTTCCCTTTCGGCCGTCCTGTCCTTGAGATTCCAGAAATGCACTCTTCTTCAATTGACATCATTTCCATGGCATTCCCATGAGCGATGTCGAACAGATTGTCCATGTGTCGAATGCAGGACCTTCGTTTGGTGTTAACAAAGGGAGACGTGCATTTTCCTTTGCGTGTGAGGTTTCTCACTTCTGCGTACTTCTTCAGCAGTTTGTCGATGTTCGCCAAAACACACGGACCTGTGGTCGATGGCCTAATCCGTGACCATAATGGGTGATTTTGATCGACGTGCTCTGTGTACGTGTTATGTAGACTATCACCTGCAAAAATCATGCATATCCAATGTGTCAACATGATTTATTCGGTACCCTGGCAATAAATATAGTGCATGAGTAAAACTAACTTTGGTGACCTGAGATCAAACTGTGACATTATAGGTCACGTAATTCGATATGCCGCATGTTTGATGGAAAGCGGATGTCTAGGCGTTGGAATCATCCGGCTAAGTGAAACAGTTTGAATTTTATGCGGTACCCCGTATTTTTACCCGAATGACTTTTCTTGACCTCTGGAGATCGAACTGTTTGCCCTACTGGATAATTGTTGTTTGCTTTACTTTTGCGAGCGACAAAGATCATATCCTGAAAAAATGAACGGAATCAGAGTATGCGAATAGGATGCTGAATGCGAATGCGAATGCGTTGCTTAATGGACATGGAAAATGAAAGTTTGCCAATGGTTTATAGAACGAGACGACGTGTAGATAAAATATAGGTGTAAGTGAAAGTTGTAGTTGTAAAACCATGCTTCGCAAAACAGCTACTGTCTTAGGTTATGTTGCGTGAGCACGTCAGGTAAGGAAAATTGCGTCAGAAACATTTCAAGAGCATACAGCTTATAAAGACTTACACCTCTATAGTAAAACTAGCGACTCTGAGCCAAAGCACTTATGAATGCAGAGCGAATCGGTGTTCGCCTGGTGACAGGTGGTAGCCTGTTCCAAGCGTGACCGCGGCGCGGTATGAAAAACCTCGCTGAGTCTGCGTGAGTCGACATCTTTTGAGATGAAGCTCACCGACTGACCCAACTCTGGTCTCTCCCTATGATATTTGTAGCCGCCAGATAAACATCCTACAACCAGCTTCCGGGCATTGTCCAATACAAATGGCTCTGTGTACCTGAATGCAACCGTGCTTTCGAACCGTCTCTGCAAACTTCAGCCATCCTAATGACACGAGTGCTGGGGACACGTGCTCGTTGCGGCGCACACCAGTGACTAGTCGTGCGGCAAAGTTGACGCATTTTTGTACCCGATGCAGACGGCACTGAGCGGCTCCGTCCCAGAGGGATAGGCAATAAATGATGTGAGAAAAACTGTGGATCTGGATTAGGAGCTTGAGGACATCCGTGGTGAAATGATGGCGAATTTTGTATAGGGATGCTATTATGGCGTTGCATTTGCGCACAATCATGGATATGTCAGAATCCCAGCTAAGCTGCTGGTCGAGGAGAACACCTAACACTTTAACGGTGGGACGTGGAGTTATGATCGAATCTGAAAGAGTGATCTGGAAGTTCGCTGCCTTTTTAATGACGCCTTGGTGTCAAGGAGCGTCGTGAAACGGGCTAATGTCTGCCTGGCAATATAATAGTTGATGAGATGGAGCAGATGTGGGCCGATGACAGCGAAGCGTTTTTTTTTTTTGGCGTGGAGAGGTACTCAAACTGCCCTGGATGAGCTCATTCGCCCTATCGGATTAGAGAGCTCAGGTAGAGTGATGGGGTGCAGCACCAGCGCCGACGCGCACACCTTGGACGGTCGAGGACCATACGTGGGGCTACCGTCGCGCACCACCTCCGCCGCTATACGTAAGCCCACCTCTGCGAAATACGAATTGAACTTGTCTGCACGGACTAACACATCATCATCACTGTCGGTGGGTCCATCTGTCGGTCGGAGCACAAACTCTTTTAAACGGCGCCAACACTCCCATCGGTCAGTTAGCAGGCCGCCACACAGGAACTCACGGCGGGCTAGGATAGGTTTACTTTTCAGGCTGTTTCGGCTCTGTTGGTAGGTCTGTCGTGCTTCCGGTGTTCTGGATGTACCCCACTCTCTTCTCGCTGCGTCACGCTCCTGCATGGTTAACGTGAGCTCGGCGTTATTTCGGATCCACGGACAGTGCGGATGACGCCGTGTCACGGTGATGAGCGGGCAGTGCCCGTCTATGGCCGCGTTCCAAACCACCAGGGTCGCCAGCTTGAGGGTGAGGGTCGCCAGCTTTCCATGAACGTTGGTGGCTTCGTAGAGTGGTCCCCAGTCAGCGGTCAATAGACTTAGACAGAGAGCATTCCAGTCCACACGTCTCCACGGCCTAGTGGTGACGGGGGCGGGGCGCGATTGGCGCTGTCGACGGATCTGGACATGGATGAGAATGAGCTGGTTGTCTACTACTGGATCCGGGAATACAATGGTGTGTATGGAGAGGTCTGTGATGTTCGATATAATGAGGTCCAGGAGCGTGGGTGTAGGGAGGAGGTGGGTTGGCTGCATTACCAGCTGTTTGAGGCTCAGGTCGTTCAGGATGTTTTTTGAAGCTGCGGGTGTTGGAGTTATCCGCATCCATGCTGATATTTAGGTCCCCCAAGGCCAAAATTGGCTTGTTTATGGAGACCGCTGCCTGGAGCTGCTGCTATATGAGCTCCAACCCTCTGGTGACGGGTGCGCTGGGTGGCCGGTAGATGGCGCCGACGATCGCAGTTCGCCGGCCGGAACCCGTCACTGAGAGCCAGAGCGACTCGACTGCAGAGTCGGCGCCGTCAATGTCCAGTCTCTTGACTCGGAAGTGTTCGCGAGACAGTATGGCGACTCCTCTCCCTCGCAACGCGGCATGGGATCTCGGCGGCACTGTGCGCTCACATCTGGTGATTCGGTATCCAGGAAAGACCAACACTCTGTCGGTGATCTCTGTCCATATCCAACCTCAATTATCAACGCAGTAGTAACATTGAAAGATAACTTGCTGCCAAAGCTTACTCAGCTTTGTTCCATGCCAGTTGTTAATTCATTGAAAATTGATTATTTCAACATTTCGACGCTATCTGAATAACACTATTCCATGACAATATGGCATTAGAAAACAGAAGGTAAGACAATAGAGGTTGACAAATGCATATCGAGTAGGCGACTGGAAGGATTACTCGTGTTAGGCCGCGTGTCTGATCTTTTTTTCTGTGATGTAAATCGGGAAAGTCCTGAAGCTGATGCTTCGTCCTCGGTCGTAATAAACACACTATTGGACTCAGGGACGCAGCCATGTTTTCTCAAGCGATTACCCGACCCTCAAAGAACAGCATTTAATTGAGATCAATGTTGGCACTGGAAACAGACCGAACATTTCTGGTTTAGGCCCGTGCAAATCCCAGAATTTCTTGCTTGATCTCCCACAGGCCACATATTCAAATGAAGCACACATCATTTAGGTACAGCTGTGCTTGGTACATCATGCCTGCCACGACACCATTTTGTAAAATCGTGATTGATCTCCCCCTCTGAATCCGAAAACAAAAATGAAGAAGCCCAGTGGGCGTAATGTACGGATTTTATCGTAATTAATCATGATATAGTCCATAAAATCATTTAGCTTTTCATTACTGAACCCCACCGCCTGATTGCGGAAGGTCATCTGCCACCATCGGTGGCCCTTGTAGCGGGAGTCCACGCTAAGTGCAGGTATTGTCTACTCCGTCACCCCACGGGCTGGTTGTGCACTTCCAGTTAAAGGAGCTAATTTTGTTTGGAGGCTTTTAAGTGCCATCGAAGCTCTGGCACCATCGCTGCCCATGGCATTGCGAATTAAGTTTCCAGGATGAATCCAATGTCAGGATGTAGGAATGATTTTGAAGCTATAGAGGCAAGGCGGTGACTGTCTCCTGTTCCGGTCCCCTCGTCCCGTCCCCTTCCCCACCCGCTCTCCACCAAACGTAATGAACTCCGATTTCGTAAACTATCGTCCTGAAACCCAAACATTCTTCTTCGTTTTTCCTGTTGAGCTGCGCGAAAACTTAACTTCTGCTCTTCCCATGTTTCTATGTTCCTCTCTAACGATTGCACAAACAGCCCCCATCATCTCTCCGTCGTGTTAGCAAAACACGTTTCTCCGCGGTCATAAAATATAAATTATTCGTCCCATACTTCGAAGCATTTGTGGGCTTGCGTTCCTGCTACACCAATGACTACCGCCATAGAGAAACCTTTTATTCAGCAGTTGGCAACCAAAGCCGCAATGAAGACGCTGCATGGAGAAAGGAAAGCATCCTGTTCGCTGTTTTGCAAATCACAATGCTCTGCAACAGCTGCACGACCCCTTTCGTGGGCAGCATAACATTAAGTAGCTGCCGTGCAGGCAGGCAGGCCGCCTTGCCAGACACGCCGCAGCCCACTGATCGGAGAACCGGCTGACAGAGAACTGGCACTGCTTCTTATTTTCTTATTTTCAGCGATGGGCGTAAATTTCCTCGGTGATCGGTGGAATGGCGTGATGGGCACCCTCTAAGTAATGTGTGGTGGCACGTGTTGTGGCACGTGCGGCACGTGTGATGCCAGAGCCCAGACGGTCTGTCGGGCTGGCGGTGTTTCAGATGTCAGCGCCGTATGATGTACCTAACCATTTTCTTGGATGCTGTCGGATCTCACCAAAACATTGGGTGTGGTGCGGACTCCACGACCCAGCGGACCCAGCAGTGGCGACGCCCATGGTCGCCACTTTCAGTCTGCGACTCTCATACCGTTCTCCAGGCGACCATTGGACCGCAGCGGTGTCAAATAGTACGGCTGGTAGCTACAACATGGCTCGAATAACTCGCGTGGTAAGGTAGCATTCGCCGATTAACCCAACAAGGCGGCGGCTTCCACCAGATTACCTTGCTACGACAGTGATAAACTATTCGTAAAATAGGGTGGAATATATCACATTCTAAACACTAAATCGACATCACTTCCAACGAAATATCAGCATCGTGCTTTGTGATGAGTCATTATGAAGCCTTCATATCTAGTGCTTAAGAGTATCTTGCTTATAAGCATCATGCTTATTCTCACCATTGCGAATTGCGATTCACTAACATCTCTTTGCACAATTCCATGTAACAGGATTACCAATGATGTGGTCTGTTATACAATTCGGTTGATAAGGACAAATATTTTGGATCCTTACCACTGTTACATCAAACTAATTTATTTTGATTTGATCAAAATGTGAGGAACCTACAAGCTATGCTACAATACATCGTTTCCACGGCGAATTTCAACATCCCACTGCAATCGTTTCGATATCCCACACCGAATGGAAAAGGAGTATTTTTACATTGTTTTACAAGGATGAATATCATGTGGAATTTACCATGGAGTGGGTTTGGTACTGGTACTGGTAGGCAATGCCAAGCAGAAGCGGTGGTAACGGTGAGCACATCGGTCATCGGCGACACCTCACTCACCGTCGACTGTGCAATTCCAGTTTCACGTACGGTTTTATGCCGGAAGTTTCACGCGCCCTTAGTGTATGCATGGCTGTGCCGGGACAGGCAGGCATTGCACTGTGGATATTCTGGTCGTCTGTCGGCGGCCAGAACCTCGGCAGTCTGACAGCTTGAACATCGTCAGTCCGACAGGCAAGCCGGACATTATGCGATGTGAAAGTTACTGCCAAACTATCCATTTCAACTGCCCGCTTCCAGTCCAACCCAAAACGGGCAACTGACCCGAGGTCGAGCTGCATCGTAACAGCAACGTAGTTGTATTCTTATTCAAACACGCACCGGCGCCCGAATTCGATCTAGCTTAAAGTTACTCAAGCTATTCTATATCATTATAGTCGAGCCATAGCTCCGTTCCTCGTCACATAGACAAATGTTGGACCTCTCACCTCGAGACGCTGATACGTTATTCGTGAAATGGGGTGGAATATACTACTTCCTTAGCACCGAATAGATATGTCCAATGTCCAAGATAGTATCGAAATCGTAGTTGATATATGCCTACGAAATCTTCACGACTGTATAATATGCTTGGGCAAGGTTAAGCAGTTCTTCCGAAGGTTTCATCTCCTATCAATTTATTTGAAATGCTTGGAGTATACTCTTGGTACCACAACATTTGACAACTTAGAGACATGTTGTATTGTATGCTAAGATATTTTGTTAAGGCAGAATCCCAATAAAAATGTTATAACCAAATTTTTTCTTTATTAAAGTTTCCTGTCCAGTTTCACTTCTATGCTCTGGTACTGCATAGTAATGCATGACACTTGAAACGGAGTTGTGTTGCATTCAAACATTCTATCTAGGTGCTGAATTCATACTACATGAAATCAGACTGCATCTCATGGAACGGTTCAGAAAGGCATTCCTAGCAGTAGCATGACAATCACTTTGTTCAATTATGCATGTGTCATCAATAATCAATGCAAAATCCAACAAGGGAGAATGCACGTCTAGCTGAGGGTCTAGCTGGCCTAGAAAAGGTCATGTTTTCAACAACTGTTTTATATCAATGCAGGTAGGTGGGTACATGTTTGGAAAAATAGGCTGCTTCTATATTTTTGGAATCCAGAATAATATCCTCTCCAGAAAATTATGTCTTGTATTCTCATCTTGAAGTTGAATTTCCTCAGTTATTAACTGTTTGACAATGAGCTGCTGTGAACAAGCAAAAGTGCTCAAAATTCACTAAAATTGGTGCAAATTGAGTCACGATGTATACGTTTTCAAGTAAAATATCCTCCATACTCGATGACTACAAAATATTCCTTTCCACATTCAGGATTCCAAGGCACAAACAAAGGTAACCATTGCGTATGATTTGAGAAAAATATTCTGCAACCATACTGTATTGATATCAAGGCGATATATACCAAGTGGCGTCATCCCTACTGCGCAGCTTTCTGCGCAGGTCCTTATATGACGCCATCAGGGGTACCACCTAACGCCATCAGGGGTGCCATCAGGGCCAAGCCGCTAACACGCTGTCGAATATACGCAGCGTATGCATAGTACAGGGGATAAAATGAGGATTTCAGAGATGCAGGTGCAGAACCTAGAGCGTTATAGTCCCGGAAAGGATCTCCAATACCTTTTATACACATATTATACCCGGAAGAACGTACAAAGCGAGATAGGACAGGTCAAATATGGCAGAGAATTAGCATCTTACCGCGGCGAAATCCCGTAAGGACGTACCTGAAGTGTGGTCGTCGCCATGATGGAATAAGGTGGGGAGGGGGGTCGAGTCCCTTAATGTACATCAAATTTAGCATTGGACTTATGATGCTGCATGCCAAAATTAATTGACCGAAAGGCCTTTTAACCCCTCTGTTTCCGATTCAGAGCATGAGTGAAAGATCACAATCGAAGTTCGTGTAGCAGAGACTATGCATATCGTTCTTTCAAATCAATGATCATAGGCCTCATGAGCAACAATGAAATGGCATACGCCACACCTGTTTCATAGCAGTACCACAGCCGGTAGCAGTGTCAAGTGCCGCGAGGACGGGCGCATCTTGTCTGCCCCTGGTCACAGCGACAGCAGCAAAACACGCCAACAGGACAGTGGGACCGGGCGATACGACGTCAGAGCCAAGTGCCGCCAGGACGGGCCGACACAGGGAGCGCCGCCAACCCATCAGTGGTCACAGTGGCAGCAGCAAAGCACGCCAGCAAAACAGCAGGATCGGACGGCATGAAACCAATACAAAGTGACGCCAGAACGGGCAACACAGGAGGCGCCGCCAGTCCGCCCCTGGTCACGGTGGCAACAACAAACACGGTTACAAAGGGCAGAACCGAGAGACACGACACGACACACAGCAGAGACGGTGACACATGGCCGGCAGTGTGAGGGTGGACATCCTATCGCTCTCTGGTGACATGATGGCGGACCTGCCTAGATGTCCGCCCCTGCGCTCTGCCGAGCAGAGTTCTTGCGCAACCCGCCGATGCACACATGCAGCCTAACTCGAATCAGCCTCCGTCTCACACAACTAGCCACACTCTTAGCTTCGGCTGCCGGCTACTAATGACGCCCACCCCGGTTCTCACGATGCTGGTGTCGCCTGTGCAGGTTTAGCACATGATGAAGCAGACATCAGAATTTAACTGGTTTGGCATCGCCCTCTACCACGTATGTGGCATGCAGCACCCGCCGCGACCGACGGTGATTAGCCAAGAGCTGGACACAACGGCCAGGAGCGCCTCCGGTGCTTCAGACGTCGGACAGCCAAGCGATGTATTGATGCCTCATTTGTAGGCAAGGAAGCCGGCAACGACGGCAAGGCCGTCCTGCTCCAGTCCCAGTTTGCTGATGATGGTCGTGTTAAAATTAATGCGAATAGAAGTGGCATCAAACTAATTGAACTGGTTCTTTATTTAGCTATACAATGATAAGATATGAAGATAAGGTAAGCAGCATATGAAGGCTCCATATTTGATGGCGGTGGGCAAGTTCTATCGGTGACTCAGCAGAAGGACTTTGGTGTTATTCTGAACACAAGATTGGGGGCACCAGAGCAGACGAAAGAGTCCAGGAAGAAGGCACTGAGAATGCTTGGGGCAACATATAGGAATGTATCATACATAAGTGAGGAAGTCATCAGGAAGCTTTACTGTGCATGCCAGGTCACATTTGGAATACTGTGTCCAAGCTTTGGCTCTAGTTATGAAAAAAATATTGCTCGCTTTTAGGGAGTACAAAATATGGCTACAAAAGTGGTTAATGACATAAGCAACCTGGCATATGAGGAAAGATTGAAGAAATTGAACATGTTTTCACTTAGATATAGAAAGTTGAGAGGAGCACTCATTGAGGTCTTTAAATTTGTTCATGGTCAGGGGGATGGATATATTAGGTAAATATTTGAATCTAACAGAAATGATGCACTTAAAGGTCGTCAATTCAAAACTAAAGTTAACTACAGCAGGACAAGGTTAAGACAGTCTTTCTTCACCAACAGGGTAATAGAACACTATAACCAGATGCCACAAACAATTGTCAGCAGCAGCACATTGAACATATTTAAAAACACCATAGGCAATTATTACAAGAATAGAGGTCTTGCTTTTCAGTATTCCAGAGAGGGCTGATAACGGATTTGGTGGACAACTGGTTGAGTGTTCATAGTGCAACCAAGAAGGGCCCTTGTGGCTCATAGTCACACTGATGTTTTGTGTCTTGATGTTTAAGATGCTCCAAAATGCAGCAATCATTCCAGACAAGCATGATGCAACACTCCATGCCATACAGATCTGATTTCTTCTTTCAAATGATACACGAGCCTACAAGGGAAAATAAAATATTAGATCTAGTGCTTACTAATGAGGAAAATTTTGTGCAAAATGTTAACGTAGGAGAGACCTTTGGTAATAGTGATCACAACATTATACGCTTCTCATTATATGTTGGAAGGGTAGCAACCAACAGAACATTGATTCCGAATTTTACAAAAGGGAATTACAGTGAGTTCAGGAGCTTCCTAAGTGAAATTAATTGGGAAGTCATATTGAATGGCTTAGATGCTTATGAAATGTGGACAATGATAAAAGATAAGCTATTTCAGGGTCAGGATAGGTTCATTCCCAGTAGGCAAATTAGATCAAACAGGGTTAAGCACCCTTCGTGGCTGACTAGGGAAGTTAAGCAATTACTGGACTCAAAGAAACAAGCATTCAAGAAACTAAAAGATACTAACTCTGGGTTAAACCTAGAATCATATAGAATAGCTAGAAATAAAGTTAGGAGGTGTGTTAGAGCATCTAAAAGACTTGCTGAAATCAACTTTGCTCGAGAATGTTCAGCAGGTAATGCTAAGAGATTCTTTAGCTTCTATAAATTTAAGGCTAAAAAGTGTAGTGTAGGACCACTGGAGGTAGATGGGGAAATAGTGGTTGATGATTGCGACATTGTGGAATCCCTAAGCAAGCAATTCTCATCAGTCTTCACTAAAGATAATTCTGGTACAATAGGAACATCTGTAGGCCATGCCATGGCAGGTGATATGCTGGAGGATCTTACAATAACTACAGAAGCCGTAGAGAAGCAGTTGCAGAATATAAAACCTAATAAAGCTTCCGGACCAGATTAAATATATGCTAGGATCTTAGTAGAGTGTGCTAAAGCTTTAGCAACTCCCCTAGGTATCATTTTCAGGCGATCTATGGAGTATTCAGAAGTACCTGAAGATTGGAGAAATGCAAGTGTAGTACCAATTTTCAAAAAGGGAAATAGGAAGAGTGTAGGAAACTACAGGCCAGTCAGTTTGACCTCATTAGTTTGCAAAGTACTAGAAAGGCTGGTTAAACAGAATGTTCAGATTCATCTTGATAGGCACAACCTTTTAAGGGATACTCAACATGGATTTCGATCTCAAAGGTCTTGTTTAACTAACCTATTGGAGTTCATTGAGTATGTTACCAAAGAAGTAGACAATGAAAGCAGGATGGATGTTGTGTACTTGGACTTTAGCAAAGCTTTTGATAAAGTTCCACATGGAAGGTTAATTCATCAATTACAACAACATGGGATTGTAGGAAAAGTTCTACATTGGATTGAAGCATGGTTGCAGGGAAGGAAACAAAGGGTAGTATTGAATGGATGTAAATCTGGTTGGAAAGATGTTCTGAGTGGAGTGCCACAGGGCTCTGTTCTAGGGCCCCTCCTCTTTATCATCTTTGTGAACAACATTGAAGTAGGGCTGAGGAATAGAGTGTTCAAATTTGCTGATGACATCAAGCTGGTAGGAGTGGCTAACAGCAGAGATCAATCTAGTAATATTCAACTAGATTTGGACGACCTAAAAGAGTGGGCTGATCAATGGCAGATGACTTTCAACTATGATAAGTGTAAGGTTATGCATATAGGGTCTGCAGGCGAGACATTCAGTTATAAAATGGGAGGGAGGGAACTGGATGTTATTGAAGAGGAAAGGGACTTAGGTGTGTTGGTCTCAAAAGACCTTAAAGCAGAAAAACAATGTATCTCAGCTAGAAATAGGGCACTCAGAATGCTGGGACTCATTAATAGAAGTGTGAAATATAAGAGCAGGGAAGTCATGAAAAAGCTGTACTTAGCATATGTGCGGCCCCACTTGGAGTACTCTGTACAAGCATGGAGCCCCTACCTAGAAAAGGATATAGATATGTTAGAAAGAGTCCAGCGCAAAGCCACTAGACTCGTCAGTGGATTAAGTAACTTAGAATATGGAGAAAGGCTTAATGCATTAGATATGTACTCACTCAAGTATAGGAGATTAAGGGGAGACATGATTGAAATGTACAAAATTGTTAGAGGGCTAGATCAGGTCAATTTGAATGATGCTCTGCAGTTTAGAGTATCCCATAGGGGTCATCAATTCAGGTTAGACAAAATGAGGTGCAGGACAGTTAAACGACAACAGGTCTTCAGTCAAAGGGTTGTTGACCAATGGAATAGGCTGCCTGCTGATGCAGTGGGGAGTCCCTCATTGAATGTCTTTAAAAGTAGGGTGGATAAATTTTTTAGACAGGAAAATGTTGTTTTTGAATTCTAACTTGTGATGCATGGGATATTGAGTATTTTCACTAGCTATATAGGGTATAACATTATGCTAGTATTATGTTGTACTATATGGGGTGTACCTAGCAGTGGATTTGGCAACTTCCTTTGCGATGTCATACTGATGAGATTGGCTGTGGTGGCACAGGTGGAGGGATTGCATGGGTTTGGAATTGATAGGTGTGAACATGTACTTTCTAATATCTTCTAGACAGGCTTGACCCAGATGGGCCCTTGTGGCCCTTATTAAGCCTTAACACTTTATGACTTTATGACTTTATGACTTTATAGGCAGGCTAATTCATGGAATGACTCCAGAAAAGGCAGGTGTTGACACTGACATTATTTTCAGCTGCATCCGTGGCCAGGATCATAATCATCAGAGGTAAAGTGGTTGGAACAAATGGATGGGCTGGTTGGATGAACTCCATCAGCTCCTTTTCACTGTCAACCAGGTCTTATATGCATTTTCATCTCTTGGAAACATAAGCATGTTGGTTGACAATCTCTTCTTTCCATATCTTTCTTCCAGGTGATAAAGACACACCACAACAGAACACAATACAATAAAACTACAGCTAAAACGCACGTTCACCGAACACAACATAAAACACAAGCATACATGACAGACATAAAACCAAGCATACAACAACCTACGAGGAATATATGTAAACATCTGCGCTATTTATGACTCAACTGCGCCATCTAAGAATTTGAGAAAATGTGCGCCCCTAAAATGCTGCATTCGTGATGGTCGTCGCCTAATTCGCAGCCTAACTGAGGATGATAAAATAACAGCTCAACACGATTCCAAAAGCACAGACGTGATATTATAGGATTCAGAAAGTGAGTTGAATTGAAAATATTTTAATTTTGAAATGCATGAAACCATTAAAACGGCCACAAAAAGTGTTACCCCAGATGCCGTCATTTGTACCGTTCGAGCCGACACGCAGGAAGGCATGGGGATGACAGGGGCCTGATGGATACCAAGGCTAAACACCATACTTGATTGATACCATACCATCACACCATCACAAAATCATACCTGTCACCCTGATCATGGCATCAAGCTAAAACATTGGTGTACATTCCTGGAATATATAATCCTATGCCATTGAACCAGTGTTAAAATAATGGACTTTCAATAGGCGAGATGTCAAAACAGACACAGTAGGATGTCAAAATTCGTCATGGAATTAGTGTCATTTCAAATGCTTTTCATATTCTGACTTAAATTTGAGCCAATGGAGTACTGTACATTTATCATATGTCTTGAGATTCATACGTTAGGGAGAGCTATATTCGAAACAGTGATAAAAATGCTTGTGCTATTAACTGATATTGCATGTCATGTCACATTATAGGTAATCCCCTTATGTCAAATTGTGTTGTGAAATATTAGTGTATAGTTGTTCATTATCTAGAGCATGTCCATGAAAAAAGTAAATGAAGTACTGTTAGAAAGGAGACATAAATATTTCATAACCATGCATCAAGAAGCAAGATGTCGATACTTTTTGAAGATGGATGTTGATTGAGTGTTCAGAAAGTGGTATATTCCACCCGATTTCTCTAATAATTTATAACTGCACTGAACTTAGTCTGTATTTTACTACATACCTTGTTTGCTCATACAATGAAACATATAACAGCAATTGCATTGGAAAAAATTATGTCATGTACTGAGACAGGGAAGAACAGGAATGTAAAACTGAGCTAAGTAGTCTCAAAAGCTGAACTTAAATTATGCATTTGAACATCGCCTGATATCATGAACACCTTGCATTCTCATAAGAGAAACTGTATCATATGATATCAGCAGGCATCGTACAAACTGTCAGATTGTAATTCCACAAAAATAAGTTGAAGCAAATAATATATCAGGTAAATTTGTTTCAATATCAGGGGCAAAAATATTTTGTTTTAAGTGCGGCGAAACCGGTGACATCCACAGAAATATAGACTTTATCCCCCTGCTAGTGGTGACATTATGGTAAAGTAGTATTAAAGATCAAGATTAAAGTAGCAAGAATACCTTTGTAGAAAATTAGCACGAATAACGGAATAATATATGAATAATACCTTCCACAATTTTTGTCCTATGGCCTTTACTATTGCCACGATCGGCGGAGGTCGTCAGACGCTGATTGGTCGGCTCAAGCGTCTCCCTTTTTGGGAAGCGGAGCGTTCTACCGGGGGGGGAGTGGTTTTTTTAGGCGTGCCGGACCATAAAGGTCATTTGCGCCGCCTTTAAAGGAACACGTTGCATATCTGTCTATGAAAGCGAGTGTTACGATCAAGGTACAGGCAAGTGGACATTTACGTTAAGGGAATTTTGCGTTATACTTTGTGCGAAGTTTTTGGATGCTGGAGGCGGGGGCTGGGTTGGGGACGTCTCCCTGGTGTCTAACTGGTTTTAATTTTACTTTACTCCTCCACATAATAATTTGTGGTTTGGGTGGGGCTGGGGTGTTTTGAGTGTCGAGTTGATTTTGCCAGGGTGCCGGCTTTAGCCTACTCCTATCGAAGAGCACCGAGGGATTTTTACCGTGCGGACAAGGAGGCAATTGTCCACACCGCCTCTCACGCCGGCTGCCGCGTGTTAGTTGTTAGTAGTTGGTTAGTTTATGCATGCCATGCAGGGTTGTCAGTTGGGTTAGTACGGTGTTTCATAATTTGGCTCCTCTACGTCCGCTGTTCCTCTGGGTAGCCATTTACGTTAGGTGTCGGAAGGCAAGTCGGCTCATCTACGTCCGACGGCTCCTCTGGGTAGTGGTTTTACGTTAAGCTAAATAATTTTCGTTGTTTTCCTAAAGCAAGTCGGCTCATCTACCTCCGACGGCACCGCTAGGTAGCCAATTATTCCTAACTGGGAAGCAAATCGGCTCATGTACGTCCGACGCCATGCGGGGATGGCTATTTACGTGTTTCCTATGAGTGTTTCGCGGTCATGTATTGCTAGTTGATGTGAACGTTGGTGGTGCCTAGAGAGCTCCTGCTAGTTCTGTGGCATACAGATATTCAAATAGCAATTGAATGAGTTCTGCGTGTTTGTCACCGAGAAGCGATGGAAGCGATAGGGTGATGCCCTTTCTCTGGCAGAAGGCCTTAAGTGGTTGTCTCTGAGAGCTAAAGCTACTGCAGTCTAGCAGGATGTGGCCTATGCTTAACGTGGTGTTGCAGGTGTCGCAGTGCGGTGTTGTGTGTTGGTCATCCTCTAATCGAGGCTGTGTTAGTTTTGTGCAACCGGTTCTAAGTCTAGTGAGGATGACCTCTTTCTGACGGTGAGACTGATTTGATGTGTTCCATGTGCCTATGGTTGGTTTTATTGAGTGGGCGTGGTTGGATTTGTGTTGTGTTGAGTTGTGTTGTGTCCATGTCTTCTGTTGGTGTTGGCGAATGCGATGTTGTAGGAGTGCTTTGCAATCGTCTACCGAATATTCCACGCTGGGGTGGGTGTTCGATGCTAAGGCTTGCTTTGCGAGCCGGTCTGCTTCTTCGTTACCTGGGATGTTGGCGTGGCCCGGAATCCAGAGGAAGGAAAAGTTCATGTTTACGTTATGGGCCACGATTTGTTGGATTCGATCAATGATGTGATGAGGACAGTCGTGGGTGTTGCTAATTGACTGTAGGACGGATTTGGAGTCTGAGCAAATCACTACGTTTCTGACTTTTCGCTTAATGAGAATGAAAATAGCGGCCAGAATGGCCATTGCTTCAGCAGAGTAGATGGAGAAGTTATCCGGTAGACGTTTGGAAAGTCTGAGACCTGGTCCAGTGATGCCGATGCCTACCTTAGCCTCGTGTTTCGACCCATCCGTGAATATGAGTGATTTGTGATTGTTGTCATCGGCGAACTTGTGAAAGAGGCCTAGAATCTCCGCCGATGTGATAGTGGCTTTCTTCTCCGAGAGCAAGTACTCGACCTTTGGTTGACTGAAAGTCCAGAAGGGCCTAATGGGCGGTCGAGCTGCAGTGGATGGCATTGCGAGGTTAAGATCTGAGAGAGCCGTGGCAATTTGAATGCTATATGGTGGAAGTTTGCGCGCAAATCGGCTCTTGTCGTATCTGCCAGGCATGAAGCAGCGCTGTGCCGGATGATTTGGAATGGATTTGATTTTGATGTGGTAACGGCACAGGTGTTGTGTCCTCCTGTGGTGGAGTGATGGTGTGTTTGAGTCTACTAGAAGACTAGCTATCGGTGTAGCGCTAAGGGCGCCTGTGGCTGCTCTGATGCAGCTGTTTTGGATGACTTCTAATTTTTTACTCTGACTTTCTGAAATTGTGGAAAAAATGATGCTGTTGTATTCTATGATGGGTCGTATGATTGATGTGTACAGTCGCAGAAGTGTTTTCCTGTCTCCGCCCCAGTCTGTGCCTGCAAGTGCACGTATTATGTTGACGCGCTTCGCGCTTCGCTTCGTGATGTCGGTGATATGGGTGTTGAAACTGAGTTTTTCGTCTAAATGCACCCCTAGGAATTTGAAACTTTTCACCTGCTCGATGGCTTTGCCATCGATTTTAAGTAACGTTTTCGGTGTGGGACGGAGACGACTGTATGTGACAGTGGCCGATTTTTCTGCGGACAGGGTGAAGCCCCAAGTTTTGCACCACTTTGCAATGTGGTCTAGTCCTGCCTGAATGTTTTTTTTTCAGCTTTAAGGAAGCATTGTGATGTTGTCCAGATTGCTATGTCGTCCGCGAAAAGTGAGTAGTGAAGTGAAGTGTCCCCGTGGTCGGCAAGTATGTCGTTGATCATGATGATGAAGAGGCTCGGCGAGAGCACGCTCCCCTGAGCCAGGCCCTGCTCCTGAGTTGTGGTGTTTGATGTGACATTGCCGCATCGGACCCTAAGAGTCCTATCCCTGAGGAAGTTGAGTATGAAGTGCGCCATGTGTCCGCGTAGGCCTATCTTATGGAGTTTGTGTGTCAGCGCTGACTTGTGTACTCGGTCGAAGGCGGCAGTGATGTCTAGGTAGGCAGCTATTGTTGTGCGTTTGATGTATAGACCACTTTTGATGTCATGCACTAACCTAATGAGATTGTCTGTAGTTGATTTTTGCCGTTGGAAGCCGCATTGAAATTCGTCGAGCAGGTCGTTGTGTTCCAGAAATTGCCTCAATCGTGTGTTGACCATGCGTTCGACCAGCTTGCTAGCACAGCTAGTAAGTGAGATGGGTCTATAGCCTTTTGGGGTGGAGTGATCTTTGTGCGGCTTTGGTAATGGTATGACTACGCTCTCCCGCCAGGATGCGGGAAACGTGTCGGTTTGGTACAGTTCATTTATGGCCGTTAGTAGATACGTTAGGGAGTTTTTGCTAAGACGTTTAAGAAACTGGTAATGAATGTCGTCCGGCCCAACCGACGTGTTTCCACACTTGCTGAGAGCAAGTTCTAATTCGTGCATAGTGAATGACTGATTGTAGATTTCTCTATTGTCAGAGCTAAAATTTGCTTTGGAGGCAAGGGCGTCTAGGACGCTTACTATGGTGGTGTCATAGTTGGTGTTGCCGGATACGCTGGCGTAGTGTAGTTTAAAGTGGTCTACGACTTGTTGTGGGTCAGTGATGTGCTGTCCATTCACCGTCAGCTGGGGGAAAGGGCCTGGTGGTGGGCGTTTCAGGTTGAAGCGCTTCATCAGGTCCCAGATTCTGCCGGTAGGTGTGAATCTATTGAATTGCGAGGCAAAAGACTGCCAAGAGTTTTGGCGTGCTGTTCGAATTGTGTACCGGCAGTGTTTTTGAGATTGCCTGTATGCTGATAGGTGTGCTTCGCACACGCATCTTTTGAATTGTTTGTGGGCACGGCGCCGTGCGGCGATTGCCCTTTGACAGTCCGGGGTCCACCATGGCGTAGATGCCTTTTTCCTAGGTTTGTTACTTTTTGGGACTGAATCTTGTGCTGCTGAGCTGATGGCCCTTAGAATCGTCTCTATCTTACTGGTATCTGAAGTTGCTAGGTTGAGGTCCACCTGTTCCTCGAATTTAGTCCAGTCCGCTCTTTTCAAATTCCAAGATTGTCTGAATAGTTTAGTGTGGTGGATAGCGTCCGTGCTGAGCCTAATTGTGATTGGATAGTGGTCGCTCAGCCCGGGAACGTCTGAAACTGACCAGTCAAATAGTGAGCTAAGTCGTGGGGTGCAGCACGTTAAGTCTATGCAAGTGTCCGATCCTAATAAGGTCGGGTTGTGGCGGGTGGCGGCCCCGGTGTTAAGAAGTACTAGGTTGTGGTCCGAAATAAACTGGTGAATTTGGTGCCCTCTAGTGTCGGTCTGGTCGCTTCCCCACGAGGGGTGTTTAGCATTAAAGTCCCCCATAATGAGAACTGGTGGAGGGGCCTGAAGCAGCAGGTCGTTCAGTTCCTGTGGTGTGGGGGTTTCAGCTGACGGCGAAATGTATAGTGAGATTACTGTGGTTTGGCAATGTGCAATTTTGAGGTTGACTGCTACGCAATTCAGGGGAGTATTTAACGTTACTCGACGATGAGGTATGCTGTTTGCTATGAGTATGGCTGCGCCCCATTTCCTATGTGGGCCGTTTACGTTGTTTAGGTGCCAAGTGTAATCGGGAATTTTGTTCCAAGTTGAGTCAGAATCTCGAAAGTGAGTTTCTTGGAGCGCAGCGAGTAGTGGTTTTTGTTGCAAGAATTCAGATTTAAATTCTATGAATTTGCCTGGAATGCCTCCGACGTTCCACTGGAGAAAAAGTCCCATTGCCGAACGTTTAGTAGCTCTGTGTTCTTAGACTGGGGTAGTGTCGGTGTCGAGTTGGGGAGAGAGGTTGAATCGATGAACGGAGAGAGTGTTGGGAGGTGTCCCAGGCAGTGGTGGTAGCCTGGACCTGGTCGCACGGGTTCTGGGGGGTGATTGGGCGGAGTGGCGGCGAGATTTGCGCTTGGGAGGCGCGGTGGGTCGCTCTGGTGTTGTGGGCTCGACGGGCATGGCAGGAGAAGCAGGTTCGGTCTGAGTGCTGGCCTCAGACGTGGTTTTCGAGTGGGTTTGGGTATGTGTGCAGGAGGTTGTGGGAGGTTCGGTTTGGCAGGAGATGGTGGCCTTGGGCTTGAGGTTGGTCTGGGTGGGTGTGGTGGCCTTGATTCTAGGCCTTGGTTTTGGTCGGCCGGATGGGTGTGGTAGCGGCCGAGGGCCTGGAGGAGGCAGTGGGGGGAAAGCTTCAGGGTGGTGAGGTCGGCCCTGGCCGGTTGGAAGGGGTGGCGCGAAAGGATACGGCCAGTTCCCATGGAGGATGGGTGGGTGCCAATGGGGGATGAAATGGAGACCGGGTCTGGGTGTTGGAGGAGCGACGTTGCCGGTTCTGAGATGGGGTGGGAGGGGAAGCAGCCCCATTCCTCGGTGGGGCTGACGTGGGATGCCGGACTCGCGGTGGAAGGAGTGTGGCAGGAGGCCGGGTCGTGGGTGAAGGGGATGTGGATAAGGGCCAGGTCCGAAGTGGAGAGGATGTGGGAGCAGGCCAGGTCCTGGGTGGGGTGGGGTGGGAAGGAGTGGTGAGCGGCGAGGTCGAGGGGCAGTGGGCCGGGGAGTTCGGGGATCGGTGGGGCGGTTGAGTCGAGGGTCGGAGGGCCGGTTGAGGCGAGGGTCGGAGGGGCGGTTAAGTCGAGGGTCGGAGGGACGGTTGGGGCGGGGGTCGGAGGGGAGGTTGAGGCGAGGGTCGGAGGGGCGGTTGAGGCGAGGGTCGGTGGGGCGGTTGAGGCGAGGGTCGGAGGGGCGGTTGAGGCGAGGGTCGCAGGAGCGTTGAGGAGGGAGTTGTGCCGGGCTCCGGGAGCCGGCTGCTGGTGGGATGGTGGGACCGGTGGGGGCTGGTGTTGGAGTGGGTGTGGGCTTAGGTGTGGAGAGCGTGGCTGCGTAGCTTCGCCCGGTGGTAGGTGCTGTGTGGAGAGGTGCAGTTGTGGTTGTGCGAATGTCAGTGGTATTGTGGCGTATGTGCTGTCGTGCTGTTGCGTGTGGCACTCGGTGGATTGCCGCATACCGGCACACCTCCCTCTCCTGTGCCCACTTGGGGCAATTGGGGTCGGTGGCGGGGTGCGGCCCTGCGCAGCCTGCACACTTCCGTTCAGAAGAGTGGCAGTCGGATGTCGCGTGGTGGCCGGCGCACTGGCTGCACCTTGGAGATGGCGACGTGCATGCACGTTCGCCATGTCCGTACCGCAGACAGGACCGGCACCGTAGTGGTAGAGGTACGTAGAGGCGTACCTCGTAGGCCTTGCCCTGTATATGTACGTGTGATGGCAGGTGCTGTGATTGGAAAGTGAGTACGATTAGGTTGTGCTCTGAATGCGCCTCCCGTTTGATATGGCTGACTGTGGCTGTGGAATCCTTGAGTGCTGAGGCGTCGAAAAGTGCGGCGATGTTGTCGGTAGGTACGCTATCCAACTCTGGGGCGTGAATGTAGCCACGACTGGTGCTTAAGGTGCGGTGTAGGGTGAAGGAGCAGCGCTGGCCGTTAAAGGTGTTCGTGTTCAGGAGTGTTTTTGTGTCCGCGCTGCTCTGTGTCTGTACTAAGATGTGGGTAGTGTGCGTGTGGATCTTGAAGTGCGTAGAATTTAGAATGTGTCGGAGTGTCCTCTCCAGAGTGAAGGAAGACTCCTGTGTGATGCTGTGTCCTGTGTTCGTGTACACACCTACTAGGTAGGTGCCCTGTGTGGTGCTGGCGCCGGGCGCCATGGTGTTTACGGGTTCGGTCCCACCCCCCCCCTGCAAGTGTCCCACCTGACTGAAAAACTACCCGGATTCGTTGCACCCTGGACCGAGCTTTCGCTCTCTGGTCCCTGCCCCGGCCGCAATGGCCCAAGACAGTGGGCTCCGCACCGTTAGGTTTCCTCCGGGGGGTCAAGGCTAGTTTGGAGACAGAGAAAAGTCGGGGATATGGTGAGGGAGGTTTTCCTTCTAGAGTCGCAGGAGTGCTTCTCTAGGGTCCCTGGAGCTCTTGGTGTCTTGTTTCTTCTGCGGCTACGGGTTTGTCTTCAGCTCAAACCCTGGACCTTCCTGCTGCTCTTCTTGCTTGTGCGAGGCTTCTTGCTTGCTGGCTTCCTGCGTCCGCCCGTGCGCGCGCCCCGTCCAGCGTCTGGCGCTGGGCGTTCTACCTGGTGGTCTATATCCTTGTACCATACTTTTAAAAAACCTCGGATGACGTCACGAGGGCTTCAAGGAAACTTCGATCTACCTTCTAGTAAAGGTATCGTGCTTCCGACCTTGAGCGAAGGGTGCTTGGTTGATTGCGTCGGGCTCCGAGTATTCGTACTATTCGTTGTTTGGAATAAGTGTCAAATAAAGACAGAAACATCAGGTTTTCGGTGTCCAATAGTGTTAAATCTGGTGCATGAAGAGCTAGCCTTACTTCTGCATTAGTAACACAATTTTGTTTGCAGGTTCTGTTCATTAATATGCTAGACATGCAGCAGTGAATAGAAAGCATTCAGGAACAAGAATGTCTACCTATGTACTTTCAGGTAAGGCTTTGCTTTAGGGGTGTTGATTAGATTTAGTTTGTGTTGGCTTAGGTGTAGATAATGGTAGAGGTAAAATTCTGGAAAAAAAGTATGCAAGTACCATTCCCGAAGAAACAACCTGAGGATTCTTGGAACCGTAGTCTGTTTTACAGGGGCAATTTGCTCCCCTGTCTACTAGCTTTTGAGACTTCCAAGTTATTCCTCCCTTCAACTAAGTATTCCAGACATGAACTAAAAAATTACATTGAAGAGCTTTTAATATTAATAAGAATTGGTTTCAGTCAGCTCAGCTTTTTCATTGGAAAAAAATTGTTCTTCATGATGAAAATTACACAATTTTTGATGGGTCGCTTAGTATAATTTTTCTTCAACCATCTTATATTCCTAAGCCTATATCCCAATAGATGGCAAATTAATCAGTGTGAGTGTGTCCTGCTCAAGGGGTGTGCTTTGAATGTTTACTAGTTGTGCAGTGTGGGTATGTCAGGAGTATCTGGTATGGATTTATAAATGTGGTTGACATTGATTCAGTATACTTTTGTTGATATTTTGTCTGCTGTTGCTCAAGAAGTAGGCCTACAACTGCATCCTTTGCTAATTTAACCACAATGCCAATTTCCACCCTGACATTCATTTGTCAGCTGCCATATCCAGTAGAGCTGAGTGTAGTCTCCATGTAAATCAGAAATCATGTTGCAATTTACTGTCCCAGTTCTCTTTCATGAGACCTGGGATCTACGAGCAAGTTCCCATGTAAAACTGACTAGTATGGAAGTATTTAGATACTGGACCTCACAAATGTATCATTTCAAGTGCCAACTTCTGGTAGCTTGCCTTCATATCATTTAGAGTAGTGCATAGAGGTCACCAATTCAAGTTGGACATGTCAGTTTGTAGAATAGTTAAGCACTAGCATGTTTTCAATCAAAGAGTGGTTGATAAATGGGATAGGCTGCCTGCTGATGTGGGTAGCACATCACTGCATGTATTAAATAATATGGACCCATTTTTTGGGTCAAAAACTTGTTTTTGAGTTCCACTTCATGATGGATGTGGTGATATTTATATGAGTTGATGTGCATGGTTCAGGCCTCTTCTAGGCAGACAAGGATGAAGTTTGAAAATTATTTATGGGGCACATAACCCAAGGTGGATGGTGGACCTGCAGCGGGCCACTATCCCCACAGATAACATCAGACAAGTCCCTGGTCTCCCACAATGGGCACTACATGACCAAAGTAGTTGATGTGCCCTAAAGCCACAATAACTAACTAACTGGTCTCCCACAAACTGTCTCGTACACAACCATGTTCCTCACCACCCATGTCGCCACCAAGTGCAATGAGTGACCCAGTGAATTCCATTGTGAGGTGGTAAGTTAGTAGCACAGGAGCATTCCCAGAGCATTCTAGTTAAAAATATAATGCAGATCAGGTATGGAGTTCAGAGTGATCAAGCAATGCAATGCAATCAAGAATATTTAGCCAACAGTCTAATCAATCATGTCAATCTCAGCAATGAGATGCAAATCCACTTACTGTTGTTTTGTCCACAGAAGTGCAGTATATTTATTTATTTTGTATTGCTGATTATCATTTTAGAGGACAGGAAGATCAGTATGCTCAGTTTCTTCCAAAGTGGTTTAAATATATGGACAAGTGAGCCTTGGTTTTTATGTAGTTTTTACAGTTTTTGTAGCAAGTAGGTAGCAGGTTTTGTTGGTAAGTTTTTATGGAGGAAACTTTTATAAAGATGTATGTCTTTGAAATGTGTGGAAATTCCAGTGTTCTGAAATTCACTTTCTGTAGAATTGAGGGTAGCAGTCAAAGATATTCAGGCCTGAGATGACATGGAGGCAACTTGATGATGTGACAGGCCAGTGTAAAATAATTGACCGTGTGGCCTGGAAATTCACAGTTAATGGAATTGTGTTATTTCATCCTTGCCTTAGGTTTTTACCATTTTGCCACATGTGTAGGCAGTCATTTTACACACGACTGCTAAATAATGTAAAATGCATGTGACTGAAGTGAAAGGCATTCCACGTGTTTAATCCCTATGTGACAATCCTTCATTTTCTTCCAATCTTCCACTATTTCCAAGCAACTTCTTTCTTCATCCGCACAGTTAATGGTGAAATAATTTTAGGACACTGTGACAGGCAATATATAATTTTGACATGTGTTTGTTTTTTGCATGCATTGACAATATTTTGATGTCATTGACATCAGGATTCCATGTGTTGAAAATTATAATCCTGCCTACATTTCAATGCTATGACGTTCCATTGAAATCAATTTCAGTATTCAAACTCTTGTCTGCAGATGTAAAAGTGAGTTTCTGTTAGGCTTTTGTTTTTCACTTAAATGTAAAATTACATGACATTGCATTTCCAAGCTTTTGCTTCAGTGTATGATGATGGGTGTTGTATGACCAACTCAGCTGAGGTGCCAGTAAGCCCAAATAACCAACCAACCATTATATGATATAGTGTTCATGTATGAATCTTACATGTTTTAAACAGCTGAACATCTCATGGGAGGGGATTCAGGAGATGCCTTGTGAAAGTCTTCCTGGCTAATTTGTGTTTGTCACCAATGTCTGAATCCAGTACTTTGTTTTCAGATAATTTCTTAAGTGTCCAGGTGAAGTCAGAAGCTGTGCCATTTTCGGAGCGTGCGTCAACTTCATTCTGCAAGAATGAAAACTCTGCTGAAGGTACCACCTACAAGAAATAGCCATTGACATAGAGCAATGAGACATGCCAAATGAACACAATTGCATTGATTAATCACTATGGGCATGCAATTTCCATCTGAATGAAATAGTGGCCCTGCTTTCAGATGATGTCACCATTAAAGTTGAGGAGTCCGATCATCTGGATTTGTTTGAGGAGGCTTGCTCTTCTGACTCTCTCCTGCATATCCCACCGAAAGGTATGACATGATTATGGTTCTGACATGCGTATTAGGGATGCTGTGGGAATAGTTGGCTCTCCAGGGAATACCGGGAGAATCAGGGCAGCAAACTACTCCAGATAGGGAAGCTTATCTGAACACGTTCGAAGCTGGCTTTCAACACTAAACTGCTGCAACCCTGGTTGCCTCTGCATGGAGGGTGGACCGGTGCGGCAGAGCCATGCTCTGTGCAAAGATCGCCAAAGCACTATTATTTGTTGTGCCTTTGGACCTGTAGCGTCTTACAAAGCGAACCCCTTGCATCTACTGATATCAGCGGGACGTAACGTGTAGAGCTGTTGATGTTTCGGGTATGGGCAACACGCTGTCATCGGAAAATTGCGTGATCTTTGAGCATATCTGCACATTGAATGGATATATCTGGGTGTTTGCGCAGCAATGCTCAGGCCGGTACTTGCTATTCAGGGAAATGTATGCCCATGAAACCAGATGATGTGCGGACAAAGGACCCTCGAGCTGTATCTGCCACTCGGTGAAGTTCTCTCGAGCAGTAGTGGTGTGAACACGATCTGTGCGCGTCTTGCCTCTGCACGATCTGTGCACGCCGCTGTCCTGTTCACGACCTGTGTGTGGCGATCTGTGTGATCGACTGTGCTGTTCAGCTTGCGACCCACTCACTGGACTGTCCGACTTGTTGAAGCCCCATGTCCTGTGACACGGAAAGGACATACCCAGGTGGATTATCTGGAATTGCGTTTGCCTGATGCTATTGATTATCATCTCAATCACAGCTGTGGTTCGTTTTTGTGTTTGGTGATCAGGTTCTTGGTGATAGCGTTATGATGTTCGTTCGTAGCTCCAGAACATCGTTCTTTGTCCTCATTGCCAATTATGACAATATATCATGCTAAATTTGAAGAATATTGTGTGGATGATTCTCGCACTCCCAGTGACAGATGTTTTTCTCCGATTCGTTTTACTCGATTACCAATGTCCCTGATTATTTCGGCCGTGGGATGAACCAGGCAACGGCTCCTGTGGAGGAGAATGTTTGTTGTCACAAATGGCTCTCACAAATGCGATGATTACTGCGCTAGCCGTGGCATCTGACCTACCACTCTCAGTAAAACTAGGTCGAGTTAGCGTGCAAAATGTTTGCATAATTCCTCCGCAAAGGTACCCAACAACTTTTGGAATACTGGTAGTATTTGTAAGCTTTTAATTGTATTTAAAATTTGTTATAACCATGTGATTGGCACAGCATGTATCGACCAATATGTGGTCAGTATTGGTCGATTGGTCAGTTCCTCGGATCGAATCGTTTCGGCCCGAGGAAGCGTTTCGATTTCAACATGTTTTCACATTGCAGGTACGGGTCATCATTGCGATGTGTGCGGCAAGGTGGGATGTGTGCGACTTGCTCGGAAGGATGTGCTTGCCGAGAACCGTCTCACCCACACCAAAAAACGACCGTACTTTTGTAGTATATGCGGGAAGTCCTTCGTACGCAAGCGTGGTTTGGATGCGCACTCTCGTATTCATGGCGATGACAAACCATTCAAGTGCGACAAATGTGAGTGGAGGTTTTCCAGAGAAGGCGATTTGGCAGCACATGTTCGCGTCCACACTGGTGATAAACCTTTCGGTTGCGACGGATGTGGAAAGGTGTTCTCGCAAATGGGCAGCCTCACGGTGCATCGCCGCATTCACACGGGCGACAGACCGTACCGTTGTGACATCTGTGGAAAGTCGTTTACTAGGAGGTCGCACATGACCGGGCATCGTCGTATCCACGAGGGGATGGATGCTGGTCCATCATTCGCCTGTAACATGTGTGGAAAGACGTTTCGGTGGAAGTCGACCGCCACCCTGCACTATCGCACGCACACAGATGTAAAGCGGTACCAATGTAGCGTATGTGGCAAGCAGTTCCGCCAGTCCAGCAACCTGTTGCTGCATAATCGCGTCCACACAGGCCAAAAACCATACCACTGTGACCTCTGTGGAAAGAGTTTTGCGCAGAAGGGCAGTCTTACGTCTCATAGTCGTCTGCATACGGGAGACAAACCGTACCACTGTGACCTCTGTGGAAAGTCGTACACTCGTAGCAACAGCCTGGCTCAGCATCGTCGTGTACACACAGGACATAAACCGTACGGCTGTGATGTTTGCGGGAAGTCGTTTACGTGCAAGGCGGGCCTGATCAGCCACTGCGTCGTCCACTCCAGCGACAGGCCATTCCGCTGCGACAGCTGTGGGAAGAGTTTTTCGAGGCCAAGTGGTCTTAAACTGCACCGTCGCAGTCACACGGGGGTGAAACCGTACCGCTGTGGCCTCTGCGGAAACTTGTTTACTCGCAGCTCGTCTCTGTCAAGTCACCACCGGCGCGTACATGCTGAGCACGAACCGCCGTAGGATGTCATTGTGGTCACCGACCAATTAGGGGGCGGAGTCTGGGTTGAGGGCCATATAGTTGTGCTGCAAGCGAAGAATCGTGCATCATGCAGTCGTCGCAGAGTGGTAGGTCGGCATTTGGTCTCCACGCGTTGCCAGAGTTGGCAGCCATAACCGGTTCCTATGCTTCCAGCCGCCGCGCAGTGGCACGCTGGCCAATCCTTCGTCTGCAGCACGGGAACTCCGTGACCCATCTGTTGCCCTCACTCATCCAGCGCCCGCAATGATGCCTTGTTATGGTCAGTCGTTCCTTTCTCGGCATTGATGCTCTCAAACACGTACTCATGTGACTATTGCTGGGAATATTGCCATCTATGACATGGTCTACATGCGAGTCACTGCCGATTGCACTTGCTGCGGGTGGTACTTGATGGTAGGTGTACTTGCTGGCAGTGTTACATGTGTGGCGGATGTTTTCAACACAATGCGTACAAGATAATATACGTGTGCCTTTGATAAAACATGTTTTATAAATTGCATGATACTGGGTGGGCTGCGCCAAATGTCAGCACATGACTCCTTGGTGGTTATATCTGGAGACGTATTTGTGTTCTTTCAACACGTAAATTTCCACGTTTTCTATCGCCTATCGTAGGGTTTCGTATAAAAGCCAAGACTCAATCTTCAACCATAATATGATTACACGTCGCACGATGGACGCCAAGTGACCACGATGGACGCCAAGTAGTCGACATGTCTGTCTTGAGGAGCGATACAGCACCACCGATGCATGATATTCAGAGGATGTGTGGGCAGAGGTTTACGTTGAGGAATGCCACATACGTAATGACTGCCAATCATTTTCTGTACTTAGCAGCGAGGGTGATGCCCCGTCAGTTTACTCTCATACGTCGGGGACGATTAGTTTAGGGGAAAGTTATCCTCATGATAGAAAGATTGTGGATTCGAGTCTCACCTGTCGCTACTCTTCGCCCGCGACCAATCTACGTGAGAGATTGTCGACGCCACATGACTCAACGGTCGGCGGGTCGTAAAAACCAGCAACCACTCTCGTATGTGTCGGGAATGGATCCCGATGGTGAGTGGGGGCATGTGCCCCGTCCCGTGGAAGTGTGGCATCCCTCCGTCCAAGGAAGACCCTTTTTTAGGAAGGCATGGGTGTAAGTTCTCCTTCAGTGATTTTTCAGTCAAAGACGAATTTTCTGGGGAAAATATACTGCTTTGAGAAGGAATTTTTTGTACTGAAGTAGGGCGGAATGCCTAACGCGCAGCGTTGGAAAAGTGGCCCTTTTGGAACTTTTGCCATCCAAAGAATTATATACTCCCGAAAAAAATACACTCCTTGCATTGCTAGATAAAGACACGCTTAACTAGCAAGACAGATGTCATTATACAATAGTGATAACTTAGGTGGAGAGGAAGATTCAGTCATACTGGATCCCCTACCACATAACGTTTCCAGTATAATTGAGGATAATACATATTTGTTATTTCAAGTCATCTGTGGGCACATTCTGAGAGGAGGCAGGAGTGGAGCCAAAAATGAGATGCCAGCCAGATTGGAAGAATATCAGCTTGCTAGCATGCACAAGTACAACAGATGTCAACAGATGGCAAACTATGGATCACTGCAGTCTGGACATGATATTAATGCCACTGAACATTCCACCTTCCATATCATTCCATAGCATTCAATTTGTGCATGTGTGATTTCTGGTGAAGTGCAGGTGAATTAATATACAGCCACCAATGCATTCATGTGTATGTTCTCCATTTGTGGACAAACCTCGGAAGAGTCCAGATGTGCCCAGAAGAATGTCTGGATGAACACCAAGAGCTAGAGTGGCATCCACACAACTGGCAAGCCACAAAGTGTAGCACTTCTCCCAAATCCACAAAATACTGGTGGATATGAGCCATGCTTTGCGACAGCATAGGAGTTTTCCTGGGCACTTACTTTCCCACACATGTTTTACACACATTTTACCTCCATGAAGCATACAAAGGTATTAGGTTTGGCTAAGTTATGCTATATTTTTATTTGTAAGTTAGCCATTTATCAAATTCCTTTGGGGATCATTCGGGATTATAAAGTTTTGTTTTTTAATTTAAAAAAAAAACACTCAGGCTAGCATAGGCTGTCTGGTTAGAATAGGCCATTTACTTTTTTTTTTTAAATAAAAAATTGCTTATAAGATTTCCATTAAAAAGTATTTATTGCATCCAGTTAGGCTGCAGCTTTTTTCTTCATTTTAACATTACATTTCATGGTATATTTCCAAACCAAACCAGAGCCACTTTTGGTGTCATTTTGCTACCCAACTGCACTTGCCCAAAAAATGTGTGGGAACATCATGTTAGTACCTACATTATGAACACATTCATAATCATTGCCAAAAAAAAAATTCAAGAAATCAAATCACCTTAAACTGCAAATTTGTCCATTCAGAAAGTCAGAGTTCAGAAATGCTAAAAGTATAATTGTATTGAATGGAGAATGGGAACAGGATGCACCTAACAATTCCCTGAACATTTAATGAATGCACAAATAATGCTTGAATGCATGCATATCTATAATATCTGCAGTCAATGTGCGCTGGAGAGGCCCAGTCCCCATTTTGAAAGAAAAACATTCACGCTTCAAAATGTGGTAAGTGAAAACAGGATTTTCCAGACAAAAGCAAAGCGATCAGTTTTGTTCATTACTACGCTTGTCGGCAAAACATCGCAGAAATTAATATTATCATGTCCCGCTCCTTCTATTATCTGAAGATATCCCGTCACACAACACAAGCTTACAGTTTTGGTTTATCCAAATCAATAACTCGAATGACCGGGAAGATATTTGATATAGCCAAACACGCAGTCAATTCCATCCGGATAGCAGCCAAGAGCTTTAAAGAAAATCCTTAGTTGAATAAAAATAGTCACTACGCTCCGCTAACCAAATATAGGAATTCACCTTTACCAGCCCGACCGCGTAGGAAGGTCCGTTCTTGGATTCAGTGAATTCACCGCTCTCCATGTCCCACTCCGGCCGGAGCTATTTAAACCATTGTCACGAAAAGCCATGGATAATGCATTTGTTATTGCTTCCTTGGAGAATGATATGTTCTGCATCAAATTGGATGGATAAAACCGTTCATATTTAGATTATTAAGCAGTCATGAGCGATATACATAAAAGATATCGGAAGGATTTTCCCCATGAAAATTGCCTGAATGGTACCAAAACGTTCCTAAAACCTGCTAACACTTTGCTCCACAATGCAGATCCCTAGAACCAGACATTTCACCTTCTTTCGATTTCATGACATATTGTTTGCGAATTTCATCAACAAGCGGGAATACTTCTGTTCATGCCACTCCGACCGTGAGGTTTCCCCACCCCGGACAAATTCAGATTTACGTCTGTTTACATAATTATCTACACTCTTATAAGCCTCATTCTGATCCAATGATTGATTTCTTCCCATAATCCGGATTATTTTTACCTGAGAAAAAGTTCCCTGTAATTCTCTTGGCAGTTTTCTCTAAATTATTTTAATTTTTTTGGGTATTTCATAGCAATCATGGTGCGAAATGAGACGCTAATTTCCGCTCGTCCGTGACGATGGTCTGTTTTACAGCGGCAATTTGCCCGCCCGTCTAGTCGCTTTTCATCCTTCCAAGTCATTCCTTGCTTCAACTAAACATTTCAGACATGAACTAAAAAGTGCATCGATATATATATTTAATATTAATAAAAATTGACTTCAATATCTTTCAGCTTTCTCCTTTGAAAAAAGAAAATTTCATGGTCGAGAGAATAAAGGATTTTAGACGGATTGTTTTAGTATAACCTTCCTTACACCATTATATATTCCGAAACCCATATCCCGAAGTAACATTTTAGACCCTCCAATTTTAGACCCAGTCGGTGCACGAACGTCCTGCTCTTAAGGAATGCTGTGAATTTGTATTGGTTGTGCGGAGTTGGTATGTCAGGAGTGGCAGGTATTGATATATATACTTGGTTGACATCGATGAAGTATACTTTTGTGATCATTTTCTCTACCATTGCTCAGGAAGTTGCCTCATAAGTCATTACGTAACGTGGATGACTTCAGACGACGATGTGTGGTGGACTCCATCTGGTTGTCTGTGAGACGCCAGGATAAGAACCTAACAAATGACTTGAAGGCGTTTTTTTTTCTTGAAGAAGAATAATTATCAGGTTATTTTACGACGCATTTAATCGCAAGGTTGTATAGCGTCGCCAACCTATCACACCGATTAGTCGTGGGTGGACTCTGCAAATGCCGCCGGCCGCGAGATTCGAGTCCCACGCTCCACCATCTAAGCTACCGAGGCCCCGGGGTTTTTATTCTTCATTCCAGGAAACATCACTGCATTTTTCAAAATGTATACACTTAGTTATTTATAAAATGTTTATGCTCCTTTGCTTGGTGCTTCAATATACACCCCATAGTTTGTCAACCTGGGAAATTATACACCCCATAACATAGTGCTTCTCAAAATTATACACTCCATACTTTGACAAGCCAAAAAATTATACACTCCGAATCGAAGACCGAGAAGTGAAAATCCAACGCTGCTAAGGCGTCATTTTCACCGATTCGCTCAGCAGCCTTTTGACGCCAGAGCAGTTTAACCCACCTGATCGCATTGTACAGGATATTCTGCTGCGTCTTACACCACAGGCCCAAGCTGGGGAGGATATTGGTCTCTGTTGGATCCCGAGTCATGTCGGCATCGTGGGGAATGAGGTACCGGATGCTTGTTATTTGGGTTTTGGGCGCATCGACCATATTTGATAATTTAGCGCCCATAACCAGTGATATGACAATACCATGCTTAGACCTTCTAAAGTTTTAAAATCCATAGTTACATACGCCCAAGTCGCACACCTAAGCATTGACGCACAATATGGATTTATAATAAATAATTTAAGGGGGTAGTTATGGGGGACCTGGTAGTGGAACCACTCCCGGAAGCACAACCCACACAATCAGCAGTCCTCGAGCCATCAGTATAGATACAAACACATCCATCACACAATTCCAGGTGTTTCATGGCCCATCATGCAAAATCATCTAGTACTGAGGATCATGAGCAAATAAAGATTTCCCCGATACTAGGCGCCAGGCTTATCACCCATATCATTAATCATTACTGCGTATCAAGGCCACGCTCAACATGCTCCCCTGAGGAACATCGTTCCACCTGCGTAAAACGATCAGACATGGCATTTCCGACTCGTACGCGAAACATCCTTTCGACCAGAAATTTCGTCAAAAGATGCCGATAAGTTCCAAAGTACACCATGTCTCCGTGTGCTATCATAGTCACCCTCGATGTCGAAAAACACAGCTTCAAACATGTTGCTTTTTCTTAGAACTGGCTCGGATTACAGTGTCCATGACGGGTCAAATGTAGAGCGATGTTTTCGGAACCCACACTGAGCCGCCGTAAAGCTGGAGCCTTCCAAATAAAGAATGTACTGAACAAAAGCCAAATGTCCTGTTCAAGAACACGGCTCTTGGAGCGCCGAACAGGCAACCAGATGCCTTCACAAATTGCGTATGGCACTGAAAAACATACCGTATCAAAAAAATCGAAGGGAGATGCAAAAACGTGGCGCCAGGGACTCAAAAAGTCAGGCCGGGATTCGGAATATACAAGAACCAAATTTTTGAGTAAAATTCGTTGAGCCTAGAAAATTTGGCGTTGGGTCCCGGAACCATGCGCCTGGGCGCCCGGTAAATCGCGCTGGGATTAAGAAGCACCGCACCGAAGCCACAACATCGTACTGGAGCACAAATGTGCGTAAACCCCAAAAAACAACAGGAACCTAAAGAGCATAACGCGGACCCGACAATACAACTGGCCCTCCAAAACGAACATAGTCTCCCAAAAGCGACAGGGCCTTAACACTCACTTTACGTCCGGCGGTCGCGCCAACCTCGCATGTCCGGGGCAGATGTCTGCCCTCAAGATTATCTGAACTATGTTAGCTAGCGACAAATGGAAAACGGCGTTTTGAATACCTGGTGACGGGCTCTATCCGTGTTTCGTTCGTTTTTTTCGCTCAGGTTGTATTCAGGTCACTAGGCCATCATAGGTCAAATTCGATAGATCAAGTGGGACTCAGATATTGACACATCTCGGACCTGTAACAGATTGAAACGAACGGCGAACGCCATTCGGGTAGTCCTTGAAATGCACTACCGACAATACGCGGTGTAATT